>VBSM01000813.1:8005119-8025475 GCA_008086735.1 Cheirogaleus medius | reverse complement strand
GGCGTGAGCCACTGCGCCCGGCCCTCTTTTTCATTTCATTTTCAATTAAAGAATCTGAGAACCAATAGGGCGAGAGAGAAAGGAAATTATACGTACAACATGAATATCGATGTGCCTGATAGGTTTATTCCTAAGTAACTACTCTAGAAAAAAAAATATTCTGCTTCTTTGACAAAAATAAAAAGTAAAAAAACAAAACAAAACAAAAAATACTTGCAGAAAATTTTAACCCCTAAGTGAACAATAACACCTTTAGTAACTTAAAATGCTAATTGACTAAGTATCACCTGACTTCCCGTAATCATTGCTGTTCTCATTGCTAAAACAGAAAGCATATTTAGGATTTAAAAAATAAAGATGAGTGGAATTATTCAGCAAAAAGGAGATGAACTGTGGACCAAAATGCATGGTTTTATCAAGTGTACTTTTAGCCCAAGTGATGGTAATTTGTGATTAGTCCACAAGATAAATTAATTTTAAAGTGGACTATATTAAGGAGATAAGAGCAAGTTGAGTCAGGTCAAAAGTTTACTTTTTATAGCCATAATAGGTCACTTTATTTTCATATTTTTATCTTTTACTGAAATATAAATTACATACAGTAAAATGCATAAATCTTAAGTTTACAGTTTGATAAATTTGAACAAACATATACTTTTATGTAACCATGACCAAGATCGTGGTGAGAACACTTTCTGTGCCCCAGCAAGTTTCCTCATGTTCCTTCCCAGTCAACTCCCTGCCTCCCAGAGTCAACCATTCTTGATTTCTGTCACTTATTCTAGGTCTTCAGGTAATGGTATCAACCAATATGTACTCTTTTGCTCAGCATAATGTTGTTGCAATTCATCCACATTGTTGTGTATATCATTAATCTGTCCATTTTTATTGCTCAGTGGTAGTATTCAGTTGTATCACTGTGTTACAATTTTTTAATCTATTCACTTGTTAATGGATAATTGGATTGTTTCTAGTTCTTGGTTATTATGAATAAGACTGCTGTGAACATGCTTACACAGGTTTTTGTGGACGTGTTTTCATTTCTCCTGGATAACATTTAGAAGTAGAATTTTGGATATAGGATAGGTGTAGCCTTATATTTATAAGAAATTTCCAGTTTTCCCAAGTGGTTGTACCATTTCTACTTCTCCCAGAAACATAGGAAGGTTCCAATTGCTCCACATCCTTGCCAACAGCTGGTATTGTCAGTCTTTCTAATTTTAACTATAGGATGGGTCACTATAGACAGAAACATTTTGAAATGACAAAATAAACTCATATCTCAATTACTGTTCATTCCAGTTGGCAGTTTATTCTTATTTCTTTGTAATTTATTCTGACATCATCTCATTTACACTAATTATTTGATCTCTGGGCCACAGGGGCCATGAAATGCCCTGTTCCAAAACAGGTGAAATAAATGTGTGTGGTTTTTTTTTTAACATTCCTGTTGTTTTATATTATTTCTACCTCTCCCTTCCTTCCTTCATTAGCACTGAACTAGAAATAGTGTCAGATTGTTTTATTAAACACAAATTCTCGTATTAGCACCTTGCCTCAAAACAAGAAAATGCCTTAGTGGAAACAATTAATTTTCAAGTGACATAGACATATAGATCATACATTTCTATCCCTATTAGTTGCTCAAGAAATATGATGAGAGGGAAAGTGGTTTCAAGAACCCATTCTCATTGAGATAGCCTTTAAGCAATCATAATTTTCATTTAAGCCACATAAAATGGGTTGCATTAAGCCATATAAAATGGGATGGATTAAGCAGAAGTAGATTCAAAATAAAGCCTCAAATTTTAACTCTTCTTCAGCTAAACAGGTGGATTGGTATGGTTGACTGGTTGACTGGTGTGGTTGATTAGTAGAGTCACTAGGAGTGTCGTGTTGTGAAGGATTCATCTGTTGATTGCAGTATCGTGAGAAGCATTATATTATAACAGGATATTAAGATTGCATGCATGAACCTAGACAACTCAAGTTTACATTTTGGTTCCACCCTTACCTCTGGGTGACCTTGGGCAACTTGTTAAACCTCTTTCTTCCTTAGCTTACTCATATATGAAAGAGGGATAATAATATTATCTATTTCTTCAACATAATGAGGATTAAAAAAGTTAATATATAGTAAAATGTGTAGCATTGTGCCAGGCACATTCTATATCAATAGCTACATAAACACACTATTATTATTTATTTGGTAAGTATTTACCAAATGCCTTCAATGAACTTGGCACAATTTTAAATGCTAAGACACAGGGGTGAATAAAGCACAAGGATTATGGGCGCATATTCAGATTCAAAGATAAAAAGTGCAGCAACTGATTAGTGATGTGTGACAAGGGTGGATAGGGTATGTGGTGCGGGTGTGTGTGTGGGGCGGAGGGGGGATGGTTGAATGGCAATATGCATGTCAAGTATTGGTTACTCTGACTGAAGCACTGAGAACTGTACTTGTTTTCCATGAAAGCACATAGTTGGTGTGGAACCATGCTCAACCTCCTGTTAGGTCAAAGGTTGTACACTGGGGCCTATGACCCAAATCTGGGAATAGGTTGCATGAATTTTGGATGCCTTTAGATGGAGCATGTACACCTTAGGTCTCACATTCACTAATTTTCCCTCATTCATACTTTTTGTTGCTTTAATATAGGCATTTCTGGTTGTCACCTCTATATTAAGCAAATAATGGCTAAACCAGTGATTGTTACAGAGTATATGATCATTAAATATTTCCCAAATGAACTTAATAATTAAATAAATGAATAAACATTTCTATACTGCTTTGCCATTCCCTACTTATTATCCCTTTCTATGGAATGGAAATTAGTGTTAGCTTCTAGGTGTACCTTACCTAGGGAAAAGGAAGACCTAGTAGAGTAATGCATATGTGAAGTGTAAGTATTCAATGAATGTCTGTTGAAAGGAATTGAGTTCTGCTTCACATAAACAACAATAGATTTCTCAGACAATAGATTAGTAATACTGTATTTGACAACAATGGGTAAGAATATTTGAATATGGACAGACCTAGGTTTTGCTTTAGCTCTATCACTTATTAGGCAAGTGTAAGTGTATAGTGTAACATATAGGTATGTTAACTAATGTCTCAGTTTTCTTAACAGTAAAATGGAAATCATAATTTTTACCACAAAATGTGTTGTAAGGCTTGAATGAGTTAGCATATGTAAAACATAAGGGACACTCAGGCCGGGCGTGGTGGCTCATGCCTGTAATCCTAGCACTCTGGGAGGCCGTGGTGGGTAGATCATTTGAGCTCAGGAGTTTGAAACCAGCCTGAGCAAGAGCGAGACCCCATCTCTACTAAAAATAGAAAGAAATTAATAGCCGGGACAACAGAGTGAGACTCTGTCTCCAAAAACAAAACCATAAGGGACACTCAATAATGGTGGTTCCTTCTTTCTTTACTTTCTATATTTGTCGAAAACTAAAACTAGTGAAAGAGTAGTAAAATGGACACTTCCGTTGTTTCTCTCCCACTGGGTAGCAGCTATGTCCTTTGGCATGGAAGGCAATTGACTCCACCTTCAGTTCCATGGGTGGGTAATTTAGTTTAATCCACTCTCATCCCCTTTGGTATAGAGATTGGTTCTTGGTTTTGGTTTATGCCAATCAATACTTGGCATTTCTCTGCTGCAGAAAATGGTTCTAGAACTGGCATGTGATCAAATTATGGACAACAATACATGAGAAGATAATTTTCTGGGAGCTTTTGGGAAACAAAGTCCTATGCTTCTGTGGAATAGCTCCCGGAAGTAAGCTGCTTCTCTCTTCCTGAATTTGGAAGTCAGGAAGCGTAAAGGATTGGTGTCAATCTTCCCCTTCATCCTCTGAAGGTGCTGAAAATCACTGACAAGAGGCAGATTAACAGGAGAAAAGGCATATCAGTTTATTTGATCATAATTTTATGTGACATGAGAACTTTCAGAATGAAGACCCAAAGATACAGGAGAAACTCTCAATTTTTATGCTTCGGGTCAACAGAGTGTGGACAGCCATGTAGAAATATGACTGGACAAAAAGGATACAATCTAATGCTAATAGACTGAGGAAACCCAGGAAAGCTCGTCTGTCTAGATTCTTGTTGGCCTCTTTGAGCATGCGTTCTTTTCTTCTGGGCATGGGGCAGGACCCTCTCTGGAATGCGGGTCTTATGACCCACAATCAAACAAGGTAGGTCAGATAAGTTTTTTATGGTCAATTTTTTACATAGAAAGATGGAAGTGGGGAGTTAGAGTAATAGTTTTAGGTTTTATGGCCAGCTTTGGGGGAAAGCGATTCTGGCTTCTATGACTTGCCTCAGGGGAGAATGAAGGGCCAGGGACATAAGGGTGGGAGAAGATCAGAGAGAGCTGCCTCTGAGGCCTTCCTTTGGAGGTACTGTTCTCTGAGATCCTATATAACCATAAAATGGAACTGACAAATGGCTTAATAGATGAGATCTTAATGCTGCTAATAAGTGAGAGGCTAATCAGCCCTGAAACCTGAATTACCTCTGGACTCTGCTTAAGTGAGTCTTAATATCACCTGCACTGTTTAAGACACTTTGTTCTGAAACATAGTAATGTGTCATCAAATGCAGGAACCAACATGGAAACCAATGTTATATTTCGTCCATAGAACTGGTCCTAGACCAACCTATAAATCTAGTGAAGTTTGCTTCTAGTATCATCCAAAGCATCCCATGCCCTATTGTGAGCTCTCTATTGAAATCCCTTGTTTCCCCACGCAATCACTCCTCTGATTCTGCTCTCATCTTCTAAATCCATTTATCCCTCTCCTCACTCTTATTTAAAAGAAAGTACAAAGCATGCCTTCTCATCATACTCTCAATGAGGAAAAAAGGGAATCCTGATTCACACTAAAGTATTGGTGACCAATGTAATGGATGGAGCAAAGCTATAACACAGTTCAGTGATGTCATAATGGTAGAGTTTCTGATATTGTCTACAGCAAATCATGGGACAGTGATGTTCTTGAAGGCTCTCACAACCAATTGTGAAAGTAGCTACCATTTACATCTCCATTGTTAATGTGTTTACCACTCTACCTCCCCTAGTTTTTATTTTAGGCCTGCTCTAGCGCAGTTTCTGGAAAAAGGTCATAGCATCTCCATCCTATTGAGTTCGTGAGAACTATAAATAACAAAGGAAGTGAGCAACTGGAAGGCATCCCATCATTAAATATTCAGGAGCCAGAAAATATCTGATTGTGCCACACCATAAAGTCTCTGCCCTTCAGAAGTCTGCAAGATCAGAGCCTGGTATGCCTAGATGAGATAAACACAGACAACTTGCTCCTAACTCTTCACGTGTGACCTGACCCACCTCTCCTGGAAGGCCCTGATATATTAGACTGAAATGGGCCAAGAATTTTAACTTCCTGACCTTCCAAAATGTCCTTGATTGTCACATTTTTACCTCCACTGGACCGGCCCCCACGTTCCTTCTCTCTTTGCTTAGAGAGTCTAATTCCTTGGTCAACCACAGTTAAATTTTTACTTTCCGGGGATGGACTCTTGTCTCAGAAAAATGTACAAACTTTGATACATAATTTAAATTCCCAAAGCCTACCTACTCTCTAAGTAGCATGAACCCCCAGTGAAGACTTCATATCTTGAAGAGTGTAGGACCCAGTCATATCCATTTCTCTAGGCTGGGCCTCCTGCTTTGACCACATCAACTATGTACCCAAAAGACATCAGATTCCATCGTGTCTTCATTGGCATTTAACATATGATTGTCTTAGAAAAGAAATCCTTTTTTGTAGAGCTGTGTGCTTTGTGGCCATGGAAGCACATAGTTGGTGTGGAACCATGCTCAACCTCCTGTTAAGTCAAAGGTTGTACACTGGTTGTACATGGATCACATGTCTTTGAACCTATGTTGTCAGGCTACCTTCTTAGTCAGGAACCCTTTTTTTTTTTTTGAGACAGAGTCTCACTCTGTTGCCCAGGCTAGAGTGCTGTGGCATCAGCCTAGCTCACAGCAACCTCATACTCTTGGGCTCAAGTGATCATCCTGCCTCAGCCTCCTGAGTAGCTGGGACTACAGGCATGTGCCACCATGCCAGGCTAATTTTTTTTATATATATTTTTAGTTGGCCAATTAATTTCTTTCTATTTATAGTAGAGATGGAGTCTCGCTGTTGCTCAGGCTGGTCTCGAACTCCTGAGCTCAAAGGATCCGCCCGCCTCGGCCTTCCAGAGCGCTAGGATTACAGACGTGAGCCACCGCGCCCGACCAGGAACCCTTTTTTACAGTCTATTGAAATTGCTCTTGCTACACTTCAAGACTAATTTTCATTTTGACTGTCTTCCCCTAAACCCTTATATTTGCACAGTGTGAACCAGTGGGGACCGTGGTTTATCACAGCCCTGCAGTGAAAGCAGCAGAAGCAGCTGCAGGATGCTGCAGCATCTATTTGATAATGGAAAATCCAGATCTGGACAGATGGATGTTATATTTGGAGGAAATGCCATCATGTGACCAAAGTTCCTGCTCTGATGAGAGAACGTACAGATGTTCACGTACTGGAGAAGTCATGGTGCTTCCAAAAGGATAAAGTGGCACTTCGTTATTTCCCATTCTTCCCGATCTTAATGCCATAGGAAAACTCAGGCAATATTAGGGTTCTGACTCACAAGGAAAAGAGACACAGTAGCAAGGAAACAGCTTTATCTATATCTTAAATTGCAGTAAGTTTCCTTTCTCTACACATTTTACAGCCATAGGGGGTGGGGATGGTGTTTATTTAGTTCTCATTACGAATGACCTTTGTCTTTAGAGGAGGCAAACATGGCTCCAGGTCATTGCAATCTTATAGTGATTTCAACAGAGCATTTCACATCTACTGAAAAGTTCTGATATTTAAACATGTTTGGGTAAAAATAGCATTTCTCCTTCCCTGTGTTCCTTCTTTTTTTCTTTTCTTCCTTCTGTCCTTTCTTTTTTCCTTCTCTCCTTTCTCTTTGCATCCACAGCTGAAAATCATTAGGTAACACAGCAAGACCTAGGGAGATTGTACCATGATTAAATTCGATTGCACCAGTATTTATTGGCTTCCTACTCTGTAGAGAGATAGGTCTTGTACACACAAAAGGATGAGCTAAATAGATATTTGCTCTTAAGGAGCCTGAAGTTTAAGAAGGACAAGAACAAGTAGACAGATTACAAATGACTACAGTATAAAGAAGAGCAATAAAAATGTGACCATAATGATATGGGAATTCAAAGAGGGGAGATCTTCATGTAAGGGATTAGACCTTGAAGGATGGAGGGGCTTTAGGCCAACAGAGGTGTGCAGCAGAGGTGGACACCAGAGTTCTGGATGGACCCACTGGGTCCCCTTTGAATAGTCATTGAGTTGTATTGGGCACTAGCTTCAAACCCAAGAGGTTAATTTTCCTCATATTCCACAAGGTAGAATCTGCAACTTTTGAGGGAAGGTTTTAAGGGGAACCTAGAAATTCTTCAGACCCCCTTAGAAACTTTGCTTGGGTTCTTGGCAGCACAGGAATTTGCTTGGCCTATTTTGTAAAGTCCAACCCTAGAAACCTGATAGGAAATGACGGGACGAGACAACTCATCGTGGTAGAATGATGGGTCAAATTTGTTTGCTGTACTTGGCCTGAACTTTGAAAAAATACAAGAACAGGCTTGTGTGACTGGGGGCATAAATATTTTGATCAGACTTATTAAAACTTCTTTGACTAGAATGATCATATTTTTTTTAAATGAAAAGTCTCATCACTAGATCTGAGAAAACCTAGATTCTTTTTCCATCATCAATTCTCTCTGACGTGTCAAAATGAGTCACTCTAAATTCCTCTTGCTTCATTTTCCCCATATTTTCAGCATCATGAAGTTGAAACCAACTTTCTAAAGGGAAGTGCTAAAAATGCACAGATGTTCACATACGTCCTTTTTTCTACCTACTTTCAGTATCTCCTTCTCATATTTGTAAGAAAGTTAGGCTCGAGCTACAGATATGAGGGCATGGGAACAACCCAGGTTCAGAAATGCAGTCACTGGACAAAAACTTGAGAACTGGAAACAGGGGCGAATATCTGGGAGACAATGGTAGGTGGGAGATCGCCAGAAAGATTTGAAAATTACAAGGAAACAAAACTGGTTAAGCTCAAATATACCCACAAAACAGAAACCAAGAAGGGAGATTGTCAGAGAGAGGGATAAGGTGGGTGTGAGCCCAGAAGGCACATTATCAGATGTCCCTTCTTTGTTACTGTCCTCTCTGAGCAGAGGTTCTCAACCAGGGGCAATTTTGCTTTCTGGAGGACATTTGGCAATGTCTGGAGATACTTTTGGTTATCACAACTTGTGGGGAGTTGAGGGGTACTGGTATTGGTATCTAGTGAATAGAGGCAAGGAATGTTGCCAAAACATCCTACAATTCCCAGGACAGACAACAAAGACTTACTTGGCCTAAGATGTCAACAATGCCAAGGTTGAGAAACCCTGCTCTAGAGAGTACATACTTACCAACAGCACTGCTTTATCATATTTATTGTTGTTTTTCTGATTATAAAAAGTAATCAGTGACATGTAAAAAGTAATACATGCTTTA
This sequence comes from Cheirogaleus medius, assembly GCA_008086735.1. Taxonomy (NCBI): domain Eukaryota; kingdom Metazoa; phylum Chordata; class Mammalia; order Primates; family Cheirogaleidae; genus Cheirogaleus; species Cheirogaleus medius. The sequence continues at coordinate 8,016,859 of VBSM01000813.1, read as the reverse complement.
ATCTGGAACATTTTATCAATATATTAAATAAAGTTTTATCATCATCCCATCCATTATGCCATAGAAGTTCATAGTCTATTTTCTCCAGGGTCAAAATTTGTGAAATCAAAAGTCAAATGAACCTCAACTGCAGCCCAACACCAATGCACCTTATGCAGTCACTTGGGAGAAAATACGAAGTCTGTACCTTTTCTTTCTCTAATTATTCCATCCAGCAGGAAATACCTGGACATTATTTTTATAGAGAAAAATAATTGTAGTCAAAGTCTTTCCAGAAAAGGGTGATTTAACATGTTGAAGGGAGAGTAACATTTTTTTGCAACGTTGAAATAAAATGAAATCTGTTTCGAATGAAAAGCTGAGGTCTTGGAAGCCTGCACCTGCAGCCTAAGCCCAGCACCCACTGAAGAGTCATGAATGGCACCATAATCAGCGACAAGATCCGGAGAGCCATTAAGGGAAAATTGCAGGAATTAGGAACGGCTAGGGATGAAAAGCACCCTGATTACATTATGGTGATGGAGGCCGAGAAGAGTCAGGATGACAAAGGGCCTCTTACATGCAGGAGCAATTTGGTTCGGTTTAGCGTGTTTCCAGATGTCTGTAACACACACCGACATGGAGGCAGCATGTCTGAAAAGAGAACCTGATGTGGTCAGGACAGCGGGCTGGTACCGCGCTGAGTTGAAGGGCACAGGCTTGGGAGCTGGGCTGCCTAAGTTCGAATCCTTATTTTCCCCTTGCTAGCGGTGTGAACTGAGTAAATTAAACTCTTGTTAAATTCATCTGTGAAATGAATTTTGTTGTTGTGGTTACTGTGAGGCTTTGTTAGTATTCCGGCCATGTATCTCAGCATCCTTTAACATTTTCTCCGCACCTCTTCTCCAGCTTCGCTGTATTTTTGCTTCCATCATCTCATCATCCCACAAGGTCAGAGAGCTGGGAGTGCCTGGTGTTTATCGTACCCCAGTCCTTAGCAGATAACTGGCAGGCAAGCCCTGAGGCGAGATCTACACCCCAGAGCTCCTCCACCAGATCAGGCTGAAGCCACCCTCTGTGGGATTTTGCCTGAAATGGCACCCAGTTTGATTTTTGCTCCCCCTGCTCCCTTACAGGTTTTTCCCAAGAGCAGTGCCTTAAAATAAATCGCTTACACTTGAATCTTTCCTCGGGGCACTTAGATGAGTTAATGCACATAAAGTGCTTAGAACAATGCCCGGCATATAATGAGAGTTTAAAAAATGTTAACAGCTAATCTATGTGTTATCATTAAATGCTTGCTTTGTGCCAAGTACTGTGTCACACTCATTTTATCATTTAATCTTATACAAATCTACCTTCCTTTCAGGAGGGAAGGAAAAGCCAGAGAAATAAACCACGCTTGACCTGGCAGGAGACAGCCAAGGGCTCAATACCAGAGTAAAAATTCTATATCTAAAAAAGCAGCACAGAGCAGATGACCAGGTGAGGGAGGAGTGTCAAGTCTCAAATAATGGTTGGATTTGCAGCCTGCATTTAGACGTGGGATAGGGTACGGGTGAATCAATAGGTGGGCTGGTAAATGCTGATAAAAACATGTCCAGTTGAAGTTACTGTCCCCATAGATGAGAAAAGGAAGTTCCAGAAGGCAAAGTTGCTTGAGGAGGGCCGCCCAGCCTGTAAGAGTTCTGACTTTCGAGGCCACATTCTTCTGTCCCATGTCCCCTTTCTGGCTGTGGGCTCTTTGCTTCCCCTGAGCATATTGTAGGTAAAGACCAAACACTGCTAATGTCCCTAAATGGGAGTGAAATGTACTTTATGCAAGATGCAAAAGGGCAGAGTACATTCTCAGAAGCAGGGAGCCGTCCAACTCCGTCTCCCAGGTCTGCTCTGAGGCCACTCTCCACAATGACAGTTGGCAATTATTTAGGGCCTGATACTCTTTTTACCTTTTTCTGCTTCCATGTCATTTCTTCACGACTAGATGACCCGTTCTTCGAAGGGAGGGACTCTATTTTACGCTTCTTTGAAACCACCCATAGTACTTAACACTGGGCTTTCTACATGGTGGGTCTTCAACAATATTTAACTAATTTATTTTTCCCTATAGGGGTTAATCCTATAAAAACATAACAAAAATAAAAGGCCAGAGTATGCTGTCAGTGTTTAATTAGAATGGGATAAAGCAAACTCACATTTTACCACTCTGATCCCCAGCTCCTATTTCCTTAACTCCTCTCTGTCTGTCATGGCATTTCAGACAGGGTGTTTCCTATTCTTCCTGTCTACTCAGAATGTTTGCATGGTTGGTGGACCAAGACAGCAAAGTAGCTTGCATCTCCACATCTCCCCACCCTCCCTCCCTACCAGCCTAATTGAGGAAAAATAAGTGCAAATATTATGTGTTAGAAAAAACATTGAGTTGGCAGTCAGTGTTTTCTATGCTTTGCGCTGCTTCTAACCAGCTGATTGATCTTGTGCAGGTCACTGGTCTCTCTGGAACTCAACTGTGAAATGAAGAGATTGGACTAGATTTTTGCTATCCTATAGATAGCAATGGCAACATACGGCTATTAAAATTTAAATGAATTAAAAATTAAAAAAAATAATACAAATTCAGTTTCTCGGTCACATTGGCCACATTGGAAAGGCTCACTAGCTAATTACATCTAGCAGCTGCCACACTGGCCAGTGCAGATATAGAACATTGCCGTCACTGCAGATAGTTATATTAAATGACACCCGACTAACGAACTTGCAGGCCTTTTCCAGCTCTAAGACTCAAAGACTCTACACCTAGCGCAAGAAAATGGGCTCATCACACACTAAAAAGATGAGCAAATGAATTCAATGTCTGCATGATTTAACATAACTATGGAGTGAAAATGGCCATGTGCTATTAAGAGGTCTAGACATAGGAAAACAAAACCCAAAAACCATGAGACACTAGTGATTTGAATAGTTTTATTAAGGCTGGAATGACCTTGAAAGCAAAAGCATTTGGACATACGTGGCATTGTAAACATCGAGTGCCAATGACATAGAATGTTTCATGTCTGCAATGGGTCATCACTGGCCGACTCTACGTAACCAGTTTGGCCAGTTTATCAGTGTAGCCCTCGCTGGCTGTTGCTAGAGACAGGAACTTCTCTTCTGAGGCAGCCCTCAGTAAGGCTGTCTAAGACCAGGTATAACCCCGGTCAGAAAATCAACTCCAAGTCTCTGAGGTCACAGGTTGCCTTTGCTATTTGGAGCATGAGTTCTTAAAACAGAGTGTGGTGACGTGGTCTTCGTCATGGTCGTTTGTGAAGAGTGTTGGCTGTATGCTACTTACTGCTAATAAAGTGCCAATGCTTGCATTCTATTCACTTTACTGTCATGTTGTTGTTATTTATTAATTGCTATTCATTGAGCGTTTATGGTGTCCCAGAGAGACTGTACTCAATAGCATGTATCTCAGGGCTCATTCATGTCTCAAGACAACCCCATGAATCGATGTGGGTGTATTTTGCCACTGCCCTGTCTCCAGGGAAGATGTACAGGCCCATCCACAGTTCTCCACATCTCTCTGAACCCTCCTAGTGTCTATGGCTCCTGCCTCCATTGCAAGAAAGTAAGCTCGTGAGTGTTATGCTTCAAATGGAACGTGTTAAATGCACACTGCGTATCTCTTGAGGCCATAACTTCTGCTGGCTGGTCAGCAGGCAACTGCATTCAAGCTTGCTGCTGAGGATGGGCTGTCCTCCCTGGACACAAACGGGCAGGGCGGCTAGCACAGCTGCTCAGCACAGGTGACACTTCTGCCTGGAATGGAAGCCAGCAGCTGGGGGACACTGACTAGGAGCCGGCACACCTTCCTGGTGCCAATAGCAGACAATGTTCATGATGGCTGGGGGGTGCTGGTGGACTCTGGGTCTCCACATGGATCACCTAGATCTGGTTCCTCCATCCCAAGACCCACTGGCATTTTCCTCCACATCAGAATAATGGTAAAACATACCCACACAAAGTCCAATTTCACAGGGCTGTTTTGAGGAATGAATGAAATATGAGATATATCTCACTTATCACAGTGTCTAACACACAGTAAAGACTCAATGCATAGCAACCATTACAATTATTGTTGGTGTTGGTAGAAGTAATAGTGTTAATATGTTAATATTGGCACTTTATTGTAACTCATCCTTTGCAACTCAGGAATCTATATATGAGTGTTGTGGAGTAATTAGGATAAAGATTTGCTCTGACCAACAATGCCTTCATGCATACCCTCACTCTACACTACTTCCAAATAAACCTATTTTGATTATATTTTATAGCTGTGGAAATTTGAGTTTCAAACAGGTAAAGAAAGGTATCCAAGAAGATTTCCCTCTAATGTCCTCCTCATTCTTTGCTTTCCTATGTGCATTCCTGAATGGGAAGGAAAGGGATGAGGGGTATGCCTGGGAATGGCATGCAATCTGGGACAGCTCATTGGAAGAGCGCTGGGCGTGTGCATTTCATCAGGCCTGTGTGTCACAGCCGAAAAACAAGATTTCTGGAAATGGTGATGTGTCACTATCAAGAACGGCTCCCAGGCAATGATGTGAAGTCACTACTGGCTGAGAAACAAAAACATTCACCCAAATAGCCAGTCATAGTTGGAAAAGACAATCACATAAGATCAGTGTGGCTCATCTCCGAAATCCAGTTGTTTGTTTTGCTCTGAATAAACACACTTCAAAAGCCCCAGCCAGGCAGAATTCTCTTAAAGGAGAGAGGAAGGTGGAGTTAGGATTTGTGACTATTATCTGAAAAATGTCCCCTCAGGCTGGAAAGCTGGTCTGAACTTTGGGCTTTCTGGTACTCCAAGGACCTTGGATCAGTTCCAGAACAATTTCCCCAGCAGTAGGCCTGGTCCCTGAGGCCTATTCCTCCTTCTGTCATTTTAACTAAGTTGTTTGCATTGCTTTCCTTTATGGATTGGCCAAGGGCTACTTTCCTTGTCACTAAGACAAGGGTGGTAAAGTTCAGCCTTCATATTCCTAAGGTGTACATTTCTAGTAAGGGCAGAAAGAGCTGTAGGGTGTGGCTTCCTCAAGAGTTATTAGAATGTAGAACTTAATGGCTTGGACTCTAGGGTCAGTAGACCAGGGTATGAATCCAATCCCACTGCTTCTCAGCAGTGTGACATGGGACAAGTCGTTCAACCTCGTTAAGACTCAGTTTCCCCATCTTTCGAGTTGGGCTAATAAGAGTAGCCATCTTACAGAGTAACTGGGAGGATTCAGTGAGCAGAAGTGCTTAAGGTGTCTGGCACAGTGCCTGGCATGCAGTAAAGTAGGGTTGACACTGGCGGTCCTCAAATATCCAGGTTGCCAGATGTCAAACTATTTAACAACTGAGGTGGTGAGAGCATTGGCTAATCAGAAGGGGTGCTGTTATGGCTAGTACTCATTCTGATTGGTTGATACCTGTGTCATTTCAGTTAAATATTTTGAATATCATTGCTGGTATAATAATTCAATAAATGTTAACTCTGGTTATTTTTATGGCTGTTTTCACAAGGAACGGGATCAGGAACTCAGGGGACAGGGTGTTCTACAAAATTTGTATCCATATATTGTATGTTGTATTCCTGAGTCCCCTATCCCCAGCCCCTCCCTGTTGTCAGGAGGAAATAGCTTCACCCCAGCATACGACGTCCATATGTCATCCATCAAATGAGGAGCTGTTTAGTGTTTCACCTGCAGTGAAGCAGATGAGGAGAAGCTACACTCCTACAGCTGTGTGCTTCCAAGCGTACAGCATATCATTACAAAAAATGATTATCTTCATCAAGAGACACTTTTTTCCTACCCCTTTCTTGCACAACAGAAAAATGATGAGATCAAGAAGACAGAAGACAGAACAAGCAACTGAGGAGGCAGAGATGAACCTGACAAATACCTTCAATTGTTAGAACAAAAGCAGAAATAATGAACAATGCCACCTTGCATTCAAACAATGTGTTTGTGAGCATTAAAGCCTTACAATGGTCAGGCATAGGGGATAAGATTGTTTCTTTCATCATTTGCACCAAAAAAATGTTGTTTCCAAAACACATATGTCTTTTGATTCTCCCTCAAATGGTTGTCTGGGTTGTATGATTTGTTGGAGTATTGAAACAATTGCTTTTGGTACTATTTCATTCTGGAACACAAGTTCTCTGAGGTACTCCAAAAGCCCAGGGGACACAAAATAGACTAAAAATGCATACGATACATATATGAAATCTTATTTTTCCTGAGGACACTAAAAAAGCATCATTTTATATTTTCTCTGTGAGGTTGGGAGTGATAGGCACCCATTCATACCCATTTCACAGAGAAGGGCAAGGAATCAGAGCATTAAAAATAACTTTGTTGTAGTAGGATTTTCAAGTTCTTGATGTTAGATTTTTCTATTTAAATTGTATGTTTCACCGTTATATTGGAATTTATTACCATTTGCCAAGAAATTGAGCCATTGATAGTCTATTAACAGAAAGCTTTGTCTTAACAAATAAAGAAAATAAATTAGATGTTAAGGCAGATGTAAATTGTGGTGGATAGACCCTTGTGTGACCCTATGCCCTATATTCATGCTCTACATAATACTCTCCTTTTTTTTTCAGAGATGGAGTCTTGCTCTGTCACCCAGGTGTGCAGTGGCGTGATCATAGCTCACTACAGCCTTGAACTCCTGGCCTCAAGGGATCCTTCTGCCTCAAGAAGCTGGAATTACAGGCATGAGCCACTGCACCCAGCTTCAATCCTCTCCTTTTGAGTGTGAGAGAAACCTATTACTTGCTTGATATCAATAGAATATAACGATGCTGATGGCATGTTACTTCTGTGATTATGTTACGATATGCATATGGCTAATCTTGCTAGCGTGCCATCAGAGACTGCCTCTCTGTTGCTAGCTTTAATAACCTGCCATGATGGCAAGGGCCTATGGAGAGGGCCAGGTGGCAAGGAACTGTGGTGGCTTGTAGGAGCTGGGAGCTGCCCCTGGCTGACAGCCAGCAAGGGAACTAGGACCTCAGTCCTACAATTGAACTCTGCCAACAACCCAAGGGACCCTGGAAGTGGATCTTTTCTCAATTGAGCCTCTGTTGAGACTGCAGCCCTGGCTGACACTTGGATTATAGTGTAGGGAAGACCCTAAAAAAGAGAACCCAGCTCAGCTTTGGCCCAACTTCTGACCAATAGGAACCGTGATACAATAAATATGTGTTGTTTTAAGCCACTAAGTTTATGGTAATTTGCTACATAACAATAGAAAACTAATCTACAAACTTTCAGCAGTTAGCAAGTATTCGATTTTCTCCTCTGTGCCTGGCCCTGTGGCAGAATGCTATAGTGCTTTTGAATTTCCCAGATGAACAGACAAAGCAGGCTACGAAAATCAAACACTCATAGGCAACATCTATGATAAAACTGCATAGCAAGGTATCCTCACAAATCCCAAACGCTAGTGAGTGAGGACAAACTACCCACAGCGTCAAGAACCACGTGTGATACGAAAGTGCATGGTATGAAACAGAGGGAAGGTGATTGGATTTCTGACAGCTATGAGAAGAGGAAACCCCTAAATCACCAACAGGACTTCACCAGAAAGCATGGCAGGTCAATCCGAAAATAGCCACTAAACTGGAATGAGGTTCTGTAAGCTCCAGTTGGAGTGTGCTTACAAGGAGATGACAAAACAATGGGGCCTGACGGTGCTGGAGCCACCTGGGCCCTGAAAACCTGCAAAACTGACAAATGTTAATAGAAGCTGCCTTTCGAGACAAGGCTCTGCAGTGAGGAGGAGAAACTGCTGAACATAATGCAAAGTGAGCAAGACCAGGACAGTGGGGGCATGGGGAGAAAAGGGTCCAGATATGAGTAGGGAAGAAAACAATCCAGAGATGAGCAGGTCCCGGAAAGTTTGAAGACACACACACACATGCAGACACACACACACACACATGCACACACACAGAGTTTCTCAGCACTCTGTAAAAACAGTAGAAGAGGTCTATAGCCCTGAAGCTAGAACAGCTATTATCCTGGCCACCCCTCCACTCTAGTACCACTTAAAAAATTACAAACAGAAAACAAAAAAAACATGGTGGAAACTTACACAAATGTATTAAAAGAAAAAAGAGAATAGGGAACAGAATAATGTCCTTATGGACAATGAAATCATTTCAAAAAGACAAGTATACAAAAGAGATGAAAACATATTTCAAAATGAGCTGAAATAAAGTAAAAACATAATAGAAACTATAAAAGAAGAGCATAAATTAGAATGGAAAAGCCCAGACATGAGGTGATTGGAGAAAAGGACTGTTTGAAAAGAAAGGTGACATAACTTGGGAAAGATTTAGAAATACAAGAAAAAGGTTATTTCATAAATGAAGACTAAACTAAACACGATGATAAACAGACACAATGGATAACACCTGAAGAGAAAGAGAAGATGAAAAGGAGACAAAAATAAAGTAAATAAAAATAAGAGCGAATTTGCTTCTAGCTATGATGGAGGAACTTGCATTATGCTAACTCTTCCATCATAAACATTCATAAAACTGGACAAAATATATGGGACCACTATTTTCCGGCATTAGACAAGTAGCATAAGACTGAGAGTCCTAAAAGTGAGAGAAGCCCCTGAGGCAAGCCCTGTAATTATCCAGATAATATGTAAAAAGGATAACATATCATGACTAAGCAGAGTTTGTTCCAAGAATGCAAGATTGAGTTGACATCTAAGTATCAATCAATATAATTTTTTGAAATTAATTGAATAAAGGAGAAAAAAATCATATAAACACTTTAGTAGATAGAGAAAAATTATTTAAAGTAAAACCTCAATACTTATTCATAATAAAAACCTCTCAGCAAACTAGAAATTGAAGGCAACTTCCTAAATCCCATAAATAGCATATTTTAAAAGACTAATTAATTAAAAAATACAAAAAGCTAACAATATACTTAATAAAACAATATACTTTATAATGAAAGAGTAAATTCTTTCCCTCTAAGATTGGAAACAAGGAAATGTTGAACATTCTTACCATTTCTAGTCAACTTGGAATAGGAGGTTCTAGTTAAAAAAAACAAATAAATAAAGCAAGAAATAAAAATTAAAGGCATAGGCTTGAAAAAGAAGAAATTCTTGAAAAAGAAGAAACTCTCCATTCACAGACAACATGATTGTCCACATAGAAAATCCTGAGGAATCTATTAAAAAATTAGAATTAATAAGTGAATTTATTGAGGTTTTGGGATATAAGGGCAATTGAATTTCCATATGCTAGCAATAAACAATTGAAAAATGAATTTTAAAATATAACATTATTTACAATAGCATGAAATCATAAATTACTTAGGAATAAATTTATTGAAAGATGTGCAAAGTCTTTACATTGAAAACGATTAAACATTGCTGAGAAAAATTAAGCAACATCTAAATAAATTAAAAGACACACTATATTTGTAGATCAAAAGGCTTAATGTCGTTAGAAAGCCCAGTTCCATAAATTACTCCATAGATTCAATGTAATCTTAATTGAAAAAACAGTAGTTTTGTTTTTTAACGTAATAATGAGTTTATTACAAAATTTATATGAAAATGCAAAGGTCCTAAATAGCCAAAATAATTTTGGATGATAACAAAGTTGAATGTGATGGCTTTCTAATGTGTCAACTTGGCTGAGCTGGACTAGCATTTCCCAGAATTCCCTTCCTTGGATGCTTCCAGGGCCTCAGGAGACACTTTTTTATATGTAAGATTTGGAGGGTAGAAGAGAAGTGGCAGGCATATCAGAAGGCCAGGATAGGTATTTTTGTAGCTGATGCACATTGTCATTTATCTGCAGATTTATATGATTGGGCAGCAGCCAGACCTGCATCTTCTCCTGGATCCTCCTTCAGCTTTTCTGACTCCTGGTCCATGTGTGTTTTCAGCTCCATGATGAAGGAAACCAGTGTCTCTTGTAGGACACACACTTCATCAAAGTTGGAGGCAGTGGGAACTGACACAGGGTTTTATGTCTATTCGTGGGTTCCAGCTTGTTCTGGCTTTCCACTACTTTATATCCATCTGCTCTTCCTGACGTCGGTCCTGTGGGCTTCAAGCGCCTGTATCTGACACTAAGACAATAGTCTTACAAAAATTGTTTAACCAGTTACTACAATTGCATACAATTAAATTCCTGTATCAAATCTCTTATTTATTATATGTAACCTTCAAGCGTTTCATCTTCTGTGGTTGATTCTGATACAAAGAACTAGCACATAATTTCAAGATTTACTGTTGAACGTCAGTTATAGTGCAAAGATGTGCAAAGACAAATAGATCAATGAAACAAAATAGACAGCCCAAATATAGACCCAAAAATCTATGGTCAATTGATTTTTTACAAAGAATTTAATGTAAGTCAATGAAGAAAACAGAGTCTTTTTAACAAATGATGCTGGAAGAACTGAATATCTAGAAGGAAAAAAGTGACCTTCCACCCCTACATCACACCATACACACAAATGTATTCAAAATGGATCATATATCAGTGCATAAAAGTAAAATCACAACTTCTAGAAGAAAACATAGGATAAAGTCTGTGAAACTTGGAATTGGGAAAATTTTTTTAGACAGAACAGGACACAAAAAGCATTATGCATTAAAAAATAATAAATTTGATTTCACTGAAATTAAAACTTTCTGCTCTTCAAAAGCAACGCTGAGTAAATAAAACAGGAAAAAGCAAGCCACAGACTGAGAGAAAATATTTACCACGCATATATCTGACAAATAATTTGTATCTTGAATATATATAGTACTTTTGCAACTAAACTACAAGAGACAAACCTCAATTAAAAAATAGTCAAGTCAAATCAAAATAATTGTAATTTTTAAAAAACTTCTTTTTTTTTCCAGGTGTTTATTGTCTGGTTTTTATTCTAGTAGGGTAAGAAGTTGGTCAGTTTTAAGGAGGGAAATGATAGAATCTGATGATTTATGCAAATCAACTTTTTTCTATTCCCTGTTACTTCCAGCACAATGTTGGCACATTATTGAATAAATTAACAAATTAGTTCATCACTTTGCTAAAAAACAATGGTCAAAAGTCTTAAACAGGTACTTCATACACACAGACACAAACATACATATAGCCAAATAACATGATAAAGTGTTCATAAGGGAAATGTAAATCAAAACCACAATGAGATTTCACTTCATGCTGACTACAATAGCTAAAATAAAAAATTCTAGAAAATCTAAATGTTGGCAGGATTGTTGAGCAACTGAAACATGCATACATTTTAATTGGGTGTATTAAATAACACAACTACTTTGGAAAGTTGAAAGTTTCTTATAAAGTTAAAATTTCACAGTTTCTTATAAAGTTAAACATACAGTATCCTAACCATATGACCTAGCAATTCTATTCTAGGTTTTCATCCAAAATAAATGAAAAGATATGCTCAATAATAGGTTTGTATGCATATATTCATAGTTTTATTTATTTATAATGGTCCTGAACTGGAAACAAATCAAATATATCCATCAACAGGTGAATAGATAAGCAAATTATAGTATACTTGCATAAGGGGGTACTACTCAGCAATAAAGACGAATGAATTATTGATATACACAATGCCATGGATGAAACTCAAAAACATGCTGAACAAAAAAAGTCAGACACAAAAGAATACATACTGTATGATTGCATTTATATGAACTTCTAGAGCCAAAACCAACATAT
>VBSM01000813.1:7978917-8003712 GCA_008086735.1 Cheirogaleus medius | reverse complement strand
GGCGGGCCGCATGTGGCTCTCGGGCCGTAGTTTGAGGACGCCTGCTAAGTTGTCCTTCAGAAAAGGAATGAGTGTCCTTAAATCCTAGTCCTTATAAGTCTTTCTCATTATGGGCTCTGCCTCAGTGATTTTATTTTGAACAACAAACTAATAATGAGGAACAAACTGAAACCACTTCAGTCACTACTAGCTTGACATATTTATAAATATGAAATGATGATATTGTTTCAAAAAGAATGTAGAGGTTTACCAAGGATGTAGTAATTATTCTGAAGACTACGGTCTCTCAGTTGAGAATGTTAGCTGCAATTATAGAGAAGATAGTTTAATGCAAGATCATTTTTTTAAAAGCAATTCATTGATTACATTGAAGAAATCACAAATATAAGCAAACAGTCCCACTATTATGCGAATAGCTATTTGTAGCTTGGAATAAATTTTTTAGCAATAACCCTATACAGGATTTCAAAAGGGACTTATTTGGAAGTAGAAAACTTAGCTGGAAGTGAAGATTATATCATCTAACACTGCATTTGATGACTCAAAATTTGGCCCTAGTGATGACTAAGAGCTTAAGTTGCAATGAGGAGTTTAAATAAAACTATCTTATGAAATGTGAGATAAAATCAAAAGGCAGTATTTCTAAATCAAGACATGATTTTGTATAAATTGCTATTTTAAGAACATTTGTGTATTTAAATTAATAAGTTTAAATTAATTTAAATGTAAGTAGACATTTGCCTATTGTATCTGCATCACTAAAAGTTTATAAATTTAAATCGGCCAAATATCTTTTTCTTTTGGTGGGGTGGTTTCTCATTGGAAAATGGGCGATGGCTTCCCATTCAGGTTTGCCTGTATTCTGGCATGTATGGTAAATTTAAAGTGCCGTAGGAGGTGAGAAAATAGAGGGCAGGCGGTTGTAGTTAGGGAAGGCCTCATGAAAGAAGGTGGGATTAAAATGGGTGGGTTTTGTATTAGTAGGGTAAAAAACTTTCCAGATGTGGAAAAAGAAATGAACAAAAACACATTAACAGAAGAAAGCTTGACTTGGGCTTCTCCCCCAAATAATAGTTGAAGAAGAACCAGCTTGATTAGCAAGAGGGCCCAAGCAGAGGAAAATGAGGACTAGGCTATACATGTGGGGTAAGGTCAGGTTGTAGAAGACCTTGACAGTCATCCAGAAGGGTTTGAATAAGTTCTGAGGACAATTCTGAGAGAGAATGACTCTCTGATCATAGTCAGGATGGCATTATGACTTTCACATGCCCTAGGCGCTTTTACCTTCATGGGCCCTGTCTTTTACAAAAAATATTAAAAATTGTATTTTATGACTATGTAAAAATGAATATAATCCAGGCTGCATTCACTATTATATTCTCCTTATTATATTTATATTTTTTCTTCCAATTTTAAAGAAATTAAAACATTTTCATGGGCCCCTAAAATTATCATGGGCCTTAGGCACTGTGCCTACTGTATCTAGTGGATAAGTCAGGCCTGATTAGTGTTTGATAATTTATATTTTATATAGGTTACAGATGTTTTATGTTTAAGGAGTTGTTAGGGCTATTTTATATATGTGGACAAAACCATTTTTCTGTATATGGAGAGACAGATCTCAGCTGGATCACAAAATACTTTCATGTAGGCAAAGCTGGGCCAGGAAGAATGAGATTATTTATTTGTCTGCCATTTGGCCTTGGCCATGAAATACCTTCAACTGCAAACTAGAACATTGTGGGAGAACATAGGGTGCCTAGAAAGTTTATATCTGGGTCTAGTTATTGGGGAAACAGCTTCCAGGACATTAGAAATAAGATAATGTCCATCATAATGGAAGTTGGAGTTGGAAAGGAAAGTCAAACCATGTTCTGAGAAAATTATGCCAGGCTTTGGGACTGGAGTGTGTTGCCTTAAGATCAGATACTTGAATCTGATTCCCATAATGTCCTTAAGAGTTTCTATCACTACTTCGTTGCTGTTCTTTTTGTGCTAAGTATAGCCAAGAAAAAGAGCTTTTGGCCATTCCCAGATGAGAGTTTTCAAGTGGCAACAGAGAGAATCCTTGGGACTGGTATGATATTGGCAACAAAGAGCATAATTAGAAAAAATGCACAAAGAATGGGAGATTTGGGAAAAGTCGGCTGGGTTTACTCTTTCAGCAGGCCTTTTCCAGGAGAGTCAACTAGTCAGTGTTTCCCTCCTCAATGCTTGGAGGGCCTTGAGTCTCTTCCTTCCAAGGGAGGCTGATCCCTTACTGAAAGGACCAGGATAGTGCTTAGGAAACATTTATCTTGTAGCCAGTGGTATTCGAGAAGGGCTAGAAGAGAAGGGTCAACAAGGTTAGCCTTGAGAGTGGGGTGCAGAGGAGATTGTGCTTGGAAAGCACAGACTGCAGCCTTGCTACTCAAAATGTGGTCCCTGGACCAAGAGGATTGCAATCAGAAAACATATTTTAGCAAAATCCCCAGGAGATTGGCCATTCTAATTAAAATTTCAGAAGCAGTGGGCTAGAATGTTAGCTGAGTGGCAGAAGAGGAAAGGGTAGATTGGCAAGGCAGTTCTAGATAACAATTAGCAGGCCTTGGTATTAATATCTTGATATTTATGGATGACTCAAAGATGACTACGAGGATATACATTTGGGAGACTTAAAGAGAACAAGTAATTTTCCAATACTCATTTACCTACAGATAATTGATAGTCCAATTAAAAATCATGTCTATTAATTAAAGGAATAGACCTATGGTCAGACTACTTTTTTTTTTTTTTGCCAAGTTTGCTGTACCTACTAGCATTATTTTTATGCCTTTTCTGACCGAGAAGTTAAAGCTCAGGCTGTACTTACTCCATATTCATTTCCCTCTTCATTATTTAATGAAGATTTTTTTTTGAGACAGGGTCTCACTCTGTCGCCCAGGCTAAGTACAATAGTGTCATCATAGCTTACTGCAACCTCAAAGTCCTGGGCTCAAGCAATTCTCCTGCCCCAGCCTCCTGAGTAGCTGGGACTACAGGTGCACACTACCACACCCAGCTAATTTCTCTATTCTTTATAGAGACAAGGTCTTGATCTTGCTCATGCTGGTCTTGAACTCCTGGCCTCAAGCAATCCTCCTGCTTTGGCCTCCCAGAGTGCAAGCATGACAGGCTTGAGCCACCATGCCCAGCCCAAGATTTTTTTTCCATATATTTTTTATGTAACCTGGAACATTGCTAATTATTGGTGCCATTGCAAACAAGGAGCCAGCTTTCTCAGTGTGTAATCTATTCAGTTATAATTAGATAGCATGAGGGTTACACACGTGCTCTAAGTACAAACAGCTTTTACTTAATTCGGGGGACCAGTAAGACTGGTCTGGCCCTCTGGGGTTATGAAAGGGATAGAGTAGTCTCCATGGGTGCCTTATTTATAGTACAGGAATACTAAATCAAGTGACTCTGGATTCTTTTGTTGGTTGAAAGAATCAAGAAAGGAGGAGAAAGGCGTTGCATCTATAAGTGGAAACAGCACCCTTGTGGTGTTTATACACCAGGGATTGTCTAAGGGCTGACAGTTTCAGTGACTCATCCAGATGTTTTGACTACATAATACCAGCCTCAGGGATATTTGCAAACATTAGTATAATTGAATACCTCTTTCCATTTTCACCTCCTCATTTTCTTTCACCATATAGGCACTGTTCTACTTCTTGTCTCCACTCTCCCAGCTACAGGGGGAAAAAAGCACCAGTGAACACACAATCCAGATATTATACTTCCACGTTAGAATTTCTAAATTGAACCAAGAAAATGAAGTTCTCTGAATCTTTTTCTCCCTGGACAAAATGAGAGAATATAATTCTTTTCTGTCTGTTATTGCCAGGGGATGATGAAAGCTATACACATTGTTTTCATAATATACATGATTTATTCCACAAGGAAAAGAAGTACCTCAGATGAAGATGCTGAAAAGTTTCAGCTATTCTCTCATACAACGATAGCAAAGTGAAATCAGCAGCTTACTACTTACTTTAAAACACTGAGGTACCTCTGTGCTTCCCAGATGTTACCATTTCCCATTGCAGGTTCCAAACTGGTAGTCTGAAGCCTAGATCTGGCCTGCAGACATGTTCTGTTTGTATTGCACAGTTTTTTTTTTCCCCACAAAATTTGGGCCAAAATTTTAAAATAGGGTGATTTCATACAAAAAAATGAGGGTTATCTGACCTTCATGAAACATGAGAATATGTGACCAGACTGGCCTCTTGAATGATATTGCTCATTCTCCATATGACATTGATCAACTGGAAGTGGCTAGTGACTACCTAGGGTGCTACAGCCTCCCCCCAGCCCATCCTACTATTTCCTTGACTTTAGGGATAAGTGCCAGTTTTCATCTATTGATCTTTGTATTTGCTATCTTGAAATAGAGAAATATTTATCTGGGCCTATGTCTTTATCAAGTGTGAGACAGCAAAAATAAACTGAAAATTATATTTCAAGGAAAATGGAAGTGTACACATTTCTTCGTGGGCTTGAGAAATATTCTTGCATGTTCAATATGCAAACCACATGTGTATGTTGAAAGATTGTGCGTGTTGAAAGATAACTTAAGAACCTCGTTATTGCCCAGACCCTGAGGTTAATTGAGTGAGTGACCCTTCTTCACCTCCCAGAATTGGAAAGGAATGCCTAAGTTTCCAGTGATAAAATGAAGATAAGTTTGTAAAACCACATGACACAGTGCATGAGATGTTTGAATACAAATGCTTCTGGACCTGGAAGACCCAGAGTTGCTGTTCAGTGGTGGCATATAGGAAGTGCCCTATGCTATTCCTGTTTCTGCCTTTCTGAGGCAAAACCTGCTCTAGCTCAGACCTCAACCAGGAAATAACGCCATGTCAAAGGCAGCAGAATAAAAGGTCATTCCACCCTCTCTCAGACCCATAACACAGCACAGAGAGAGAGAGTGCCAACCTGTACCCAGGTTAAATTGCGGAGAGGCAGCATCTTGCAAACAGACAGAAGATAAATCCACCCGGAATGATGAGCATTACAGCAGCCCACATCTGTAGAGCACATATGCAGGTTTCCCCCCGTAAAGAAAACAAGAGCCAAACATAAGAGTAAAATCTGACCTTTAAGTAAGTGTGTAAGTAGACCTGAGAATTGGGATCTCGCAGAGTAGACAGACAGAGGACAATTAATAGAACATTGAAGAAGAAAAATCCAGACCACAGCAGAACAGAAATGACTCCCTTGGCCAAGACTCTTTGTCTGTTCACTAACCCTCAACAATAATTCTTTAGCAAAAGAAATCAGAAATTGCTATACTTGTTCATGACGGGGTGCCTGGTGAACAGAAACTGTATTCCTCTTTTCTGTTATTCTGGAAGAGAGTGGAGGAGGGCAGAGGAAATGGCCAGCATTTTTTTTTGTTCAGAGAAGAGTCTCATCAGCCCTTCTTAGGGTCAAAGAAAGGGGAAAGATGTCTGTTTCTCTGGACCTTCATCTCTTACAGAGCTGCCCTCTGAGGGAAAGGTAGGAAAATTTTGTAGGGATAAAGGAACTGTCTTGAATGAGAGGGATTGAGAACCCCTGGCTCTTATTCTTTTGAGGTTCATCACTTCAAGAATCTCTCTTAGATTGAGATGGGCCCACTAATAGCTGCTATCAAGAAAAAACTCTCAAAGAGAACTCACTGTAAGGGCAGTTCAATGTAAAGAGAAGTCGAAAGGGGTGTGTGAGAGGTGGTATTGGCAGAGCATACCCCTGAGGCCAAATAGTGCTACACCCTGGGGACTATATGAAGCACATGAAGGTTAATAAGAAGAATTTTAACCTTACATAAATCCCAAGTTGGGGTGCTGTTGGCCAAGACACCATTGGAACAGTAAGAGTCTCATTGCAATAGTGGATAAGTGTCCCCCCAGCCTGTGTGGGAGCAGTCTTCTATTGTCACACCCACAGCCAAAGCAACAGCAGTATGAGACCCATGTGCTATTTTCAGCTCTCTCTCCCCTTGGTTTGAATAAGTCCCTTATGTCTTTACACAATTCAAGGAGTGATGAGTCGGTCCTTGAAAGATACTGTGCTTCTTGATAATAACAGTAGACTTGATTCCATTTGAGTTGATCAAAAGGGCCATAAGAGTTACATGGTCTAGGTTAAATGTAAAGAATAAATGCATATGGTTATCACCCCATCACATAGATTAAGTTTTTCTTTACAAAACCCTTAACTGTTTTCTTGTGACTTTAAGTTAAAGAAAAAGAGGTACTTGGACAAGGAGGACACTACCGGACTGTTTCAGCTAAGACTCTGGGGCTTGGTGTGGATGAATTAGATGATTAGCCCTGCATTTCTAAATACTGCCTTAATAAGGTTTATTTTTATCTGGATATGCAGCATAGTTCACTTGCTCATGTGTATGAGGTAGGGCTGGGGAGGGGGGTGAAAATGAGTGGCAGTGGGAAAGAAATATGCTCATCTTCCATAAGGGAGGTGGCCACTTGGCTGCCAGAAGGTGGGGGCAATTTCTCCTGCAGGGACAATGTACACACATTGGGTATGTTGCCTGCACCTACCCAAGCAAGCCCTGAGCAGGATGGATGGAGTGGAGTGTGGTAGCCTCTTGGGCTATGGTAGCCCTGGTGACAGGCTGCAAGGTACAGAAGCCAACAAAGGAGTGGGGACTGACTCCTCTCAACCCTCCACTTCAAACTCTGTGGGAGCACTGAGCTTGGGGAACACACCCACTGTTCAGATGAACCTCGGGAGGTTTCAGCATGTTCTAAGGTATAACAATCAAGTTAGCACATACCAGCACAGCTTGAAATGGCAGATAATAAGCATTAATCTCCCTAATAAATTCATTAGTCAGCCTTATAGTCTTGAAAGTGGTTTGTACACTCAGATCATAAATTAAGCCCTGGTTAGACATTAACCTCTGACTTTGCTCAGCAAATCTCCCAGTAGCCCTAATGGGATCAAAAGTTTCTTCAGCCTTCCATAAGATCCTGCTTTTCTTTTGCTTAATTACACTGATACAAAGCATCGCAGAATATTTTTATGATACAGTTAAAAAAAAAAAAGAAAAAGTTTAATGCCTAATCTAACTTCCATGGGCATATTTACTTTTAAAAAAGAAAAGAAAATGAAAAGACTGACAATGCACACAGTCATTGAGGATTCTGTGTTTCTGGGAATGGATACTTCCCAGGCCATCTTTATAGGGAGATTAGAAGAGCTATCACTCACATGGCACTTCTTCCAGGGTGGGCTCCCTTTAAACCTAAATCCACAAGGCCGCCCTCTGTTCAGTTTTCTTTCTCTCTGGCTGTTCCAATGTGTTTTCTGGGTGTGATGCACTATCTCCCTTATTAGGGTATTCTTAAGCTTAATGATGCGTTATCTATTCAATGCTTTGCATTCCTTGTATAGACAGCTCTGTGGACTAGCAAAGCTTAGAGAGATACTAGGAACTCCTGGCAAAAATGTCTTTCAAGACCCTGCCAAATATCTCTCTTTCCCTCAACCCCCAGTTTATTTTTCCTTTCCCCTTTGCCATGTGCTGCCTGCTCAACTGAGCAAATCCTTCTTTTTGTCCCCTACTCTCTTGCCTCTTCACTGTGAATACTGCACACGTGTTCAGGATGCTCACCTCTTCTGTTTCTCCCTCATCTCAACCCCTAACTCCCATCCCATCAAACTCAGCTCTATCTCTCCAATTACTTAGCACTCAGGGGTGAAGGACCTCTGCAGGACAGAAGCTGGTTTTGAGATATTTCAGGGTATGAGTCTTCCAGACAGCTGTTTTTGTGACAGGCATGACCCTAGGTGGCTGGTGATACAGAGGTGAGCAAAACAGAGAATATCCTTACCTCCTCAAGCTGACATCTGCTTTCAGCTCCAGGAGGTAAATACCTGTGGTATTTCTACTCACAATCGATTGGTTTGTTCAACTATTCACTGTTGCTAAACTTTGGGGCTTTTTTACAGAAGTTCCTTGAGAGTAACACAGCAAGACTTTGTATTTATAAGTGTACATTTTTTTAAAAAAAATTAAGACAGAGAGTTTTTCTCAATGTATTTTTATGTATCTCTAATGAGAACACAGGTACAAGTATTCTATTGAGAATGCAAATGTCAACAAAAGAAAGATCAACAAATGTTTAGACCATTAATGGTATCCGGCAGACAGATTCGCCCTCCTGGTGAATTTTTAATACAAGTTAAGGTCCCTTTTATCAGAAAATTATCTTATTTTACACAAATACATTTATCTATGCACTTATTGTTTTTAAAACTTCATGTGCATTTAGTTTTACTTATTATGACTGTAAAATGTAAGTTTTAAGGGCAGAAGACAGAAAAGAGAGAAGGTGTGTTTTCAGTTCTTGGGTCTACTAATCATGTAAGCTCAGTGGTAATAGTCAAATATTTAAGAATAGACCCTGACTATGCAGAACAAGTAGGCTTTATGGGTATATACTAATGAAATATAAGGCCCTGAGTGACTCCAGACATCTGTCTCTTTTGAGCTAAAGGGAGACTATATTGAGTATTCAGTAAATTAGTGCAAAGATGAGCCTTGAAGTTTTTTATTTCATTTCATTTTGCTTTGCTTTTGGCCAGCCCAGTATGATTAGCTGGAGTACACATTCTTCAGTTTGCCACAGGCCTCTCTCCTCTCCATTGCACACACTCTATTTCCACATTTGCTTTGCATACATTTATATAACCAGTCATGATATATATGTATGTCTGGCCCATGAAGGTATCTGAGTTTTCAGTCTCTGAATTGGAAGCTTTCCTAGGTCTCCCTTTCAGCTCTGACATTTCTGGTTCTGGTTCTTTCGCGCTACTCTCTTAGTGTTGTGCTGTTTTACCAAGACTCAGTAAGTGCCATGGGAGACAAGAGTCTTAAATACAGTATATTATTTTTATATGTCTTTTAAGCTTCATCCTCTGTTCTCTCCATGACTTGAGTTCTGGGTTCTGTTCATTTTTATCAGGAGAGAGTAGGGGGGAAATCAGTGAAGAATATTTAAACAGATTTGAAGTGAGAAATTTAGATAGTAAGGAAAACAAGGGCACAAAGTTTTCCCCTCTCCTTGTTTTTCTAGAGAACTTGAACCTTCTTGTGATCATTTAGATCCAGCTATCTCCAGATGGTTGTGTGATGTATTGTTCTAGGACAGGAGGCAGGACTTAACTGCAGGACCTTAAGGAATTACTGGTCTAGTTCTTAGAGGTATAGTTTTTGGGTCCAGGGATGAAAAGGGAAGGGGGAAACCATCCAATTTCATATCATTTAGAACTCTGTTGTTACAACCTGAGCCACCACATCAGGGCAGCCCAATGGCATCCTCAAATTAAAACAATGTTTCTCGAAGTATGTTCCATGGACCACTGTGAAGGCATATTAAAATGCAGATTCACGTTGATGTTCTGCCCTAAATCCCTATGACTCACTTCATAGTTTGCCTGCAGACAGATGGTTCCTGTCCACAAATGTCTCCACTATTCTTCCTGAGGGCTTTCTCTGGCTTCAAAGAAACTTGTAAGTGCCAGCGAATTCATGCCTAGCAAGACAACCCTCAACAGAGAAGGGAAAGGAGTCTGTGAGTAAATACCCAGCTTCTCTAAGGCATGTTTTTCATGGTTCCTCAAAGGGTCCCTTGCAAGATCGAGCCCTAGTTGCCCAAGGCTACAACCTGCCCATGAATGCACACTTTTCCTGCCTCACACTCTTGCTCTCTTGTTGGCGCTTCTGGGGCCATCACTCCAATAAACTGCTTACATCCATGTCTTCATTTTAGGGTCTCCTTTTGGAGAACTCAAGGAGCCTCACCTCAGACAAGAGGCGGTAGAGTTGTGGTGGATGAGAGGCTTTGGAGCCAACTGCCTGGGTGTACAGCCAGGCTCCACCACTAATTAGTTGATAACTAGCTAACTAGTTATGAACCATTCTGAGCTTTGGTTTTCTCATCTGTGAAATGGAAATAATAATAGTAGCTACCTCATAGGGCTCTTGTGAGGATTGAATGAGTTCATACATGTAAAGTGCTTATAACAGTGCCTGGCTCATTGCAAATGTATATAAGAGATACTTACTATTATTGTTGTCTAATAAATCAAAGCCTTTTGGGTGGGGCCCAGAAATATGCTTTTTAAATAAGCTCTCTAAGTGATTCTCATGCACAATAAAATTTGAGAACCACTGAACTAGAGACACTCCCCTTGGCATTCCTATTCACAAAGAAAACATTTGGGGAAGCATATTCTACTCCAGCAAATAAGCAGCCAAACACCTTTTGCAACGGAAGGAAGTCTTTGAGATAAAATAAAAAGCTGTGTCACTGCTCAGAGCAAAAGAGAAAATAATATCAGGTGATTCTACCCTTGGGTTGCTGAATTTATCCCCTGGGTTTAGCCTTTTCCCATATTAGGTAAAACAAATCCTAAAATACATTGGTGCTTCTAAATCAGTGGTTCCCAAAGTATAGTCAGATATAGTTCTCAGGTCCCACCCCAGTCCCACTGAATTTTAAACTCTAAGGTTAGGGTCTGGCAATCTGGGTTTTACCAAGCCTTCCAGGTGATTCTGATGCAGCCTAAAATTTGGAAACACTATCCTAAATTAAAGGAATTCTTTAAAATCTTCCTCCTTTTGTTACTAATGGGATTCAAAAGCCAGAATTTTTCCCGAAGTATTTCTTTCAATCAGTTACTGGCATATATGGTTTAAAAAAAAATGAAATCCTAAGACGTAGTGGCTCATGCCTGTAATCTTAGCATTCTGGGAGGCTGAGGCGGGAGGATTGCTTAAGCTCAGGAGTTTGAGACCAGCCTGAGCAAGAGTGAGAACCCGTCTCTACCAAAAATAGAAAAAAAATTAGCTGGGCAGCTAAAAATAGAAAAAATTAGCCGAGCATGGTGGCGCATGCCTGTAGTCCCAGCTACTCGTGAGGTTGAGACAGGAGGATCGCTTGAGCCCAGGAGTTTGAGGTTGCTGTGAGCTACGCTGATGCCACGAAATCCCAACTGTGCTTAGTAATGATTGTGACTAATGGGGCCCAAAGGTAAAGCATCCAAGGGTTAGGTATTTAGCCTTACAGGAACACCCTGGTGTTTTGCAATACTAAGAATATTGAGAAAATATAATTTTTTTTTCATAATTAGTCCTAAATATTTCTTGCATCCACCTGGGCAAGGCATCTCACAAGTGACTTTCTGGTATTTGAGTCTTTCTAACCCCAAAAGAACATAAAACAAGATGGAAGAAATGAAACAAGTTAGGAAACTTTTTTTAACATTAAAGAGAAAAATTACCTTAAACTGTGAAGAGGAAAAGAGTCAAATGAATTTTTCCTTTATTTAATTTTGTTTTTTTCCTGGTATTCACTAGGACACAAGAATCATAATCAGGTTTATTTTATTTTCTTTTATCTATCTGAATTTTTGGCCCATTTTCTGACTTATAAATAGAAGAATTTTGAGGGAAAACTGATTTGTTAGGTTATTCCTGGGACATTTTAGAAGATCTCTACTACTACTCTTATTTAACATTTATCAAATACAAAAATGCTTTTTGTATATTATCTCATTTAATACACACAACATCCCTATGGTATATTAATATTCCCATTTAACAGATGAAGAAACTGAGGCACTGAGAGGTTAAATGCTTACCTGAAGCCACGTATATAATTTTTTTTTATTTCATCATATAATGGGGGTACAAATATTGTTAGGGTTACATACATTGCCCCTACCACTCCACCCCCCCACCACATGCCAGAGCTTCAAGCGAGTCCAATCCCCAGGGAGGCCATGTATATAATAAGGGGCCAAGCTGGGGCTCAAACCCGGGCAGTCTGATTCCTCAACAGCCACACTGATGCCAAATAGTGAACCACAAGATAGCGGTAATTAACAAACCATTTCTTTGAATAGCAGAAATAATTAGAATACCTGTTCTATAAAATGTTAGAATTGATTTAAAATATTTTTAAAATTTGGATTTATATTTACAGAAAATTTATTTTAAAAAGTACAGAGAATAGTCCCCAGTATACCTTTTACCCAGCTTCTTCCAAGGTTAGCTTATATAACCCTGGTACAATTATCAAAAATAAGAAATTAACATTGGTACACTATTCACTCAACTAGACTTTATTCTGATTTTACCAGTTTTTACATTAAACATATTTTAAACATATTTTTCTATTCCAATATCCAATTGAGGATCCCTGTTGCCTTTAGTCATCCTCTCTCCCTAGTCTCCTTTAATTGAGGATAGTTTTGCAATTTTTCTTTGATTTTTGTAACATTGACTGTTTTGAAGAGTCCTGGTCAAATGTTTTGTAGAATGCCCCTCGATTTGGGTTTACCTGACAAGTTTTCTCCTGATGAGCCCGTGGAACTGGGTTCTGGAGAAGAAAACCGCAGAGGTTACATGCCTCCTCATCACACTGTATCCGCGTACACATGCTATCAACACGGCTTATCACTGGGGATGCTGATCTTGGGCACTTGGTTGAGGTGCTGTGTGTCAGTTTCCCCTCTCCAATGTGACTATTTTCCCCTTTCTGTACTATATACATTGGATGTGAGTCACTGCTATGTCCAGCCAGCACTCAAGGGGAAGGGAGTTATGTTTTAATTTTTGGAGCGGGGAGTACCTACATTTATTAAATGGAATTTTTCTGCATAGAAGATATTCCCCCTCTCCCCCTCCCATTCATTTATTCATTTATTTTTATTCATATGTACTTGGGGATATTTAGTTTTTTAGTTTATAATCCAATGTAATGGTTATTTATTTTCTTGCTCAAATTGTTCTAGCTTTGGCCATTGGGAGCTGTTTCAGGTTGGCCCTTACGTCCTTTTGACACGCCCCGAGCTCATTTTCTCTGTCCCAGCCCTTTCTCCAAACAGCCCTGGTTCTTTTTACCGAAGAGTCACCTGGGAAAACCAAGATCTGGATGCTGTTTTTACTGATGTTGGGTGTCACTGCTTCTAGTGCTCTGTCAGCCAACAGAGCAAGGGAATATATGTGTGCTCTAAGCCATGTACGCACACATAGGTGCATTTATTTCTGTATCTAGCTATCTGTGTGTGTATTTACTAAAATACAGAAAAATATATGGACATCGAAATAAACATAACTTCATACTGATATCTTCTACTCTAATCCAGCACTGTACAGACATTTCAGCCTTCTCTTCTTGCATTTGTAACTTCTTTCTCTGACATGTATTTACTTGTTTGTTCAACCCTGGGATACACTGCTAACCTGAATCCCTGAAGAAACAAATTTACCATCCAGGGTAAGGTGTTTATGCAGAATTCTTTTTTTTTTTTTTTAGAGACGGGGTCTCGCTCTTGGTCAGGCTGGTTTCGAACTCCTGACCTTGAGCTATCCACCCGCCTCGGCCTCCCAGAGTGCTAGGATTACAGGCGTGAGCCACCGCGCCCGGCCCAGAATTCTTTTTGACTTTAGTTTTACAGTATCCAGTCAAAAGAGCATTCTCAAATGTTGCTTAGGTCAGCTCCCCCACCCACTTCTGTGAGATTATAGCCTATATTTGAAATATAATTAAATTTATTTGTCACAGTCAGAGTTCCAGTCTGGGATGG
Source organism: Cheirogaleus medius (assembly GCA_008086735.1). Taxonomy (NCBI): domain Eukaryota; kingdom Metazoa; phylum Chordata; class Mammalia; order Primates; family Cheirogaleidae; genus Cheirogaleus; species Cheirogaleus medius. The sequence goes on along the minus strand of VBSM01000813.1, from coordinate 7,990,080 downwards.
GATAGATGTTTGTAATCCCTGAAGGGTTTATAGAATATCAGGACACCTAGCAACCATATGGTGCTTTATATGTTTTCAGCATATTTTAGTGTGTGTATATATATATAAGCCTCTATATACCGTCATTCAAATAAGACATATTCACTGGAGAAAAATATCCAAAAATACACGAAGACAAACAGAAAAAAAATAAGTCACCAGGAAGCCTATTGCCTAGAAATAACTATGATCAAAATTTTAGGAAATTTTTTTCTAGACTCTTTTAGATGAACAAAAATGGCATTGTATAATTCACATTATTTTGGACCTGCTTTTTTCCTTGATTATATCATAAATATAAGCTAGTATTTTGATATAAAAACACAAATTAAAAAAACTTTTCTCCCTCTTTTCCTAGGGATTTTAGATTAGTAATCAGAGATGTTCAGCAAATGCTAATGCAGCCATACCAATAAACAATTGGGACTTTTCCTGGCAAAGGGAACTGATTAATATAGTGTGTGCAAACATTAATTGATGGTGTAAATTAAGAATCAAATCCCTGTTTTAAATATGTTATACACACAGTGCAATCAAGGAAAGCATTTAACGAAATTTGTTTATGAATTCCATTGTGTGCTGTTGAATAGCTAATTTATAATTACATTAGTCTGTAAAATAATCTATTAATAAAATTGGAGAAAATTGGGCATAGATTCATTATCTCAGTCAGTTGTGGGCACTTGCTGAAGAACATTTTCCTTGCAAATGAGGTGGAGACCTCATTATCATGCTCAGCAGGCTGGGAAACACGTATCTGTCCTTTATTCTTCCAGTGCTGAGTAATGTTCCAGTGACCCAACTAATTCATTAAAGTTAGTGAAAAACTTGCATGCATGCTTAATCTTCTTTGGTGTTAATTAGAGTTGTCTTTGGTTTAAAAAATGTTTTATAATTTACTGAAATGAAAAATCAATCGCCTATCAGCTTTGTAAAGGGACTTGCACTTTCTGGTTGTAGCTCTTGGCCTTTCTGGAGAAAAAGCTGGGCCCTTGAGTCATCATCTCTTTTCAGAATTTTTGTTTTTCCACATTGGTTTGCACTCATTAAAGTTTAGGGTAGAAAATACCCAGAGAAGTGATCCAGATTCTTCCGAGGCTTTGGGTTTAACGATAAAAAAAAAAAAAAGAAGTGATCCAGAGACTATTGTCAAGGTCAAACTCAGAGAAAGCTAGAAAATCTATAACTAAATAGGTGGGAATAAAGAGTGAGTAGTGAAGTATTCATTCACTTATTCTCTGTGAATGAGAGAATGAATCAATCAGTAATCATTGATTAAGCACCAACAATATGCCTGGCACCATGCTAGGCACTGTAAATATAGAAGTTAAAGGTTAGGTTTAGGGTTAACAAGAACGTGGGAAAGTGAACACTCCAACACACAATTGTTGGTAAAGTAAATTAATATACCTTTTCATGAAGTGGGGTCTAAATTTCATAGTATCTATTAATACTTGAAGTGTGTATACTCTATTATCCAAAAAGTCCAATTCTAGGAATATATCCTATGAAAATACAGTTGATTCTCATTATTTGTGAATTCTCTTGCTTACTAAAGTTTACCTGTAACTCCAAGATCAATACTTGTAGCATTTTCACAGTCATTCATGAACATGAGCAGAGCAGCAAAAACTTTGACTCACTCAACTTGTCCAGTTGAAGCTGGACAAGGAGATGCTCTGCCTTCTTGCTTTAGTTCTTATACTGTATACATCTTCTCATGATCTATTTAGTGCCATATTTTTTGCATTTTTGTGCTTTTTGTTGCTAATTTTACTGTTTAAAATGGCACTAAAGTGTAGTGCTCAAGTGTTCCCAAGCTCAAGCAAGTTATGATACGCCTTTCAGAGAAAATACTGTTAGGTAAATTTCATTCAGGCCTGAGTTATAGTGGTGCTAGCCCTGAATTCAATGTTAATGAATCAACACTAAATATTATATGTCTTTAATCAGAAACACACATGGACTGAATGTTTGTGTCCTCCTCCCCTCCCCCACAATTCATATGTTGAACCCCTAACCCTGACTGTGATGGTATCTGGAGATGGGGCCTTTGAAAAGTAATTAGGGTTAGATGAGGTCATGTGGGTGGAGTCCTCACGATGGGATTAGTACCTTTGTAAGAAGAGACACCAGAGAGCTTGTGCGCCCTCTCTCTCTCTCTCTCTCTCTGCCATATTGTGGACACAGCAAGAAGGCAGCCATCTACAAGCTAAGAAGAGAGCCCTCACCAGAACCTGATGTAGCCTTCACAACTGTGCAAAAAATAAACTCTGTTGTTTAAACAATCTAGTCCATGAGATTTTCTTATGATAACCCGAGCAGACACAGGCATTTAGAATTCATCTATGAGGCAAACAGAAAAGGTGCTTGCTCTTGCAGAGCTTATATTCTAGCAGTGCAATGATTACTGCAGAATTATTTGTGAAAACAGCAAAATTAGAAACAACTTTGTTGTCAATCTAGAAAAAACGAATAGCTTGTAGCTGCAGCAATCCCCCATGTGGGTGCATCTCAAGAGAAATGAAGGTGTATGTTCAAAAAAAAAAAAAAAAAAAAAAAACAAGACACATAAAATGTGGCTAGTCAAATTATGTTATGTGTAATACATACAGGGGAACACTTTGCAGATGCTGAAAATGCTGTGGATGCATATTTACTGACATAGAACAAACTCAGGACTAATTGTGTTTTTAAAAGTATTTATTTTTATTAATACATAATTGTACATATTTATGGGGTACATGTAATATTTTGATACATGCCTACAATGTGTAATGATCAAATCAGGGTAATTAGGATATCCATCATCTCAAAGATTTATCATTTCTTTGTGTTGGGAACATTCCAAATCTCCTCTTCTGGTTATTTTAAATTATACAATAAATTATTGTTAAGTATAGTGACTCTACTGTGCTATCGAATACTAGAACTTATTCCTTCTATCTAAATGTATGTTTGTATCTATTAATCAACCTTTCTTCATCCTCCCCTTCCATGCTTCCTAGTCTCTGATAACTATCATTCTACTCTCTACCCCCACAAGATCAATGTTTTTAGCTCCCACATATGAGTGAGAACATGCAATATTTGTCTTTCTGTGCTCGGCTTATTTTACTTAACATAATGATCTCCAGTTCCATCCACGTTGTTGCAAATGACAGGATTTCATTCTTTTTCACGGCTGAATAGTATTCTATTGTGTATATATACCACATTTTCTATATCCATTCATCCATTGATGGATACTTAGGTTGGTTCCATATCTTGGCTATTGTGAATAGTGCTGCAATGAACATGGGGTTAAGGATATCCCTTTAATATACTGATTTATTTTCCTTTGGGTAGATACTCAGTAGTGAGATTGCTGGATCATATGGTAATTTTCTTCTTAGTTTTTTGAGAAACCTCCACACTGTTTTCCACAATGGTTTTACTAACTTCCATTCCCACCGGCAGTGTGTGAGTTTCCTTTTCTTCACATCCTCACCAGCATTTATTTTTTTGTCTTTTCGATAGTAGCCATTCTAACTAGGGTGAGATGATATCTCATTGTAGCTTTGATTTGCATTTCCCTGATCATTAGTGATGTTGAGAATTTTTTCATATACTTGTTGGCCATTTGCATGTCTTTTGAGAAATGTCTGTTCAGATCGTTTGCCCACCCTTTAATGGGATTATTTGGGGTTTTTTTGTTTTTTTGTTTTTTTTGGCTGTTGAGTTAAGTTCTTTGTATATCTTAGATATTAGTCCCTTGTCAGATACATAGTTTTCAAATATTTTTTCCCATTCTACAGGATGTCTCTTCACTTGCTTGGTGGTTGCCTTTGCTGTGCAGAGCTTTTTAGTTTAATACAGTCCCATTTGCCTATTTTTGTTTTTGTTGTCTGTGTGCTGGAAGTCTTTGCCACAAAATCTTTACCTAGACAAATGTCCTCAAGTTTTCCCTTATGTTTTCTTCTAGTAGTTTTATAGTTTTGGGTCTTACATTCAAGTCTTTAATCCATTTTGAGTTGATCTTTTTATATGGTGAGAGATAGGAATCTAGTTTTATTCTTCTGCATATCAAGTTTTCCCAGCACCATTTACTGAAGAGGGTATCAGGACTAATTATTGACTGAAAGACAATCAGTTGCAAAACAATGTACCTTAGGGTCCAAGTCTGCGAAAATGTATAGCTAAATTGTGTGTGTATGTATGTGTTTGTACATATATATATGTGCATATAGAACTATTTGAAAGATGTTAACAAGGGCTTTCTCTTGGTAGCTCTCTTGGGATTTCAGAGAATTTGTACTTTTCAATTTTATCATTCTGTGATTTTTCAATTTTTTTCTTTTTAAATACTGTGCATGAGAATACAAAATAGTCCCGTGTACTATTGCAAATTCACAGTGGCCATGCTTTCAAAGATTCACACAATTTACCAGCTAGTCTTTTCCAAGGGTTTCCCTGCCCCAGATATTTCCAGGTTCTGCAGAGGGTTATACATTTATCATTCAGGGAGACCTTATTATGCTGGTCTGTTGCCTTATATTATAAAACAAGAACTCCCACACATGTCTAGGAACCTTCTACAAATGTCACTTCTTATCTATCCTCCACAACCTCTATCAAGGCTGAACTCAGTCTCTTCAAGTGCTACCATCCTAGGTAGAAAAACCAGGCATCACTCACTGCCAATTCCTGTGTCCCTCCCTCCACCCCCTACCAAGGGGGCAGCTCAGTTCCCAGTGTTTTTATTATTGGAAATAGATACCAGGGAGATTATGTCCCCCAGTACCCCAGCCAGTAAATCTAAGCCTCAAAGGCAAATAGCTATGTTGAGGGAAGGTTGATGTCTTACTTTGTTTTTTGGCACCAGTTGAAAATAGTCTCTGATACATCTGTGGTAATTGAGGGGGAGTGGGGTATGTGATTGGGCCCAGAGCAGGTTGTAATAATTTTTTTAGCTCTCTTGTTAAACACTCATTGTTCCTCTGTGTGTGTGTGTGTGTGTGTGTGTGTGTGTTTAGTGCTACCCAACTCAACCACTTTTCCAATTATGAAGGGGAGATTTTGTTCAAAAAGCTGGGCCATGGCTTACACCGAAAATGCATTTTCAAGAATAGCTGGTAAGCAAGTGGGCAGAAATACTCATTTGTGCTTTCCTATACAAATGTCTACTTAGTTATCTAGTTGAGATTGACATGTCAGTCTGTTATCTCAGACCCACATTCTGAGACGTGTTTGTGCTATTCGTGAAGCACAGAGAAGGGCTCTCACAGACAATGTTGCCCCTCGAGTTGTCTGGGAAGTGTCAACATTCACGACTGTAAGGCTACTTTATTCCTCTTGCTTGTTCCAGGCAAATGCATTCCTTTCCAGCCCTGTCATGTGGGGTGCAGAGCTTTGTCCTCAGTCCCAACACCAAATTTCTGGAGATTATTAAGGACTGATGTTGTAGTCACCCCCCAGGGAATTTTTAAAAATATTGAGGCATGTGTCCCCCCTCAAGAGAATCTGATTAAATGGATCTGGGGTGTACCCCGGGCATCTGGATTTTTAAAAACTCCCCAGGTAACTATAATATGCAGCAAAGTTTGAAAATCACTGTTTAGAGGCATATTGTGGGAACAGATTATATGTGGAGGACACATTAGTTTCTCAGAGGTGCCTCTGATCCAACTATAGAAACATATGAAAATCCCTATTCAGAGAGACTATAGAAATTAAGGGGCAGCTTCTCATAACCATATCGTTTATAACACAGAGGCAGAGAGACCAACAGAGCACAGGGAATACATGTGGCAGAAGAGTAGCAGCTAAGTTGCCCCTCACCTTCCACCAGGTAATCCCAGTGATACACCTGACAGAGAATATGATGTTGGTATCACATTCAGAATGTCCAAGGCAAAAATGCCCCAGTATGTTGTGAAGCTCATTGGTGGCTTGTACAAAATGGCAGTTGGCTCCAATTATGGTACAAAAATAATCTGAAAGAATGCCTGCTGAGATATGGTCTCTATGTCTCATGCAGTTTTATAAACACAATCTTTTATTTCTCACAACTGATGGTTCTTACTGCAGTGGAGCTGTATTTAGCCTCTAGATGCTGGGTGGAAACAAAAGCATGCCCATGTAGTAAAGGAAGACGTCGCTTTCACCCCATTAGTCAAGGGTCCCCCCACACTACTCTTCAGCTGAGTCTTCCAGGCAACCAAAAGATCCTGAAGACAGTAGCTATAGGTTCTAATTAGCAGATACCACCTTATATAAAGCTGTGTTTGCCCCAATGTCAGTATCTCATATAGATTTCCAAATGCAGTCATCATTCTAAGGCAGGGACCCATTTTGTTCCCTTTCCAAAGCAGTTTCCTGAGGGACAGGAAGGCCAGGCTTTGACTTTCTCCCCCACAGCTGGCTCATCCCTCATCAATTCAAGCTGATGCAACAATTAGCTTCACTATAGCTTAATCTCATTGCAAACACCCCGCCCAACACGTCATTAGTCCTTGTTGTTGCCTAAATCAGCAATAAGTACAAAGGTTTTCCCAAACTGGTAGCCTTGGATCATATGCCATCATAAACACAGAGTCTTCATGTGGGCTTAAAGGTAACCCAGATTCTGAAGAAGAGAAAAACAAACCTCAAACATGTCTTCTGTGGACTCAAGAAGTTACACTGGAAACAAGGTGATATTTAATGGGGTTTTGGCTCCAAGGAGAAACCCTTGTACACCTCTCTCATTCTGATTACGGGTCCTTTGTCTCCCTTGATCTTCTCTTCCCATGTTTTCCCTCGAGGAGACATTAGGAATCAGTGAATATTTGAAGTTCTTGAGTTTAACTCTGAGAATATCCTCTTAGGTATGATTGATCTTGCCTATAAATATTTTTCTGAAGATCACTGATTTTAGGTAGAACTTTTCCTCAACATTCCTGGACAAACTCCATTTGACCCCGCAAGGTCATAGGGGAATCAATTTCGAAGAACAATGAATAACATAAAACCTCAGGCAAATTTCCCCAATTTCTATAACTTTCTCATGTTTTTAAAACCCCTCTTGACACCTTCTGTTAAACAGCTTCAGGCGATGAGGTCCTTAGCCGTACATTATTATTTGGTAAAGGAATGAGAGTCTTCATTTCTGGCCCAATTTTTATTTCTTTGACTTCTCTGCTGATTTCCGGCAGGAATGGGGAAGGGGCTTATTTTGGGGGAGAACACCAAGGCTGGCTTCTAGCAACCAGATCTACGAAGAGTAAAAGGATCCAAGACATAAAGGACAGGAGCTATTTCCAGAATTCGAGGCAAGGGGGAGACCAGGGAGAGGGGACACAAGATCTTACAGGTCCTCTTTGCTTCGATCAGTTAAGGAAATCCTGGCTGCTGAGAATAAAAAAAATGGATGAGGACTAATCCTGCCTAACCACCTTCACTGCCCCCCACCCCGATCCCTGACACACTCCAGCCCAGAAATTTCTTTTTCCTCTCACACAGCAGGCCAATACAAACTGTAACATACCTGAATGACTCAGAAGAAGCCGGATTCCGAGGCATTCCAGAAGCCAAGTTCAAGGTTAAAGGCTTACTCCTCCAGAAGCCGAGTGTACGCAGGAAACCCCAATCCATCAGAAATATTAGGGGTCACACAGGAGGCAGGTTAGCTTTGCAATTTTTTCCACAAAACAATTTCAAAGCACAAATCCAGCATTCTCTGCCTCATCACTTAGCACCTTGGCTAAGCTGCCTGGCCAACAACGTCACACATCACACGTCACACATCACATTTCTCCGGTTCTAAAAGATTGTTGTGATTTCCATCCTATCCTTGAAAGGAGAAGTGCCTAGTTCAGGTTACTCACATCAGCATGGACCGAGCAGCTGTGCTGTGCTAGACACAGCTCACCCGCCATGTTCAGTAAGATTTAGCTGGTAACCTCAGGGGCACCAACCAAGCTGCAAAGTCCCTGACTCTCATTTGGCTTCTCAGGGTCAATTCAAAATACAAAAACCATAGAAAACGAGGTCTGGGGCCATCATTGAGGACATCCGGCCTTGCCTCCTGTCGGACTGATGAGAAAACAGGCTCAGAACAATGAAGTGAGTGGGGGAACCAATTTTACAAAGCTGTGGGCAGTGGCAGGACATAAACCCAGATTTCCTGACCTCTGGAGCAGAGGACTCTTCTGCTTTTTGGGTTTCTTTTAAAGCATCCAGATTGGCAATAATGAACAGTGTATCTCTGTCTGGCTATGGTGTTCTTACCTCTCTAACATGCTCCCTTGCTTTTCTTCATCTGGCTACCTCTTACTCATCCTTCAAGATTTAGCTCAAGTGTCACCTTCTTCAGTCTTCTCTGGCCCCTAGTATGAGACAGGGGACCTTGTGCTCCCTACATTCATAGTATTCACAACATCACCCTGGAACCCCTCTCCCCCAACTACCCTATAAACGCCGGGAGAACAGAGACTATGGCCCCCTTGAATTTATACAAAAACAATGCCTAACACAATGTCTAACATGTTGTTGATCATTCCCTTTTGGTAAATGACAATATGAACAACATTCTCATCAGTGTAGTACATACCTTCAGGTATATGATGAGGATAAGCTCTACTTTGTGGGCCACCTGGAATCTTATGTTCTACGTAGATGACAATGACAATAAATTATTTAAAAAGCAAAACACCCCGCACAAGTGTGTTCAGCAAGATCCTGGTGTTGCAAAAGCCCTTTCTCCAGATACAAGGACAGGGGAGTGCAAAGCCACAGGGTGAGCCTAGTTCATGTAGCAACTTAGTAGCAAACCCTGGATTTCAAGGTATTTAGTGGCCTCCCAGGCTTAGGTCTTCAGGATGCAGAATTGACAGAAACAAGCAGAGGGTGCCCACCTATCCTCAGAGCTCAGTGGTGAGCATTATTCTTTCCAAACCTTATTCTTCATCTCCGCTTATGTCCAGGAACCCATGCTCTTGCCACTAAATCTGCTGCCTCATTATCACTTAGACAAGAAAGGTTTAATCAGCAGAGTCTTTCATCTTCTGTCCCTTAGGAAGGGACTGAGAAGTATGTGGGTTTCACTGATCCTGTGCCCCATGTCCTATGATCTCAGCTGGCCAGAGTTAAAGTACAACCAAACAGCAAAGACTTCTTAGGTACTTATCACTGGAATCATCATCTCTGGAAGAAGAAATGGGCCCAAAGACTGCTTGGACATGAGACCTGTGAGTCACACTGTACCCATTAGAGCTACATCAGGTGATGGATGGAAAGAAGGAATGACTTCCCTCCCTGGCTTGGATTGGGAGAAGTTGTTTGTCTCTTCAGTCCTCTACCTCTCTGTTGGTAAGCAGAGGTTAACTCTGTCAGGCAACTGGAAAAGACTAAAATGTTATGAGTACAAATTATTGTTGTTAATAAGGAGTATTAATTACAACATGTTAATGATACAGTAGTTAATACTAATGGTAATTATTATTTATTGCTAGAATCTATATCAGGCATAGGTATAGATGAAGAATAAGGTTTGGAGAGAATAGTGCTCACTACTGAGCTCTGAGGATGGATAGACACCCTCTGCTTGTTCTTGTCAATTCTATGTCCTGGAGGCTTAACCCTGGAAGGCCACTAAATGCCACAGCCCTCTGCCGGCCACAAGCTGCAGTGACATCTCAGAACTTCCCTGGAAGAAAGGCCTGCTCTGTAATTCCGGAGGTGGACTCATAAGAATCTCAAAGCTGGGAAGAGGCTTAGAGACCATACGATGGGGAAAGAAAGTGACTTATTAAAGCTCACACCGCTTATTATAGCCAGAGCCTGAAATAGACACAGCCAGATGCTCCCAGAGCCCTCTGAAACCAAACCCGCAAATATTGACTGAAGTCTACTGCATGTACCTGCATGTACAATGTTGGGGGCTTTCTTTGAGATCAAGATGGTTATAATAAACAGCTTTAAAGGTTAGAATGTGTCTTTAAAATTAATCAAATGCTAACACCTTACTTCCTTTTGTTATTTAATAAAAATCCAACTCGTGGTAATAACTTGTGCAGAAACATCAACCACCTGAGTATAGGTGGGAGCTGGGAAGTGAGTAGAAAAATTTTAGGCATTATGTTCAAATACAAGAAACTTTGTTAAACTCTTACTTGGAGTTTAAGCATGAAAAACCTTCACTATATGATTTTCTAGTCCCCAACAGGTCAGAAGAAAGGAATTAATAAATAAAATATTTGCACTATTAGAGTTAGGCATATTGCCACAGGAAAAGGGGGAATATTGACAAAAATGATCTTAAAAGAAATCAACACAATAACTAGACTACAGCAATGTTGAATTACAAAATGCCCAGGGTACTGCTGTAACCCTTGAGCAAGTTTTGTGGGAGCTGAAGCTTATACAGTTTAAGTGATCCTCTTTAAGAAAAAGAATACAAATATATGAATACAAAATTAGGTACAAAAGTGAATATTTATTTGTAATGGGAAAACACACACACACACCAAATTACTGAAATTCTGGGGCATTAGGTTCCTTTCTTCTGAGATCTCTTTGCAATTTTCCAGAAATGCATACATGGAAAGAATTGCTCATTGCAGCCTTGTTTCCCCTTGCCACCTAGGATATGCTACAAATTCTGCCTACAGCCAGCATTCATGGGCCTGTGCAAATGAGGAGTCCTGGCACTTAAGCTTCGTTAGTTTTCCTATAAAACCACCACTAGGTAGTTTCCCTATAAAACCTATAAGTTTCCCTATAAGCTTCATTAGTTTCCCTATAAAACCATCCAAGGGAACATCAGTTGTCCTGCTCCTCAAATGGATGTCTCAAACCCTACGAAAGAGGTAAAATCATATGCAGCATACCTCACTGAGAAAGGCTGGGAAGTATTTATTTTAACATTTCTCTTTGAAAAATATAGAATTTTTTTCCCTTTTTAACAATTGCATTTTTAAAATTATACAGTAAAATTGACTGGAGGGGGTGTACAGTTCTGAGAATTTTAGCACTTGTATAAATGTGTATAACCGTCACCAGAATCACTCCCAAGATCTATGACTCTCAAGAAATCTCTTGTTGGAAAGTGTACACATTTTAAAACAATATTGAAAGAGGTAATTTTTTTTTTTTTTATTCCAT
>VBSM01000813.1:7958971-7978817 GCA_008086735.1 Cheirogaleus medius | reverse complement strand
CCATGACCGTGCAATGGTGAATTGTGCTGCTATAAACATACGGGTGCAGATGTGAAAGAGGTAATTTTCACTAGCTGTGGCATTCATTATCATGGGATAATTCATTTCCACCAAATGATGGCCCAGTGAGGTGCTGCTATAACATGAGTCTACCAGACACATTGCAGGTGCTTTCAGAAGCCATTGTGCAGACTATCTTCTAGATTTTCTTTCTATTTGGTCAAAACCCAGCCTCTTCCTTTTGACTTAGCCTTTCCCAGTTGTGTGTGTGTATATGTGTGTGTTGTGTGTTTAATTTCTAACTTTCTTCTGAAGATGCTATTAATATCTTTTTAAAAAATACTGTGTTCTCCAAAAAAAAATCAAACCAGAAACTCCAAGCTTTGGGCACAGAAAGAGAATGTCCAGATGGGAACAACTGTAGATGGCGAAGCAACCTTGCCCACGCCCTCCTTTGCCAGGTCACCTTTGGTGTTGTCTCACCTTGAACCCCAGGTTTCGGTCATCACAGTGGCCTCAAGGCACTCTGATCCCTCTGTGTCAGTCTGACCCAACTCTAAAAATCCCATTCTCATGGACTCTCTAATTCAGCTAAAAAGGGTATGAGTAATACCACAGAAAACCAGACAAGAAAAGTATGCAGTAAAAAAATGTAAGAACTGTACAATTTCTACTCCTCCTCCTGCTGATGTGCTTCATCCCTCAGCTTAGGGTACTGCACCCCACCTCCAAAGAATCCTCCCTATACCTGAGTAGCAATAGTATAGCAGGGGGTGAAGAACTTGGGCTCTGAAGGGAAACCATTCACATTCAAATCCACACTTTACTGCTTATTCACTGTGTGACCCTGGACAAGTTACTTAACCTCTCTGGGCCTCAGCTTTCTTGTCTGTAAAAGGACTATTAATAGGATGCACCTCATGTGTTGTCATAAGGGATATGTGAGATAATACTTGACAACAATTTAGGATGAAGCCTGGTGCATAGTGAGTATTAATATTTGATAGATGGTAGCTATTATTTTTAGCTGGGGACATTGATCTCGGTTCAGGTTCTAAAGGATGTATGTGTTCCTCAGGTGACTGATAATACAGATGATCTTTTTTATGTAAGATTCCCCCTCCCCTGCCCACCCCATCCCATCTATCTATAAGATAGGAAGTGGGCTTCTCCCTAATACAACTCTAATAATAATACTGCAGCCACACAGCAACTATAACATCCAAACTAGATTTAGAGAATATTAGATGACTATTCCCCCATAGATTTTTATGCCACTTGTCCTTTTTAAATAGGAATTTGCCTGATTGCTCCTAATCGGTGCCCTTCATCTATTACAGGAAAACAGGTTCCTCTTGAACTTCACCACACAGTACATCTCCCACCTATTAGGCTGAAAGGAACATGGAAACTTTCTCAGTCCTCATTATCCAGCCAGAACTGTCTAGCAACTGTACACCTGAGTACAACTAAGAACAAAGGGAGCCTCCGAGTGCCTCTCTCTGCAGCCTATGAAATAGATTTTGCAAAGTCCTGAGCTGAACCCCACTGTCTGCTAAAGCCAGAGGAAAGACTGGAAATGGCATGGCTTTTTTAGATCCTTTCCTTAAAATAAAGTCTGACATCTATAAAAAAGAGGCCAACCACAAAAAAAGAATTCTGGAGATCTTTTCTGGTACCACGAACCCTACATGGACACTGGAAACAATTTTCAATAATTTACTAATGTCACAGGATGGGATTATGGAGCATATGTGATTTTTCCCTCCATTTTCCCAGAATTGTGACTCAAGGGTCATCTCTGAGAACAAAAGCAACGGGAGCCCAGAGTCATGCCTTGGAGAACCTGCAGTGGCCGGGCCCAACTTCCCCACCGCAGGACCTGCTGAGAAGGGCTGGGTTAGCAAAATGGTCTCCTGTCTCCCAGGCACCCCAGTCCCTACAAGAGGTGCCTGAAGACAGGCACCTTTGGGGGAGGCCAGGTGTGAAGCATTTGCAATGTGAAGTTATTTTATGTCCCCTCTCCTGCCCATGTTTTCACACTTCCAAATCCAAGCATGAGAGAGCTTCAGGGAACTACCTGCGATGTTTGGGGCGGGCTTTCATTGTATTCTCTCCAGGGCCACCAGGCACTCAGGCCTGCCTGTGCACTGCCATGGCTGGGGATAATACTCATACCCACTGTTCTTTACCACACCGCCTGCTCCTGGCCCCCAGGAGGCAATTAAGAGGAGTAGGTGCATGCTCAAGTGTCCCAGAGATGGCCAGAGATAGAAGATGAGTCTGTGCTGTGTGACAACCCCACAGCATAGGCAAAGGTTCTGCCCCGAGCAAGGGGTCTGCCAGACAAAGTGGCTAAATTTCCAAAGGGACCACTCATGGAGAAATGCTTAGGGTGGCCCCTGCTCAGCTGGGCCTATTGGAGCTCAGAGGTAAGAGTCAGGTCAGAGAATTATAACTCTGCCCAGGCAGTCACCATCTCCCCTTCCCCCCCTTCCTTCCTGGCCAGTAGACCCCTAAGTCTACTTGATTGGAGGCAGTGAGGGGTTAGGATGGTTGAGAAGAAGGAATCATTTGAATCTGAAATAATACTGAAGTTTTAAATGAACAAGACTGAGTTTTAAGGCCAAAATGAGTCATTTTTACATATGAAAGGAAAGGCTATATTGTTAGGTGGGGGACTCAACCCAGCAGAGTCAGTGGAAATTATAGGAAAAATATGTCTTACTGAAATTCTTCAATATACCAGGTACACATATATCATTCTTGTCCCATCTCCAGTTACCAAAAAGATAGACAGTAATTTCTAATAAAATCACAGCTTCAGCTGGGCATGGTGGCCCATGCCTATAATCCTAGCACTTTGGGAGGCTGAGTCAGGATGATTACTTGAGCCCAGGAGTTCAAGACCAGCCTGAGCAATATAGTGAGACCCCGTCTCTACAAAAAATTAAAAGATTACCTGGGTGTGGTGGCAGGCGCCTATAGTCTCAGCTACTTGGGAGGCTGAGGTGGAAGGATCGTTTGAGCCCAGGAGTTCAAGGCTGCAGTGAGCTATGATTGTGCCCCTGCACTCCAGCCTGGGTGACAGAGTAAGACCAGGTCTCAGATAAATAAATAAATAAATAAATAAATAAATAAATAAATAAATCGCAGCTTCAAAATAGCCAAAAAAGGAATATATAAAAATGTATTGTAATAAGACCTGCTGACTGAGGAAAATAGCATTTAGCACATAATATGTAGCTCAGGACTTCCAGTAGTCGTATGTCATCCACTGTCCATTAGTAGAAAAAAAAAATAAGTCATGGTTCATGAAGAGAAACAAACTTTTTCTGGGCCATGAGTCCTCAGAATTTAGCCCGAGACTCTTGCTTTCTTAATGAAGGTTCCCCACAGCTGTTTTTACAGGAAATGCAAAGGCATTTCCCATGTGACTTTGGTGAAGGACCCAGTAAACAACAACAGTCCTGAAAGCACAATGCTATGGGAACATGTCCAGCCCAATCCTCTATTCAGGGTCTCAATACGACACACCTGTGGCTTGTTTGTGGCTCAACAATAATGATATGTTCCTCACAAAGAAGCTCTTAAGCACCAAGCAGGGCTTATTCCCACTAATCCCCAAAACATTCCTATGGAATGAGAACAGGAGACCAAGAGGGCACTCCTGCTAATGTAAGACACGTTTGAAAAGATGAGTTCATTCTGCTCATGTCTTCCCCCTTCTACCACCACAATCCTGAAGGAAACAAAATCCCCACAGAAAAGCAAGCTGTAAAACACACAGCAGCAGCATGCAATGAGAAGGCAATCCCCGCACAAACTGTGATGCGGAAATAAATGCTACTGAGTGTCTCTGCTGCCTCCCACCAGCCATGGCCAGGCAGGGAGCCAAGGCCTGAAGAGAAACAGTAGCATATGCTGCCACTCTTTGTGGATGGTTGCCATGGGGACCTGCCTCTGCTCAAGTGCTGAGCATCTTTCAGCAGTCGCATCCCTTATGTTCTCTTGGCCTGGAAGGGAAGTATTAGAAAGACGGTAGATTGAGGGGAAGAGGGTCAGTACTGATGAAGGTGCACGAAGCAGATAGACCGTTGGAGGATCAGGTAAGATGTCCCCCACTGTATTGGAGTTCTCAAGAAAGAGGTGGAAGACGAGTAGGCTCTAGATGTAGGTCCTACCCTATACCCGGCAGCAAATTCAGTCATTCCCGCATTGATCCACTTGTTCACTTTTACATTGAACTAATTTTGTAGAGCACCAACCTTACTCCAGATATTGTACTGGATATTGGAGATGTAACGATGAATAAGGTACCATCCCCACCCAGGGGGCTCATAGTCCACATGAGAGGTACATACACACTCAGTTAACCATAACATAAAAAGTGCAGTTAATAGATGTACATACAAAATACTATAGACTTGAAAAACCAAGGGCAATTAATTCTTAGGGTTGAGTGCGAGGAGTTGGTAAGAGAAAGCTGCATCTGCATGGAAAAGTTAAGTCTTGAATGGGTTTTTTTTTTTTTTTTTTTGAGACAGAGTCTCACTCTGTTGCCCCAGCTGGAGTGCCATGGCATCAGCTTAGCTCACAGCAACCTCAAACTCCTGAGCTTAGGCGATCCTCCTGCCTCAGCCTCCAGAGTAGCTGGGACTACAGGAATGCACCACCATGCCTGGCTAATTTTTTCTATATATTTTTAGTTGGCCAATTAATTTGTTTCTATTTTTAGTAGAGACAGGATCTCTCTCTTGCTCAAGCTGGTTTCGAACTCCTGACCTCGAGCAATCCGCCTGCCTCGGCCTCCCAGAGTGGTAGGATTACAGGCGTGAGCCACCACGACCAACCTTGAATGGGTTTTTGAAGGAATTTGTTAAATGAGCAAAAAGGGGATATGGTCCAGGCAGGGCACCACACAAACACATGTGCTATGCTGTATGTGTGATGTATCTGAAACCACCAATAATATTAATAATAGCACTTACAGAGTTCTCAGCAGAGAACTCTGGTCTTCAACATGTGCAGGCGGCATTTATAGACAGGAAATGGAAGTGAGGTACAGAAACAGCTCGACTGGCTACAGCTTGGCATTTGCCTTATTTGAACGTTGTCTGATCAGTGGGTTTCCTGCAATTGGTGAAGCTTGGCTGTTGTGATTGGCTGAGACTCAGGTATTTGTTACAAAAGTATACTCCTAAATTAAGTTTTTAGTTAGTTTACATACTAAGTTAGGTTGCAGTTGGTAAGTAAGGACTCAAACACAGAGGCATCCTCAGGCCAAATTTAGTCTAACTTAACAATTGGGAACGTTTTCAGTGGTGGGAAATTGGTGTTTCAGACCCTTGGATTTTATTATTTGGGTGAGCTTGCAGAAAACTTCCCAAACAGTATGGGTAGCTTCTATAGAAGGGTAATTACATCATTCAAAGTTGAATGCTGGAAACGCCATCAAGTAACATTCTTTACTATGTAGAAATTGAGTAGTAAAGAAGGAGGAGACGGAGGAGGGAAAAAGGAGGAAGAGGGGAATAAAAGACTACTATTAAAATTAGCATCCCAGGCCCTGAACCCAGCTCTTGTATCTGAATGTTTGTATAAAACTTGGAAAAGTGTCTGAAGTTTCTAAATAGAAAGAATAGAAACATAGGATTTTTTTTATGGCTAATCATGAAGTATTCATCTGAGAAGAAACATTTCTCCCCATTCCCACCTGCCCTCCCATGCTACTGTCTCACCTCAGCATCCCTCACACCTTCCCACCCCACCGAGATCTTGTCTACCCAAGTTTTTCTGTTTTCCATTACAATTGCATTCTATGAAGGTAGGTCTTTCTCTATTTCCCAATTTTGTTTGTTTGTTTTATTTTTTCTTTCTTTACAGACATAGTCAAACCATTGCCCAGGGTGGAGTGCAATAGTCCAATCCCAGCTCCTGGCAACCTCAAACTTCTGGGCTCAAGCGATCCTCTTGCCTCAGCCTCCTGAGTAGCTGGGACTACAGGCTGGTCTCAAACTCCTGGCCTCAAGTTATCCTCCCGCCTTATCCTTGCAAAGTGTTGAGATTACAGGTGTAAGCCATGGGGCCCAGCATATTTCCCAATTCGAAAAGATGAAAACTGATGATTCCCAAACTTGTAAGGCTACTGTGTCTGCTCCAGGGGGCTCAAAGGAAATGAGCCCAAAGAGTCTGTGCTGTTGTGCAAAAACCAGGAGCTTTTGTTTCAAAGCATGCCATGGCCATGACCTTGTGGCTAGAGCATAAATACCTCGGACAACCTGGCAAAGATAACTCTTATATCCAACGTGTTTGTCAATGGCAGAATACTACAACAGGAAGCAGGTGGCAGATCTGTTGAGTGGAGTCACCTGGGAGGTTCAGAGACCTGCTCAAGGGAGAACTGGCATTGCTCCCTTAGTTATTGCATGCCTCCTTGGACAAACTTTGAAATTTCCTCTAACAGTCTTATAAGGAATTAAAAATTATAGCCAACATCTAAACAAACACAAGTGGATTTATTTAACAAGTTAATATGAACTTTAAACTTGTCAAAACAGAGATCATTGAAAATCACATAAAGACCACAATGCAAGTAAAAATTTGCCCACATTCAAAAGGCATCACTTTCAGACTTTGCCTCATTTACTCTTTTAACTCAGGAATGAGAACAGTTCTGGCAAGTTATGAATATTTCGTGTCCCTGGATGGAATAGAAACGTATGGGTAATGTTGGAAATCCTACCTTTTGAAAAGGATAGCAGAATTATTAAGAACACCAAGAATCACCAAATTAAGGTTAATGCAAAAACAAAGCAGTAGTTATTATGAGACCATGGGTGTCTTTTGAGAGCAGTGGGAGGCAGCCTTTCACAGAGCGGAGTATCAAGTGAAACTCATTAGGTCTGGCAAGGCATATTAAAGAGAGTTTCAGACAGGGCCCTGACTCACTGGAGGCAGCTCAAGTGTAGTCCAGGGTGGCATGTCTTACCTGAGGCTGTAACTACCAATGAGATGGTGATGGAAGGTAGGGTGAGCTATCAGTGTCTTCAAAGGCCTCTAGAGCAAAGTCGTGGTGTTCTAACCAGGTGTGCACAAAGAATGTTGTTCTGATTCATAGCCAGAACATGGAGTAGTCCTCAAAGACAGCCTGTGACTAAGCGAGTCAATCAATTGTAAACAGGTGAGCACTATTGTTAGGTAGATAACAAGGGACTCCAGGTCTGCTAGGGATGGAAGTGGGTGCTGCTGAGATTCACCCCCCTCAAATGGGCTTTCAGGGAGGCTCATGGGAGATCTGCATGTGCAGTAAAACTTAGGTCTTGCAACTCCCAATTGTCCAATCAAAGTGCTTCCAGGGTGACCTCTGAGCCACTAGGGAGGTCCCAATCCGGGCACTATAAAACAAGACCCAGGCCATAACCAAGGCTTTTCATTTTTGCGCCCTTCCTTTTGCTCTCCCTTTGCTGCGACAGTGGGTCCAGTCATCATCTGTCGCGTATGTATCATGCTCTGTAAACCTACATCTTGCTCTTGCCCTATAATCCTATCTTTCTCTCCTCAATAAACCTCATTTTCATGCTTGCCTTACTTTGGCATGTCTGGTCATTCTTCAGCCATGAGCTGCTAAGAACCAATAGTTTCAGACTAAAACCTGACACTATGATCTCCCTAGATGAGCAAGTGCTCTGCCACTAATATTTAGTTGTAGTTTAATCCTACCAATTAACAAAAAGATAAGAGAAACGGAAAAGACAACATGGAAGATGCTTAAGAGTGATTAAGATTTAGACTGAGTCTATATCCAAGCTCTGTCACTTATTATAATCATAGGTAAATAAGGATTCTAGGCCTCAGTTTCCTCATCTATAAAATTGAGCTTTTACAGGGTTCTTGTGAAAATTAAATAGGATACTATATGCAAAGCCCTTAAGACAATACCTCTCAGTAAATGGGAACTATTATCATTGTAGTAATAAAATATACATCTGCAAGAGTAAAACTGATGTGGGAAATTAAAAATTAAATTCAAGAGATGTCCATGTGTTGGGAGGGGGGTGGTAAATGATAGTTATTATATTAGCCCTAATTAGACAAGTATGATTACTTTGATTGGACATTATATTTAGTTACAAGCTTCCTGAAATCTAAGGAAAAAAGGGAGTCATTGGAGGCCAAACTATTCTCATTCTATTATTAAATATGACATTGATATATTGTTCATTCTCAATAAACTTTTATGGAATGCAGGAACAATTGCTGCTCTATATAGTATCCTTAGCCAGGTGTCTTACTCTTTTGCTTCCCTCTTTTCTTTTTCAACATTAACCTTAAGCCATTTGGAAAATTAATAAAAAATCAGGAATATACTGACACCTGTGCCTTGCCATTATTTAAATACTTAGCTTCAATTTCTCTCTTTCTCTTTCTTTCTTTCTTTCGTTCATTTGTTCTTTCTCTCTCTCTCTCTCTCTCTCTCTTTTTTTTTTTTTTACTGTTTATGGAAGTCATAATGGCTGGCTTCCTTTATTTTAACTTAAATAAATGCTAAATCCAAAGCATTTTTAAGTCTGAGTCTCCATACTGGTAGAATAAGGAGTCTCCCTCCAGCAAAACAATGTAACTGGTAAAAATTATTTTTAAAAAATCATTTAAAATCTCTGAAAATTGTCTTAAGATTATACCACTGTAACTGGCTCTATAAACAAATTTTGATGACCCCTATGTGTTTTTTTTAATCTCCTCCTTTAACTAACCACTTGAACTTTTTGAATTGTTTTCCAGAAATGGTGGAATTTTTACAGGACAAAGGAATTGAGATTCCATAGTCCCCTGAGCAAGATTTCTGGTGCCAAGAATCACCATCTCCCACAACCTGTCCCAATGCACGGTGGCCTTCCTTAAAAAGCCCATGATCTCTGTTGGTTGGAGAGATGGCTTTGAGGCAGCTTCTCCCATACTCCTGGCAAGACATCTGTTGTATTAAAAATTGCTTTCTTCCTTGACAATTGTCATTGTCTCAATAATTAGATCTTTGTGCGACCTAGACAGAAACCTCCTTGAGGCTTCAACAACCCTGCAAATGGAGAAAACTCATTCAAGAAAGTCTATTAAATAATTAAATATCAGTAACAGCAGGGAGAGTCTGTGACATTTCAGCTGTAGCACCACCCAGGATGGGCACAGACAGAGCAATAGGGGCTCCCTGGCCCCCCCAGCTCCCATTCTGGGCCCTGGTCTCACGCTGAGAGACCATTGCCAACGTTTCTCAAATATATACATTTTCTCCGGTTAATCTGCCTGTGGCAAGTTTATTTCACAGACTCAGTTATTGAACCCTTAGAGGCTAGAGAGAAATTAGGAAACACTTTGAGATGAATGAAAACAAAAACAAAACTTATGAGATGTAGCTGAAGCAGTGCTCCAATTTATAGCTATAAATGCCTGTATTAACAAAAAAGAAAGATCACAAATCAATCACCTAAATTTCCACTTTAAGAGACCAGAAAAAGAAGAGCAAACTAAATCCAGAGCAAGCAGAAGGAAGGAAATAACAAAGATTGGAGAATAGTGAAATAGGGAATAGAAAACAGTAGAGAAAACCAACAAAACCAGAAGTTAGTTCTTTGAAAAGATAACAAAATTGAGAAACTTCAGCTAGACTAACCAAGAAAAAAAGAGAAGACTCAAATTATTAAGATCAGGAATGAAAGAGGACATTACCACCAACCTTACAGAAATAAAAAGGATTATAAACATTGCAAGGGAATACTATGGCAACAAATCAGACGAGGGTATGTGTAACTACTTTGTTTATAATGTAAAAAATTAGAAGCAACCTATATGTCCATAAATTGGACATAGGTAAAAATATTGTTACCAAAAGTTTGGTGCTTGTCCCCAAGTTTGAATCAGTGAGAATGAAGATCAAGGACAAGTAATTTGAGGAAAAGGAAAGAGAAGTTTATTAATTTTCTGGCAAATGAGAAAGGCAGAGGACTAGAATCTCAAAAGACTGTCATCCTGTCTTTAAGCAACAATGCAGGGCTTTTTAAAAGGGGGACTTTTGGAGGTTGGGCCCAGGTCTACCATGACCAGTGTCACATGTGGTGGCTTTGGGCTATTGTTGTTTAACTATAATTGGTGGATTCCTTGAACCTTATTTCCAGTGATGCTCTTCATGATCCTTGTCCAGACAATTGTGTTGAGCCATCTCCTGTGGTTTAAGATACAAGAAAACAAAGAGCAAAGAACATTTTTCTGCCCATTTAATCACTGGCCTTGAGAGGGAATGCAGGTTTTAATTCCAAAAAAGGGTGGGGGTTTTAAAGAGACAACTTGTAAAACATTTTATTGTTCTTTTTCAGACCTTTACCCCATTACAATATCAGTAGAGTCTCTACAATACATACTGTTCAATTTTTAAAAGCAAGTAGTAGATAGATTTGTTTAGTATAATATTATTTATGTAAATATACATGGAATAACATTCTAAAGTTGTTTTTTTGTTTTTTTTTTTGAGACAGAGTCTCACTCTGTTGCCCAGGTTAGAGTGCCATAGCATCAGCCTAGCTCACAGCAACCTCAAACTCCTGGGCTCAAGCAATCTTACTGCCTCAGCCTCCCGAGTAGCTGGGACTACAGGGGTACACCACCATGCCCAGCTAATTTTTTCTATTTTTTAGTAGAGATGGGGTCTTGCTCTTGCTCAGGCTGGTCTCTAAAGTTTTTATGGGTATGTGTGTGTGTGTTTGTGTTGAGAAAGACATGTACCAAAACTGATAACATAGTTTACCTGGGAGAAGGTGGGGTAAAACACCAGGATTGGGAGTTAGGGGTGGGGAAGAAAGGAGGAAAATTTTAGCTTCACTTATAATGGCTGATATCATTTATTTATTTGTTTATTTATTTTTATTTCAGCATATTATGGGGGTACAAATATTACGGTTACGTATATTGCCCATGCCCCCCTCCACCCTCGAGGCAGAGCCTCAAGCATGACCATCCCCCAATGGCTGATACTTTTTGAAGGAAAATGTATTTATGTATAGCTAATGAAATTTAAATTGTTTTTTAAGGAAAGAATAGCTTATTAAATGGCATCAAAATCTCGGATTCATTTAGAAATTACAAATTTGGCAGTATAGCACTGTATCTGTCACTATTTGGCCTAAATGATAAAGACTTTTAAAAGAATATTGCATTACAAACATTAAAAACAAAAAATAAAAATGAATGCAAAACAAACATAAGGCTCCTTTCAACCCTGACATAGTTTTGAATCTATATGATAGTATAATACTAGAGAAACAAATTGTCTTATAGTTTAAAACAACAGACTGGTGCATTTGCGTAGTTTCCAAGATCCTAATGATGCAAATGCTGAGTGTAGCTTTAGGCGTTTTTCAATGCCAAGTCTTCAGAATGAAAAAATACACAGGCTCTTTGCTGAATACATTTGCCAAGTCCCAATTTGCAAGCACAATTCAGCTCATTTGCACTTCTATCTTGATCCCGAGTGTTGGTCTATTAAGAAACAATAGAACAATGACGTTGTATCTTGGGTAAAGAGAGCCATGACCTTGGTTACTCTCATTCCTGAGAACAAAAATCTTTAAACTCTCATTTTCTATTGAATTGAACACTCTTCTATGGCGACCTCTTAGGTTCATCCCAAAAGACAGGGTTTTCTCATTGGGATAAGTCCTGAGTGCCAGAGCATTATTCTACCTCAATAATTTGGTCAAACAAGCATGTATAGCTAGAGGAAAATAGTTCAGTTCTAATTTCACCTTTTATTCTAAACAAGTGAGGATTTGCTAGTGCTCATTTCCCTGAGGGTTTGAATTAATCATCCAGAGGATCTCCTATCGATAAAAGGTAAAATATAATCCTACTGACTGAGATTTAGACTCTAATATTAAGGATATGTTATATGTTCAGGAATCTCTGGTATTTGCATAAAGGAGTTATTAAACTCAAGAAAGGAGTTAATGTGAACCATTGCCAACAGATTGCTAACGGAAGAGATGATAGTGAACATCTGCTGTTTTCATCTGCCCAGAAACCATTCCTTTCTTCTAGTGGTGGCATCCTGATGCCCTTTGTGGAGTCACTCCTCTCCTACTCTCAGATCATGAAGTTCAGGTTGGACTATTCCCATGCCCTGGCTCTGGGAGTGAGCACATGACTCGTATCTGGCCATCAGAGAATTCTATACTGCTGGACACCGTGATAGATTCATAGATGGCTACTTGAGCCATGCCAAGCTAATGAGAATCCAGGAAGTTTTGCTGGCACTGCTGGGAAAAAGGTGCTCACCTCGTGCTGGTAGAATTTAATCCTGGAGCTCTAGATATTCCTGTTTACAGAAATTGCCTACCTGAAAATAAAGCCAACGTTGAGAAGAACTAGGCCAAAGGAAGGTGACTGTGTCCTAATGGCATTATTTGAGACCTGAAGTCAGCGTTATGCCTTGAACTTCTCAGTTATGTGGGTCACTTTCATTTCATTTGTAATTGGAGTGAGGTTTTGGTCACTGGTGCCCAAAAGAATTTTGACTGATATATCAGTAATACGGTGGTGTATTTAGGTGTTCAGGAAGCCTCTCCAGAGGTTGCCCTTCCATTCTGCTTATCTGAGTTCTATTTTTTTTTTTTCAAAGACCCATTAACATATTGTCTCATCCTTACAGTCTTCGAGAATCCTACCCGGCCTTTGTGAATCCTTTTTCATTTGAATTCCTGAAGCATATGTTATCAATCGTCAGTTATTATCCCTGCTTGTTTGTTTTTACTATATTCACATTTCCTCTCTCTCCATATTGGTTATAATGGATCTCGAGGTTCTATCTCATTGCTTTGAGTGGATGAGGGCTTCAATAAATGTTTGTTGATAATGCCTATAAAAGGCTGCAGCATCTGTGATCCGGTTTTGTTGTTCTATCTCAACTATCCCCATCATGTGTCCAATGTATACATACACCCTCAACCAAACACATATATACCAGGTACACAACTCCCCCCTCCCCACACACACACATACACTGAAGTCACTGATGCAGAGTGAGCTCCTTCTTGGGTGTTGCCTTCAAGATCCTGGGAGATCTTGGGAGAGGACAGTTCTAGTAACTAAGTTCCTTAGAATTCAGTAATGGCTGGACTACAATGATAGAACTGTTTGTTTTCCACATTTCCTTCACAAATGAAATGAAGAGGAATGATGAGGGAAACAGCCTTGTTGAGGAGAAAGGAGAGTCTGAATGAGTAATATCTAACCAAAATGAGGCCCTTTGCTACTAACCAGCTCTAAAGTAAAAACGGTGAAATGAATTTTTGCTGTATCATAAATACATGTTAGAGCAAACACACAGATTCACCCAGGCACAGGCCCTTAAATAAATCACATAGGACTTGTAAGGAGCAGGATCTGGGCGGGCGAAACTTTTAATAGCAATGGAAATATGACTCAGGCCTTGGCTCTCCCCCTCAGGCATTTCCAACTCTCTGACCTTGGTTTCATCATCGCTCTCATGCCAGAAAGCATGGAAAGAACAGAGTGAGTGAAGACCCATGCACCCAAATGCATTTTCCTTCCCTTTCTTCCAGCTTCTCCGGGTGAGCGGGGTAAAAATTCATATGAGGTGATGTCTACCAGAATGAAGGATAAAAATCATCACCTGGCTAGGTGCAGTGGCTCATGCCTGCAATCCTAGCACTTTGGAAGGCCAAGGCTGGAGGACCACTTGAGGACAGAAGTTCAAGACCAGCCTGGGCAACATAGCGAGACCTCCTGTCTCTACAAAAAATTTCAAAAAAAATTAGCTGGGCATGGTGTCACGTGCCTGTAGTCCCAGCTATTTGGGAGGTTGAGCCAGGAGGATCACTTGAGTCTAGGAGTTCAAGGTTACAGTGAGTTATGCATTCTAGCCTGGGCAACAGAGCAAAACTGTCTCAAGACAAAAACAAAACCCTCACCAAAAGAAAAAAAGGAGTTAAAAAAAAACATTTTAAAGAAAGCAACCAACAAGCAATCAACAAGTGAGAATGCTCAGGATCTAGAAGTCACTGAGGGGGGAGGTGTTTCAGTAGCTACTGCCATTGCCATAAGTATGAAAGAGACTCCTCTTGGTAGAATTTCACAAACAATAAAAGAATAGCTAAGCTTTACTATGTGTGTCTAGTGAGCCAGGCACTGCATTAGCACTTTACATGTGGTTCCTCATCCAACCCTTTCCAGACCTTCTGAGTTAGGTTGTATCAACATTCTAGTTTTACAGATGGGGAAACTGAAGCTTCCAGAGAGTAAGCAGCTGCTCTAATATTGCAGAGGTAGTGAGTGATGGAAACAGACCTAGAACTCAGGATCCTCTTACTCCATCCTTTTAACCTCTCTAGAATGAAAATGGAAATGGTACCCAGAGAAATACCTTTTCTCTTTTCTTGGTGGAAAACCTGAGGGAAGATGCACCATAAGGAGACAAAAATAAAAGATCCTCCTGGTTCTTAAGAACCCTAAGTGCCCTAAGTATAGATATAGTAGTCCCCTCTTGTCCAGGGTTTCACTTTCTGAGGTTTCAGTTACCCACACTCAACTGTGGTCCAAACACATTACAGTATTTTGAGAGACAGAGAGACTCCATTCACATAACTTTATTACAGTATGTTCTCATAATTGTTCTATTTTATTATCAGTTACTGTTGTTAACCTCTTACTGTGCCTAATTTATATATTCAACTTTCACATAGATATGTATGTATAGGAAAAAACATAGTACATATAGGGTTCGGTACTATCTGCAGTTTCATCCACTAGGGGTCTGATAACTCTTGTGTTAAAACAGATGAGGGTGTGGGACAGGCCATCAAAAATGAAGAATTCAGTTCTGAGTCACATGCATTCAGATGCAAGAGCTGTGCTTGAGGCCCACAGTCCAAGCTCGGCTGCACGTGGGGCCTTTTCATGAGAACAGACCCAAATAAGAGGGGCCCATTCCTTCCTCCTAGACACGTAGACACTTAGTCCCCAAGGTTTTTGTTTTTGCTTTTCATTTTGCTTTTTTAAAATTACCTCTACTTTCAGTTCTAGAGAAGAGAATGATGTTTTTCCTCCACTCCAGCTACACTTGGAGACCTTGTGACCTAGTTTAGGTATAAGCCACTTAAAAGGTTGTGGGAGCTAGAAGCTCCAGGTTTC
Organism: Cheirogaleus medius; assembly: GCA_008086735.1. Taxonomy (NCBI): domain Eukaryota; kingdom Metazoa; phylum Chordata; class Mammalia; order Primates; family Cheirogaleidae; genus Cheirogaleus; species Cheirogaleus medius. The sequence continues at coordinate 7,963,622 of VBSM01000813.1, read as the reverse complement.
CAGCACATTCAGAAAGGCAGCTCATGGAACCGAGGTCACCTCCTTCCTCTGACCCCCTCGTCCCTGCTGACTCCAAGTACTTCTGAATAGGAACAGGACTTGTCAGACTGACAACAACATAGAAACCAGCGCTGGCGTCACCCTGCTGGTGCTTGCCAGGGAACACCAGTGGCCTGTTGAGCATGCCAGATTATGGGTGTTGGTCCCCCAGTTTCTCTCTGGAGCTCTACTGCAAGCAGATTGTATTTGTGAGCCCTTGAATACAGTGGCACGAACATAGCAGCACATGGTCTCATTACTCTAAGCACTAAGCGTGAGAATGCCAAGCCAACAGAAGAGCACATCCTGTTCCCAAGCCTTGTGTGGCTAGCTCCTAACTCCCACATCTCCTGGGCCTCAAACTAATGGGCTGGGGATTTCAGAAAGGGTGAAAGAAGCAGTGTCCCCGAATCATCATTTCCCTCATTTTCTGCAGAAAAAAGAACATGGTAATAGAGGATGAGGTGCTGTAGGGCACACATGAGAATTTTTTCTGACCTTTAGTCTCATCAGTTGCCTCCAATGAGGTAAGAACATTTACATTTAATTTTCAAGGAAATGTTTGGTCTCAGCTTTTGGATTCTTCTTGCTCGACTGGGTGCCCTCGTTTCCCGCCTTCCCTCCTCCTCCCGTGAGAAGAAACCAGTGACACAAATCTGCCCTCTAGTGGTCAATGAGAAGAATTTAAAGTATGAAAAAAAGAAATGGTATGATTTTAATTTTGCTGTATTTCCCCAACTGACAAGCAGCTTGAGATTTTGCCAATACTGCTCAGACTGAATATGCAGACCATGTCTACAAAAAGTTGATATTTTTTTTCTTAACTAATAATTTTGCTCATGAGAGAAAAAAGAAGTGACATCGAGAAGTGGGGAAACCACTGGATTTGGAGTCAGTTGTGCATGGCACTAAAGAGTCATGTGACTTTAGGTCTTACTAATCATCAGCTATCTCATATATCAAATTGAGAAAATCATGCCTATTATCATAGGAGTGTGGTGAGAATCAATCTTTGGTGACAGAAAGCAGATCACTGGTTGCTTGGGGCTAAACAGAGGGTGATGGAAAGAGAATTATAAAGGGGCACAAGAAAACTTGTGCAGGAGATAGTCTAGGAATCAATCAAGTAATTAGAAAATTATAATGCAGTTAGGTAAGCGCTATGATATGGGAAGATCAAGACATTATGGGAGCACAGGGGAAGAAGTGGGGTGAAGCGGAAGTGATATAGGAAGGAGATCGCAAAAGGTTTTCTGGAAAAAAGACATTTAAATTGAGACCCAGTGAAAGAATCAGATGAAAGGCAGTAGGGGTGCTTTTAAGGGATATTTTCATGAACAGAAAATAGCATGTGCAAAGGCCCAGATATGTAAGGGATATAAGTTGAGGAAATGAAAGAAACTCAGCATGGTCAGTCATCCATGATGTGGGCTGGAGAGCTGAGGGATGAGACTGGAGAAGTAAGCAGGGCCTTTTGCATCATCATGGAGTTTATACTCAACCCTAAAAGCAGTGGGAAGGCATAAGGACATTTTCCTTTTCTTCTTTTATTTTAACATTCTTAACCACATTTTCTAAGTTTTTTTTTTTTTAGAGAAGTTTCAGGTTCACAGCAAAATTCAGTATAAATTTGCAATATATGAGTATAAGTTCCCATATACCCCGGGCTACCCCACATGAGTAGCCTCCACCATTATCAACTTCCCCCACCAGAGTGGTAAATTTGTTACAACTGATGAACCTACCCTGACACATCATAATCGCCCAAAGTCCACAGTTTACATTAGGCTTCAGACTTGGTGTGGTACATTCTATAGATTTAGATAAATATATAAGGACATGTTTCCACCATTATATTAATAGTATCATATAGAGCATGTTTACTGCTCTAAAAGTCCTCTGTGCTCTGCTCATTCATCTCTACCCCCAAGTTTCTTTTTAAAACTATTTCAGTATTGGTGTGCCTTAAATCTTTCAAAATGTTAATTTCCCACATGAAAATTATCAGAGTAATTAATATTTATTTATTCCTATAGGATATATTTCCAGTATGAAATTACTAGGTCAAAGCTTAAAAAATATTTGTTTTAATTGTAGTATATGTTGTTACTTTCTAAAATGAAGTAGCAATTCTCACCTCCACCAAAGACATGAGTGTCTACTTCCCCACATAGACAATGGATAGATGCTTCCTGTTTTGTTTAATGCACCTGACACTGGATTCTCTTATCTGATATTGGTATTGTCATTTTTGTTTTCTTTTTATTTCTTTTATCTTTGCCTAGAATGTCTTTATATTCGATTTTAATCTTTCTCTGTCACTTTAAGTATGTGTTTTTACTTTTTAAATTGTTGCATTTAATTTTTTAACAAAAATGAAAACTTTTGTTTTTTGATAGGGGAGTTATATTTGATTGTATTCCTCTCATCTTATATTCACTAACTTTGTACTTTCTGTGGATAATCTTTTTGCCATTTTCATACTTTTATTGGCTTAAGTTTCTTTTTATTTTATCGTCCCCCTCTACCCATTAATTTGTAAGTTCCAATGTGCTTGTCTTTTCAATTGCTTGCTACCCATGTAACCAATTACCTTGCTACCCATGTAACAAACTTACTGGTTTAAACTTAGTGCTTTAAAACAATAACAATCATTTATTTTGCTCGCAAAACTGAACTTTGGGCATGGTTGTGTGGGTAAAGCTCACCTTGCTCTATGTGGCTTTAGCTGAGTAAGATCTACTGGAGGTTAAAGCATTTATTTCCAAGACAGCTCACTGACATGGCTGATATGTTGGTGCCGGCTGTCAGTGAGAGCTCAGCCAGGACTGAGGGGTAAGGGCCTCACTTTCTCTCCAGGTGGCTTCTCATGGTGGTTGGATTTCGAGGGTGAACATCCCAAGAGTGAGAATGTGAGTGCTACACAGAAATTGTATCAATTTTTATGATCTTGCCTTGGAAATTGCACAGTGCCACTTCTTCTGAACTCTGTTGGTCGAATCAGTCTCAAGAACACATGCAGGGGCTGGGCGTGGTGGCTCACACTTGTAATCCTAGCACTCTGGGAGGCCGAGGGGGGAGGATCGCTTGAGGTCAGGAGTTCGAGACCAGGCTGAGCAAAATTGAGAACCCCGACTCTACTAAAAACAGAAAAAATTAGCCGGGTGTGGTGGTGCGCTCCTATAGTCCCTACTACTCGGGAGGCTGAGGCAGGAGGATTGCTTGAGCTGGGGAGTGTGAGGTTGCTGTGAGCTAGGCTGACTCTAGCCAGGGCAACAGAGTGAGACTCTGTCTCAAAACAAACAAACAAACAAACAAACAAAAAATCACATGCAGGTTCAAAACAGAGGGTCAAGATTTCGGAAGAGCATGTGGGATGGGAAATATTGTTGCAGCCCTTCTTGGAGAATACAGGAGTTAAATTTCTTTCCTTTACCCTTTGGATAACCCATAGTACCAGGACCTCTGACTTTATATTCTGTTCTGTTTGTATTTCTATCTCTGGGCTATCTTAATTACTATTATATTTTCCATAATTTTATACAAATGGAATCATGAAGTACATACTTTTACTTGTCTGGTTTCTTTCACTTAGCATAATTATTTTGAGATTCATCCATGTTGTTCTTTGTATCACAGTTCATTCATTTTTGTTACCAAGTAATATTTCATTGTGCTGATATATTTTGACTTGTCTGTCCATCACAGGTTGATGGATATTTGGGTTATTTTCAGTTTGGGGTTTTACAAATAAAACTTTTATGCATTTATTTGCAAAAGTGTTTCCATAGACCTATATTTTTATTCTTTTGGGTAAATACTTAGGAATAGAATATCTGGCTCACAGTAGGTATATATTTATTATTTTAAGAAACTGCCAAACTGTTTTCCAAAGTGGTTGTACCATTTTATATTTCCACCAGCAGGGTATGACAGTTCCATTTCCTCAACATCCTTGTCAATACCTGCTATGGCTGGTCTTTTTAAATTTTAGACATTCAAAATTAGTTATATAGTAGTAATTCTTGTATTTTTCAGTGGTTTTAGTTTGCATTCCCCTGTTAGTGATGCTGAACATTCTTTTATGTGCTTGTCATTCATATATCTTCTTCAGTGAAGTGTTTGTTTAAATCTTTTGCCCATTTTTTATGAGTTGCTTGTTTTCTTGAGTTCCGAGTGTTCTATATATATTCTGAATTCAAGTCCTTTATCAGATATGTAAGTTGCATATATTTTCTCCAATTCTGGGACTTGTTTTTTCATTTTCTTAACAGTGTCTTTCAAAGTTCTTATTGTTGATAAAGTCCAATTTATCAATATTTTCTCTTATGGATTAGTGCATTTGGTGTCAGACCCCAAAAATCTTTGCCTAAGATTTTGTCCTATGTTTTCCCTTATAAATTTTATAGTATTAAGCTAGTTCATTCTGAACTGATATTTGTATATGATGTGAGATAAGGATTGCATATGGATGTCCAGTTGTTCCATTACCACTTTCCAGTATAATATTAAGTAAAAACAGAGGAGTTATCTTTGTTTTGTTCCTGATCTTAGGGGCAAAGCATTCCATCTTTCACCATTAACTATGATTTTTTTTTTTTTTTTTTTTTTT
>VBSM01000813.1:7946997-7958871 GCA_008086735.1 Cheirogaleus medius | reverse complement strand
CCTCAGCCTCCCAGAGTGCTAGGATTACAGGTGTGAGCCACCGCGCCCGACCAAGTATGACATTAGTTCTAACTTTTTTACAAAAGCCTTTTATCAGGTTGAAAAATTCCCTTCCCTTTCAACTTTGCTGAGAGTTTTTGCCAGGAATGAATGTTGGATTTCATGAAGTAGTTTTTCTGTGTCTATGGAGATAATCATTGTTTTCCATTTTAGTCTGTTAACATGTGAATTACATCGATTGATTTTTTAAATGTTACATCAACATGGAATAAATCTCTGTTATTAGGTACATAAACAATTAGAATTATTATAATCTTTTGATAAATATATCCCATTATCATTATTTTTTTTAATTTTTATTTCAATAGTTTTAGAGGGTACGAATGGTTTTTTGATACATGAATGAATTGTATAGTGGTGAAATCAGAGCTTCTAGCATACACATTACCTGAATAATATACTTTGCACCCAATAGTTTTTGGATCCCTCACCTCACTCCCACCTTCACCCCTTCCAAGTCTCCAAAAGTCCATTGTACCACTCCGTATGACCATGTATGCCCATTGTTCGGCTCCCACTTACAAGTGAGTACATGTAGTATTTGTTTTTCTGTTCCTGAGATACTTCACTTAGGATAATGGCTTCCAGTTCCATTCAAGTTGCCGCAAAAGGCATTATTTCATTCTTTTTTATGGCTGAGTAGTATTCCATGGTATATATATATACCACATTTTCTTTATCCACTCATCAATTGTTGGGCACTTAGGTTGATTCCATACCTTTGCAATTGTGAATTGTGCTGCGATAAACATTCGGGTGCAGGTGTCTTTTTGATATAATGACTTCTTTTCCTTTGGGTAGATACCCAGTAGTGGGATTGCCTGATTGAATGGTAGGCCTACTTTTAGTTCTTTGAAGAATCTCCATACTGTTTTCCATAGATGTTTTGCTAATTTACATTCGCACCAACAGTGTATAAGTGTTCCCTTTTCACTGCACCTGTGCCAAAATCTATGGTTTTTTTTTTACTTTTTAATAGTGGTCATTCTGACAGGAGTAAGTTGGTATCTCACTGTGGTTTTAATTTGCATTTCTCTGATGATTAGTGCTATTGAGCATTTTGCATGTCAGTTGGCCATTTGCATATTTTCTTTTGAAAAATTTCCATTCATGTCTTTTGGGATTATTTTTTTTTCTTACTGATTTGAGTTTCTTGTAGATTCTGAATATTAGTCCTTTCTTAGATATAAAGTTTGTGAAAATTTTCTCCCATTCTGTAGGTTGTCTATTTACTCTGTTGATCATTTCTCTTGCTGTGCAATTAGGACTTAATTAGTTTAATTAAGTCTCACTTATTTATCTCTGTTTTTGTTGCATTTGCATTTGGGGTGTTAGTCATAAATTCTTTCCCTTTCCTTGGGTCAATCTCCAGAGCAGTTTTTCCTAAGTTTTCTTCCAGGATTTTTATGGTGTCAGTCTTACATTTAAGTCTTTAATTCATATTGGTTTAATTTTAGTGTATAAGGAGAGAGAGGAATCCAGTTGCATTCTTTTGCATGTGGCTCCTCCAATTTTCCTAGCACCATTTATTGAATAGGGCATTCTTTCCCCAGTGCATGTTTTTGTCTGCTTTGTAAATAATTAGTTGATTGGAGCAGTATGTTTTTATTTATGGGTTCTCTATTTTGTTCCATTGATTTATGTGTCTACTTTCATACCATAACCATGCTGTTTTTGTTACTATAGCCTGGTAGTATAATTTGAAGTCAGGTAATGTGATGCTTCCAAACTTGTTCTTTGTGCTTAGGATTGCTTTGGCTATTCAGGCTCTTTTTTGATTCCATATGAAATTTAGGATTTTTTTGTCTAATTCTGTAAAAAATGATGTTGGCATTTTGATAGGAATTGCCTTTAATCTGTAAATTACTTTGGGCAGTATGGACATTTTAACAATATTCATTCTTCCAATCCATGATCATGGGATGTTTTTCCATTTGTTTTGTCATCAACAATGTCTTTCATCAGTGTTTTATAGTTCTCCTTGTAGAGACCTTTCACCTCCTTGGTTAAGTATATTCCTAGGTTTTTATTTTATTTTATTTTATTTATTTATTTATTGCAGCAATTGTAAATGGTGTTGGGTTCTTCATTCTCAGCTTGGCTGTTATTAGTGTATAGAAATGCTACTGATTTGTGTACAATAATTTTGTAACCTGAGACTTTACTGAATTTACTTATTAATTCTACAATTCTTTTGGAGGAGTCTTGATAGTTTTCTAAATATAAGATCATATCCATCAGCAAACAGGTATGGTCTGAACAACTCTTTTCAGATTCGGATGCCCTTTATTCCTTTCTCTTGCCTGATTGCTCTGGTTAGGACTTCCATTACTATGTTGAATAGAAGTGGTGAAAATGTGCATTCTTGCCTTGTTTCATTTCTTATGGGGTATGTTTTCAACTTTATCCTATTCAGTATGATGTTGACTGTGGGTGTGTCATATATGGCTTTTCTTATTTTGAGGTATGTTCCTTCTATGCCTAGTTTGTTAAGAGTTTTTACCATGAGAGTATATTGGATTTTATCAGATGCTTTTTCTGAATCTATTGAGATAATTGATCATAAGATTTTTGTTTTTAATTCCATTTATGTAGTACATCACATTTATTGATTTGCATATGTTGAACTATCCTTTTATCTCTGGGATGAAACCCACTTGATCATGGTGAATTATTTTTCTGATGTGCTATTGGATTTGATTTGTTAGTATTTTTATTGAGGATTTCTGTATCTATGTTCATGAGGGATATTAATCTGTAATTTTCTTTTTTTATCATATCCTTTCCTGGCTTTGGTATCAAGGTGATACTGACTTCAAAGAATGAGTTTTTTAAATTACTGATTCAATCTCACTACTCATTATTGGTTTGTTCAGGATTTCTATTTCTTCTTGATTCAGGCTTGAGAGATTATGTATTTCCAAAAATATGTCCATTTCCTCTACATTTTCTAGTTTGTGTGCATGGAGATGTTCATAGCAGTCTCAGATGATCTTTTGTATTTCTGTGGTATCAGCTGTAATGTCTCCTATTCCATTTCTGATGGAGCTTATTTGAATCCTCGCTCTCCTTTTCTTGGTTAATCTATCTAGTGATCTATCAATTTTGCTTATCTTTTTAAAGAACCAACTTTTCATTTCATTGATCCTCTGTATTCTTTTTTCATTTCTGTTTCATTTAGTTCTGCTCTGATCTTTGTTATTTCTTGTCTTCTGCAAGCTTTAGATTTGGTTTGTTCTTATTTTTCTAGTTCTCTGTGGTATGACAGTAGGTTGTTAATTTGTGCTCCTTCTTTCTTTGTGATGTCGGCATTTAGGGGTATAAAATTCCCTCTTAGCACTGACTTTGCTATATCCCAGAGATTTTGATAGCTTGTGTTGACATTGTCATTCATCATTGACCCAAAGATTGTTCAGCAGCAGGTTGTTTAATTTCCATGTATTTGTATGATTTTGATAGTTTTTCTTGGAAATGATTTCTAGTTTTATTCCATTGCTGTCTGAGAAGATATGTCGTAAGATTTTAATTTTTTAAAAATTTGCCAAGACTTGTTTTATGGACTAACATATGGTCTATCTTGGAAAATGTTCCATGTACTGATAAGAAGAATGTATATCATGCAGTTTTTGGATAGAATGTTCTGTAAATGCCTGTTAGGTACATTTGTTCTAGAGTCTAGTGTTTCTTTGTTGATTTTCTCCCCTGATGATCTGTCTAGTTCTCTCAGTGGAGTATTGAAGTCCTTGCTATTATTGTGTTGCTTTTTATTTCATTTCTTAGGTCCAGTAGTATTTATCAATCTGAGAGCTCCAGTGTTAGATGTGTAAATATTTAGGACTGTTATATCTTCTTGTTGAATTGATTCCTTTATTATTATATAATGATCATTTTTGTCTTTTTTTTACTGTTATTGATTTAAAGTCTGTTTTATCTGATACAAGAATAGTTACTCCTGCTCACTTTTGGTTTCCATTTTCATGGAATATTTTTTTCTACTCCTATACCTTGAGTCTGTGTGACTCTTTATGAGTTCAATGGGTTTCTTGGAGACAGCAGATATTTGGGTTGTGTGTGTGTGTTTTTAATCTTTTCAGCCAATCTGTATCTTTTAAGTGGGGCATTTACACCATTTACATTCAATGTTAATATTGATAAGTGAGATATAAGTGAGATACTCTTCCAGTCATCATGTTGATTGTTACCTAGTTGCTTTATATGCTCCCTTGTGTTACTGTTTTATAGGTGCTGTGAGTTTTTACTTTCACTGTTTTTACTGGTGAGTATTGGTGTTTGGTGTTTAGAGCACTCCAATATCATTATTATATTATCTATTTTATTCTTTAACATCTACTTTGATATTAATATAGCCACTCTAGCTTTCTTTTGATTGGTGTTAGCATGTTATATCTTTTTCATCTTTTTAATTTCAACCTATGCATGTCTTTATATTTAAAGTGGGTTTCTTATAGGCAGCACATAGTTAGGTCCTACTTATTAATCCAAAATGACAACCTCTGAATTTTAATTGTGTACAAGCCATTTCCATTTAATGTCATCATTGGTATTGTTTGGTTTAAATCTACCACATTGTTATTTGTTTTCTGTTTGTTCTATTTCCTTTTTTGTTGTTGTTCTATTTCCTTTTTCTTCTTTTTGTGCTTACTTTGTATTAATTAAATTTTTTATGATTCTGTTTTATCTCCATTGTCAGTTTATTAGCTATAATTCTTTGTTGTGTTATTTTAGTAGTTGCTTTAGGGTTTGCATTAGACATTTTTAACTTATCACAGTTTACCTTCAATTGATATTATATCATTTGATGCATAACGTAAGAAGTCAACAATAATATAGCTCCATTTCTCCCTTCCTAGCCTTTGTGCTACAGTTGTCATATATTTTACTTCTATTTATGTTATAAACACCAAAATATCTTATTGTTTTTTTAAACAGTCAATTTTATTTTAAAGAGTTTTTAAAAACAAGAAAATAAGCCTTTTATAGTTACCATTTTCAGTGCTCTTCGTTCTTTTATGTAGATTCAGATTTCCACAGGCCATCATTTTCCTTTTGCCTGATCATTTCTCTTAACATTTCTTGTAGTGTAGGTCTGCTGGTGATAAATTCTTTTAGATTTTTTAAGCCTGAAATAGGTCTTTATTTCACCTTTTTTTTGAAATATATTTTCCTTGGGTATAGAATTCTAGGTTGATGGTTTTATTTATTCTTTCAGTATTTTAAAGATGTCATTCCAGTGTCATCTAGCTTACTTATTTTTTGCTGTCATTTTAATCTTTGTTCCTTTGTACATAATGTGTCCTTTTACCCTTGACTGCTTTTATGCCTTCTTTATTTCTTTTCCTTCTCCTTCTTTTCCTTTTTTTGAGACAGAACCTTGCTTTGTTGCCCAGGCTAGAGTGCCATGGTGTCAGCCTAGCTCACAGCAACCTCGGCCTCCTGGGCTCAAGCAATCCTCCTACCTCAGCCCCCAAGTAGCTGGGAGTACAGGCATGCACCACCACACCTGGCTAATCTTTTCTATGTTTTGTAGAGACAGGATCTTCTTCTTGCTCAGGCTGGTCTTGAACTCCTGACCTCAAGCAATCCTCCTGCCTCAGCCTCCTAGAGTGCTTGGATTATAGGTGTGAGCCACTGTGCCTGATCTTATATCTTCTTCTTTATCACTAGTCTTAAGCAATTTGATTAAGATGAGCATTGGTATAGTTTTCTTCACATTTCTTGTGATTGGGTTAATTGAGCTACTTGGATTGGTGGATTTATATTTGTCATTAAATTTGAAAAGTTTTGACCCTTTTTATTAAGCATGGTTTCTGTACTCTTCTCTCTTTCCTCTCTTTTGTGCACTCCAATTACATGTATGTTAGGCTGCTTGAAATTATCCTTCAGCTCCCTGAAGCTCTGTTTATTTTTTTACAGTTGTTTTGTTGTTGTTGTGTGTGTGTGTTATTTTGTATAGTTTCTATTGCTATGCCTTCAAGTTCACTAACCTTTTCTTCTGTAGTGTATAATATGCCATTGATCTCATCCAGTATATTTTTCATTTCAGACATGATTTTCAACTCTAGAAGTTCAATTTGGCTTTTAAAAAATTATCATCCATGTCTCTACTTACCATGCTCAATCTTTATTCTAGCTTCTGGAACATATGAAATATAGCTATAGTAACTATTTAATATCCTTATTAATTAATGTTATCATCTCTGCTCTTTTGGGTTAGTTTTGATCAATTATTTTTTCTCCTTATTGTGGGTCATATTTTCTTGCTTCTTTGAATGTCTGATAATTTTTCATTGGATACTATACATTTTTAATTTTTGCTTTTTCTCTGTTGGTTGTTACATTTATTACTAAAAATATACTTGCGCTTTCTTCTAGGATAAGGTTTCAGTTCTTGCTTTTAAGCCTTGTTAGATGATACTAGAGCAGCATTTAGTCCAGGACTACTTTAGTAGCCCAGCTACTGAAGCAAGATCCTTCTGACACTTCATGAATTATGTTTTCCACTTTGTCTCATGGGAATAGGGACAATTCTCAGTCGGTGTAAACACTGGGTATTAATCTCTCAGTAGTTTTCAGCTGGTGTGACTTTGCCCCACAGAGGACATTTGGCAATGTCTGGAGACAGTTTTGGTTGTTTACCTGGTCAGGGGAGTGCTGCTGGCATCTCGTTGGTAGAAAATAGAATGTTGCTAAATATCCTACAATGCAGCTCCTACAATATAGTATTAACTGCCCCTAAATGTCAATAGTGCTGAGGTTGAAAAACTCTAATCCTTTTGAGTGCTTCTCCCGCCTCCCCTCCCACACCCCTCACCCCACCCCCCGGGCTTTGGGTAGTTTCTTCACATGCATGTGCTGATAAGTACTCAGATGGAGAGTTCAAGAAGACCCTATTCAGTTCTCTGGATTCTTGCTCTGTGCAGCTCTCTCCTCTCTGTAACTCTGCTCTGAGAACTCTAGCCAACCTCTTCAACCTCACAGCTTTGTCTGCACAAATCAAGGAAACTGTTGAGCTTTATCTTGGTTCACAACTGCACTCTGAGCTATGGCTTGGAAGCTCTAGGCAGTAACTTGGAGCAATCTTAGGGCTCTCCTTATTTATTTCCCTTCTTTAATGAATTACTATTCTATATTTCCTGGTCTCCAATGTCTTATAAGCCATTAAAAAAATATATATATATATTTATATAGTCTGGTTTTTAGCTTAGTTTTTTTTTTTTCCAGGCAGAGAGGTAATTCACATCATTGTTACTCTGTTTTATCTTAGAGCAGAAGTCCTAGTTTTGACATTTTTGAGATTTGAGATTCAATTCAAATCATAGCATTGATCTAGATCAGTGGTAAAAAGCTAGCTGTCCATAGCCGAATCTTCCTCACAGCAGTATTTTGGTCATTTAATATTTTCAAATAAGTTGCCAAAACTGAAAAGTATGGGAGTTTTCACATAAAAATCCAGCTATTCTTGAAACGGCCTCTTTGGGGATACCTCAAAACAACTGCAGGGTATTTAGGAAGCTAACCTTAGAGGGATTGGGAGGTGCCAGCTGGGCTGGGTTTCTTCTTCACTGCCCCCAATTCCACTCTTCATTCTTCTCTACCATGCTCTATTCCCAGGGGACTGCATCAACAGATTTCCTAGCCCTAGGGATTCCGATTGGGTTCAGCCAAACAGGGGCACTCTCAGGGGATTAGAGGGTGGGAGGAAAGTCTGGTCTCCTTCTTGCTGCTTTATTGCAGGTTGGCCAAATCCTTCCTAAGGCTGCAGGTTTGGCAAATGATCTTGCACATATTGCTCTCTCTTTGGAATCTAGTGATCCTGCTCCAGTGCAAGGGAGCTAGGAAACATAGAGGAATCAATCAAATGTGACATACGTTTTTTCCTAAACTTTAACAGTAAACAGGACATTGCAGGACTTGGAAATACTTGCCTTGTCTTTTCCCAGTGAGGTTCTTTTTGCTGAAAGGGAAAGAGGAACAGAAAGGAGTTATTTTGAGGCATGCACCTCCAGATTAAGATTTAATTGTATTCTTAGAAACTGTCTCCTCTTTACATTCTGTCTTCTAGATAAGTGTTTCATTTATATCATTAGGATCACTTCCCACAGTATAGTCTACTTACACAATCTGTTTTGACAGTTCTGAGCAGAAGCATCCCTAAAGGAAATATTAGATACCACCTATCATCTTATTCTAATCATATTCTAAATTCTATGATTTCAGCTTAATGATATGCAGCTCTGAAGCACAAAAACACACTCCCACATACAAGCACATATATATACACTTTTTATTTTTTGAGACAGAGTCTCACTCTGCTGCCTGGGCTAGAGTGCAGTGATGTCATCATAGCTCACTGCAACCTCCAACTCCTGGGCTCAAGCAATTCTCCTGCCTCATCCTGCCAAGTCGCTGGGACTACAGGAACACACTACTACTCCCAGATAATTTTTTCTATTGTTTTTATAGAGATGCGGTCTTGTTCTTGCTCAGGCTGATCTTGAACTCCTGGCCTCAAGCAATCCTCCTGCCTCAGCCTCCCCGAGTGCTAGGATTATAGGTGTGAGCCACCATGCTTGGCCATATATACATATTTTTGTATATTAACACAACCCATGCTTCTCTGTGTTCTCCTATAACAGCTATGTAGTCTGTATCTGCAGCTTTCTAAGTATTTAGTGATGAGCACAGACTATTTGGTTAATTAGATCAATAACCATTTTTTTAGCGAGAAACTAGAATCATGAAAGAAGTAAATTCCAAGAAGTGTTTTGGATTTTAGATCTATAAGATAAAGAAAGAATTTGCCTGCCAAGATAAATAAAACCAGCAAATATGTAGGATGGAGGACATATATTCTGTTGATTTACTATGCTACAGCTGAGTATAGGTCAAAGTGCAAGATGAAGCAGACACCACTCCATTATAGGCTTATCTTTTAGGAAAAAAAGAAAGAAGAAAAATTAATCATTGATCCACTTAGATTTTAAATACTGTCCATCTTCTGAAAACAACATAATCAGAGGGGAGGAAGGGATGGGTAAATTCACACCTAACAGGTACAAATGCATACTATATGGGTGATGGACACATTTATAACTGACTCAAACTATACAAAAGCAATTCATGTTACCAAAACATTTGTACCCCTGTAATATTCTGAAATAATAAAATAAAATAAAATAATAAAAACTCTGCTTTAGAATTTAATTTTTTCATGACTATTTTCCAGGTCTTTGAATATTTTATGGGGTCCAATCTATGGTACACTGCAGAACCAAGAGGTTCCTCAAAGGGCTGGCAAATCATGTAACCACTGTGATACTCGGTTCCTACCTCTCTACGGTGGGGTGGAAAGAGCTAGAACAGACTCTACGGTGCCTCCCAGCTCTCCAGTTCAGTGACTTAAGGAATGACAATTGGTTTTGGGACTTAGGAAGAAGTCCCAGTCATCAGAAGGCCATGTTCATATGGCATTAATATTGGGATATTTCAAGAAGAAATGGTGATAATCAAAGACCACTGCAGAAAACATTCTGACTGCCTGGAGGCCTATGGAATAGGCTACAGTTTGGTGTCTGGGATGGGGAAGGAAACAGTATGGTAACAATGGCATCTATATGCTAAAATCTACCTTTATTATTCTTAAAATTACTGTGATAGTTTCTCTCAGTCACCAATTCCAACCCATTTCCAGAAATTCTGCGCTGTGAACTATGGATAGTAACTTGGACTTTCTCCTACCTCTTTCCTCCCTCCAATTCCCTACTCAAACCTTGCCCCTACTCCAAACTATGTGGTAAGAAACCACTTCTCTTTACTTGTCACAGATGAAATCACTCCCTCCCTTATAACAACCATCAAGTTATTTGATAGTCCTTCTTGTCATTTATAATTTCTGTGTGATACTTCTCCTTATGAGTTCTTGAAAAATATTTTTGAAAGGATTAGGAGATTGATAATTTGCCCTGGGAGTAGACAAGCAAGTAGAAACATACTTTACCACTTTGTTATGTATTAGTTTAATGTGATTTCTTAGCAATTTTGTGTATATCAGATGTTTCAATAAATGTGTTTCATCTGCTAAATCTTATCAATTTATGCACTTTGTCCATTCTATCACTCAATTTTCTATGTCCCATGTTTCCCAGAGGGCCATAGCTATTTTCCTGTGATGATATATAAAGAGCTGAGACCTTGGCTTTTTGGTTCACTCTGTTTAATGTCACATTCAAAGTATCATTGAGTAATAGTTTCTCATGTATATGTAATTGATAATAATAGCTGCACTAAAATTTACCTCCTTTGTCAATCCCTTAATGAAATAATGGATCTAGTTGATAATCATCAATGTATAATAACATGCCCCAAAGACAGACAACTGAACATTATAAGCCTCCTGATGGAATATTACCACTTATAAAATATTATTACTAAAATAATAGGACCTGAACTAGATCAAGCTGTCATATCAAAATGCCACTTGGCTGGAGATAGAAGGGTCAGAGGATCATATAAACACCACAGGAATGGAATCAGTAAAATCCAGAACCTGGAAAACTAGGCAGAACAAATGCCCTGATATCCTCAATAAATTGCAAGGAAAAGGAAGAAGGAAGTTGGAAAGGAAGATTTTTAGATTAAGAGAATTAAATGATACCTCAACCACATGTGTGGGACTTGTTTGGATCCTGATTAAAACAAACCACTTTAAGAAACAAACAAAAAGAATAACAACAACAACTTTATGTGACAATCAAAACAACCTACCTGGATATTTCATGATATTAAGAAATTATTGTTGATTCTGTATGTGTGATAACAGTATGACAGTTATATCTATTTTAAAAGAGTCCTTTTCTTTCAGGGCTACATATGAAAATAATTGTGGATTAGGTGACAGAATTTCTGGGATTTGTGGTGGAGAGTGGGGTGGGAATCCTAGGAGGTTACTGTAACTGGTAGATGGATACATGGGGTCTATTGCTCTCTATTTTTGTGTATGTTTGAAATTTTCCATAATTACTTTTTAAGATTTAAAAAATCTTTCCTTTGCTAATGCATCTAAGTTTACTATCATGTATCATGCTATAAAATTAGTAATTAATAGTACCTACTAATAGTTGGGGCTACTCAACAGTTTATAGACCAGTTAAGTTTAAAATCTCATTTTTACTTGCCCAGGTAGGTGATGTTAGAATCTCCACTTCCACAGGTGGGAGAGGGGAGGAAAGGATGGGTAAATTCACACCTAACAGGTACAATGCATACTATATGGGTGATGGACACACTTACAAGTTTGACTCAAACTAAACAAAAGCAATTCATGTAACCAAAACATTTGTACCCCTGTAATATTCTGAAATAATAAAATAAAATAAAATAAATAAAAATCCCCACTTCCCAGACCAGGAAATGAAGCTCAGCGAAGCTGAGGACAGTGCAACTAGTAAGCAGCAGGCTGAGGACTAGAACTTAAGTCTTAGAACACTAAATTCCTAGCCGGGGCTGGTGGCGCATGCCTGTAGTCCCAGCTACTCAGGAGGCTGAGGCAGGAGGATTGCTTGAGCCCAGGAGTCTGAGGTTGCTGTGAGCTAGGCTGACGCCATGGCACTCTAGCCGGGGCAACAGAGCGAGACTCTGTCTACAAGAAAACGAAAACAAAAAGAACACTAAATTCCAGGCTCCTTCCCCAACCTTACGAAGGTTTTAAAGAAACATAGGAGTGGAATGAAGATAAGGCTTTTTATTTATTTATTTATTTATTTTATTTTTTTTATTTCAGCATATTATGGGGGT
>VBSM01000813.1:7905276-7946897 GCA_008086735.1 Cheirogaleus medius | reverse complement strand
GCTCGCACATTCGAAAGCCTAAACTTGACGGATGAGGGGTGTGGTGACGGGTATTTTTCATTGAAGGGGACTCAATCGGGTTCACCAACAGATTTTTCCAAATTTCCTTTTAAAAAGAGCCTCCCGGTGATTTGGAAATCTCCTCGGGGTGAAAGCTAAACTTTTGGAGTGGGCTTACAGTGGGGTGGGGGACGTCGCGGCGCGAGCAGGTAAGGGGAGGGACGAAGCGTCCAGGCGAGTAGGAAAGGGATGGTTTTACTTTTTGTCTCTACCGGCGGTTAAACATCGATGGAAATCAAGGGGCATGCGGGAATGTTTCTATTCTAGAGCGTTTCCATGACACCCGCAGAGATTTTTAAAACTTGCATTCCCTTCTCTCCCCATGTTTGATTCAGAAATAAGGGACTGCAGCAGAGAGGGAAGACCGTGAGTCTGCCTTTACCCAGTTGAAAGCTAATTAAAGGGCGCTGGAAGGAGGGAGACAGGGACCAAAAGCAGGTTTGGAGGCTTGCAGCTTCATCGCAGGATTGGGAAATACGTTGCTGCAGACTTTAAACAGGTTTAAATCCGGGCTCCAACACAGGCTGAAAATATGGGGCGCTAGTCTGCCCCTTCCCCACGTCCCCAAGTTCTCTTCTGACTCTTCCTGCCTTTCCCAGCTTTCCTTCCAGACGCTGGCGGCTCCTCACCCCGCCCTCAGGACGGCTACCCTACCTTTCAGCCATTCTCGGCTTCTGCGCCGGGAATCCTGGAATCTTGGAACCGCGGGGAACGAACTCGAACTCGTGCTGGGGCGGGGTGGGGGTGGGAGGAAGGTCCTGCTCCCAATTCTCCCCAGAGCAGAAAGAATTCCAGGGGCTACTTGTGGGCTGCCTTTTCCCTCTTTTCCCCGCTCCTCCCACCCCCACCCCCCACCGAACCACCAAAAAGTGGCGCTGTAAAGGGTTCGCGTGGAAAATGGCAAATAACAGTATTTCCAACTCCGAGTCGGATCCTCTTTGCACTGCTTTTTCCTCTTTCGTTGCAGTTTGTTTTATTATGGTTTCTGTTTGGGGCAAGAATGGAGGAGAAGCGACCCAGGGCTATTGAGCAGACCCCCAAGCCAGTGTCTCCGCCCAGCGCGGGGAACGCCGCCTGCACCGGTGCAAACGCCCGGCCCTGGAGGAGAATGTAAACAAACGGGGCGCCGAACCCTTGATCTTTATTTAAATAGAGGCTTGTTTATCGGTGTCATCCTAGGAGGATTAATTAGATACATCTCTTCACAATTTGGTGTCTGACACTCCATCTTAGGAATGCCTTATCACAAGGTGTTAATTGGGGCCACTCAGCCACTTACGTTTCTATTAAACACTGTGAGGGACTTTTCACAAGTACCAGGTTCTTTTTACTGTACGGTGCAAAAATATACAGGACTCGAAATAGACTAGGGCCAGAGTCAGCTTTATCCCGGCAGTGATTAGCATTTTCGGGCTTTCTAGAGGGCGGAAATAGAGCATCGTTTTGAAACTCCAACTCATCTCCCAACACGCGATGGTTGGATGCGGACGTAAGGGGGTAAGGGGAAGGCGCTGACCAAGATAAGCGGGCTATCAGTCCCCCTTCCCCAGTTTAAATCTGTCACCCACAATAAATAATAAAAAGCAAATCTTCAAAGCTTTCGCCCCCAGCTTTCCGGTGAAATTGGGAGAGGTTTGCCAAAGCGTTTCGACCAGCCACCATCACAAACGCGGAGCTGTAGTTGGTTGGAGCCCCCAAGGTCACGGGCGGCGCGGGAAACACTCCGGCCCCAGAAGGATGGAGGGGATGGAAGACCCGACAGTTGAAGTACAAGCTCCTGGCGGCCTTAATTGGGCGCAGAAGGGGAGGAGGTCCCGGCTGATTGCTCGCCTCCCAGCAGCTAATCCTCTTAGCAGCTGCATTTCCGCGCCACGCAGTTAGCAGAATGACTCTCCCAGCCAGACCTTTACCCCGGGAGGGTCAGGAAGGGGCTGGAAAGGTTTGCAAGCTGGGCCTAAAGCCGTCTGCTGATAAAGCCTGGCGGGCCATCGGGGCGTGGAGATGGGGGACAAAGGGCCCTCCGCATCACTCGTTGGTTTAACTCTTCGGCCAGCCTAGGGTTCTATCAGGGAATGGGATGTCCTTCGTCCTCCCAGGAAATAGGAGCCAAATAAATGGAACTACGCGCGACACGAACGTTCCCCAGTCGCTGTTTGCAGAGCCTCGGTTCGCAGAACTACTGGAATCCTCCTTTGTGCCTGCCACGCCCGCCCCCAGCCTGCGCGGCAGCGCCAGGGTCCGGAGCCAAGTTTGGCTTGGGCAAAGGATGCCGCCCAGCAGCTGCCGAGGCGCGCAGCCCGCGGCGGGCGGGTGCACCAGTGTCTCGGCTCAGAAGAAAGCCGCAGGTGGGAGCTGAAGCCTAGCTGTGGGCAGCCCCCGCGCCCCGCGGCGCCTCAGGGACCTGGAACTCATGAGCGCTCAAAGGTCCACGGGGGTTCCCGGGGAGCCTACATAGTCCCTAGGATGGGTGGCCCCAGGTAAACCTAGAGAACTAAGCGGCTAAGGGCCGTGGCAGAGCCCGGTCTCCAAGGGCCAGGAGCGAGGTTTTCGAGGCTTGGATTAAGTCTGATGTGGGCAATCTTGCATCTCAGCGGCAGCACTGTCTCCCCCGGCCCTCCTCCCCCCATTGTCTAGACTTCCCGGTGGGGTGAGGAAATAGCCCTATTCCATTTCAACGAAAAACGAAGATAAACAAAAGCATCTCACTGCCACCTCCCCCCCTACAGTATCCAGTTAGAGATTCTGGAGCCTTCTATGGGGAAGGAGGGGTGATAATTAGTGAAGCACTGTTCACGCTGGAAAAGGAAGCAAAATGAGATCTTTAAAACAAAGATTAAAATCCACAGTACAGAAGAGAGCTATGCCCATTCCCTTAATTAACCACATTTATTAAAAATGACTAAGACTGTACATAAAAATCCAAGATCTCTAAAAAGCCTATAGGAGCTGTGGCATTGGGTTTTAGTTTCTTAACATTACCAAGTTGGGAGACGGGATGGCGAAGGGGGAGAATGAAATAGGTTTCCTTAAACACAGTTCAAGTTAGTACAGAGTAGCTGAATACATTCGTAACTATCTAAGAAGTAAACAGAGTATTCCCAAACATCATGGGGATGATGAGACTATCCCCCTGCCCCTGCAGCTGTTGTTAGGTGATTTGCGAATTCTTTACAAAGCCAAAGCACCGATTTTACGTTATCTCAGACACTTATGTAGACTATTTGTACAATATATTCCACATTATTCTACAGTGTATCTAAACACACACGACTGTACACTTTTAAATTCTCTCTCGTTTTTTTTTTTTTGGCGACTCCCTCCCTTGCTCTCTCCTGAGTTCTACTAGCCACCCCAACACACAGCAGAGGCCTAGCAAGTCTCAAGTGAGGCAATCCAGGACTCAGGCAAACATGGCTTGTTCCAAAAGCCTGCGAGGAATCAAAGTCAGGTAAAACCAGCACTTTCACAGAATTTTTTTTTTGATTCCCAGGCCTAATATCTTTTGCGCCTGGCAGAATGTAACAGCATAAAGTCCCCTGCTGAAGCTTAAGGCCCAGCCCTTCTCTTCCAGAAGCAAAAGCACCTTAACATTCAGTTTCTATTTGCTTAAAGATTTAAGACTAGAAATGAGAATCAAAGGTTTTAACTCATTTGATAGCACTGGGTATTCAATGTTTACAGCCTATTTCTCTGAATGTTTAGTGTTTCCAATAAATAAATCCAGAACCTTGAACAACCTTCGAATTTCAAAACACTTTAAAGTCCTCCATTGATTTTATTTTAAAAAGGAAAAAAATGCTAGGTTTGTTTCAGTTACCTGCAGCAATCAAAAAGCTTTGGCACCTTCTTTAAGAGAATTGCACAAAACAGGATGCATCAAGGTGGAAGGCAAGGTGGAAACATCTTTTTGGCAACCTAGGCAAAGAAGACAACAAAAAACACCACCAGGTCCATCTGCAAAAAGTTAGCTAATTTTTATGAGGTTAAAATACTCTTTAGGGAGTTGTGTAAAAAGCATAATACCCTCCCATGCCTTTTGAGGTGTCTTTACTGTACTCTTCAGCATTAATGTCCTCACACTTTATGGAGGGAGAATTCTCATTACTGGAGGTGCTAGGAGACAGCCGCCTTCGCTTACAAGCACTGGTATATACCCCTGAATCATTGGAATCTAGTGACTTGATGGATGGGGGTGTCTCTATCCAAGAAGAGCCAATTTCCTCTTTGACTTTCTCCTTGGAGAGCTGATCTTCAGAGAACACAGGGGGGCTCGTTCTGGAGGTCCATGGTAGTCCAGTTGCCATCTTTCTCTGATAAGAACCTCGACCTCCCCATCCTGCCATTGCAGGAAAGGTTGGGTCAGGGTAATACCCCAGGGCATGGGATGTCTGGAGGGGTAAGGATTTAATACCATATGGGAGCAAGGTGCTGGAAGTATATTCAGATTCATAGGAACCGATGTCTAGTTTGTTGGTCCCAGGCTGCTGGACAGGCGTGACAAGCCACCGCTGGGGAGGGTTGGCCACCTCTTCGCTCTGTTGGGGTGAAAGGAGGCCGTTGGTCTGTGGCACGGTTCTCTCGCCATTATAATATCGGGCTTGAGGTAAAGTGTTGACAAAGGGCTCCGGGAAGAAGGATTGAACGCCGTACCGACCTCCAGGGACAATCTGATGGGATCTAGGAGAATCCGTGGGAGATGGAGTTAACCTGTCATTTTCTGAAGCGGTGTACATGCTACAATATAAAGAGAAACACTTAAAAAAAAACCCTAATGTTGTCCCCAAACAAACCACCTCCCAGAAATCAAAAAGGCCTGTGGTATCAGTTATCTGTACCGAGAGCACTGGTCTGTTGGACTGGAGGAATAGAGGCAGGAGATGCAATGGCCCATTTTAGCTAGACGCTTAGCTTATCAGGAAAAATTTCCCACCATGTAAGAAAAAGTTTTCTCCAAGGCATTAAGTATTTAAACCACAGAAAATGCACCTTTACAAGTCGTGCAACATGAAAAACTCAGAGCAAACCTCCCTTGTCAATGTGATAGAAAGAACACTGGCTGTGATGTTAGAAAATCCAGATTTTAAAAACAGCAGGGCCTTGCTGTTTCTTGTTGTGAAATTATAGCCTCTTAGCTTCAGGTTTTTCTTATGTAAAAAAAAAGGGGAGAGGAGTAATAATATCTGCTCTTGAGGGGATAAAAAGTTGGATCAAATGGAAAGGAAGGTATATAAATGCAGATTCTTAAAATTTCAAATCTCCACTCAAATGTTAAAAAAAGTCTCCTCATTTTTAGGCCCTTAACATTTCTTTAGAAACTAACAAAACTCTTTTGTGAAAATTCTAAAGCAAGATTAGTAAGAGCAAAAAAATATGCAAAAATAAAAACAGGTAAAGTCCCAAACATGAAAGTTCTTCCTAGAATATATTCTCAGCAAAGCATCTCACGTATGCCCTGTTCAAAGATAACCATGCAAGTGTGAATAAAAGCTGCACTTACGAATCATAGTTGTCCCTGAAGCCTTTTGCAAAGGGGTTATGATCGATCTTTAGTTGAGTAATCTAGATAGGGTAGAGAAACAGTCATTGAGTGCTTTATCAGGCTGGACCTTTGCTTTACAGATTCTTGGGATGTTTGGGACACTCACATCAGTGTTTTGGTAGGCAGTCACTGCAATGAACTGCGTTTCTGAGAAGGTAAAGGTCTGGGTCTTCGAAGGCTCATTCAAGTCCTCCACGCCATCCTCTGTAACTTCAACAATGTGCAGTCGTGGTTGGTATTTGTGTAAAGATTGTAAGACTATCATCTGGAAATGGTACAGAAAAAAACAAGTTGCCAAATCCAAAAGTCTTTTAGAGGCTCAACAAAGGTAAATTTTGAAAAATTATCTGTTTTGGAATGGGATTTCTGAATGCTCCCCACCAACAGGTCTCTTTGTTTATTGCCATTTTTAAGATCTTCTTATTGCCACTTTTTACACTTAAAACATAGCTGTATTTGAGCATTCAATAAACATGCTTTGCTCTTTGTTTTTTAAATTCCCAAAGATTTCAGTATTTCTGTTCCTAATAGTCAACTCACTGTTATTGAAATCCAATAAGAAAGTGAAAATGAGAAAAGTCAATAGGAAAAAAAACCGGTTAGAAATAGGCGAGCAAACATGTCACAACTGAAAATATTATAAATACAGTGGAAAAGAATATGGACTCTCATTAGAACAGAGATCTACAGCCAGAGCCAGAAGACACCCCCTCCTCCTCTGTCACTCTACCTGGGTGTTGTTGTTATTTGCGCCTTTGTTATTGGTCAGTTTTAATTTCCCAAAGGAAATCTCCTGTCTCATCCAGTGGGAACCAGTATTAGGAGACTCTGGGTGAACATACATTTTGTTGCCTAAGAGAAAATGAAACAAAACACAAAACTCAAGCATGTAGGGCTGTTTACAAAAGGGGGGAGGGGAGGGATGTCTGTTAGCCATGGGCAAGATGCAAGATCTAGACTTATAGCTCAAGTCTCCCACCAAAAGCTGCTTAAGGAGGCCAGTGAAGACCAGTGTGACCCCACTGATATCCCTCCTGGGTCCCCTGTACTTCCAGCCTTCTTTGGACAAGGCACTTAACAGTATCTCAAAATTTAAAAACAGAGCTATTGAAGGTCAATCCAGGGACTTCTAAAGCTGGAAAGTTAACACCTGATGGAAGGTAGTAGGACTTTTATGGGTGAACCCGACCTTGGCCAGGGTTTTCTCAAATGAATGTTAGAATGCCAGGAGCCATTCTCATCCAGAGGGTTTATGACTATTAATTTCTCAAATATAGGGATTGGGGGCTACGGTAGTGTCATAGTTAAAGGTTCTAAATATCTGTATATTTATTGGTAGGCAAGAACTCTGACTTAGCAATTCTGCTTTCCATCAGTCAACACAAAGAAACTCATACTAACACCTCTAGGCCTCAGATTGGGGGGAAAAAAAGTGCTAGATTTAAATGTGAATTGTCTGAGTCAAGGGTTTCTTCCCCGCCGGGCTCCTCCCAGCCTGGGCCTCCTCTTTCCTCACCCTGCATGTTATTGTCGGCTTTGCCGCAGGTCACCCACTTGCCCCCTTGGAAGCGCCAGTGGTTGGGGTCCGCCAGCACCACCTCTACGAACACATTGTAGTGGGCAGTGGGATTGAGTCCATTTATGTTGAAGCTCAAGAAAGGAAACATGCGCCTGTGCAAGGGAACAGAATCAGGAAGAGTGATTTAAATCCAGATGCCAGACAGAACGGGCCCAGACACCGGCAGGTTCCCCTGATACCTGGCATAGGGTTGGAGTACGACATTTAAAAGTTTGCAATAAACAGAACAATAGTAGATCAAGTGGCCCGAAACTATTTAAAATATTTTTGAGTTGGCAACTCTTGGAACATTTCCCTTTTTTCCAAAATTAATTTGCCCCAGCGCCAGTATTTCCCAAATTCATGTGCTTCTGAGCCCTCTCCCCACTCAGGTTCCCAACCCTTTCAGATGCTCACTTTCTCCCAGTAAGTTAAAAACTATTAATCTTTAAATGACCAAGTATCAGAGAACATTAAGTTGTGCTTGTTTAAAAAATATATACACACATATATATTTTTATATATATGCACACATATATTTTATATATATATATATATAAACTTTAGGCCAAAAGTCCCCTTTGAGTGCCTCTCTCCCAACACCCACCCCTCGCTTTCCCCAGAAGTAACCACCGTTAGCAGTTAAATGTGTATCTGAACTTTCTCGAATACCGAACCCGAGCCAGGTCTGGCTCCAGGGTTGGTCTAACCGAGAACTGCTCCGAGCAACCTTCCGACACCGGCGCTCTAGTCCTCAAGCCCACCTCCCAGAGGCGCCCCGTGGAGACCCTGGCGCCTAAACTGCGGGAGCCCATCTACTGCGCTCAGGTGGCCATCTCTTGCGCCTTCCTCCACCCGTGGCTCCTCGCCCGCATGCAGGCACGAACCAGCAAACTGCCGAGCGGGAGAGTCTAGAGAATCTAGCTAGTGGACATGTCCGAATTTCCATTTCCGCCTCCTCCTGGCCTGTTCAGGTGAGGAAGATGGGAGGAGAGAGGAGAGGGCCGCTGAAACGTTAGCACCCTGCACAATCTGCTGGTGCGCGAAAGGAGAGGGGCACTGCGTTGGAGATGCGAAGTCTACGGAGACTTATTGCGCGCGGAAAAACACTCCAAGTAGAGCGAGGAACGAATGGGTACAGCTCCCTCACCTCGGCCTTCCCCAGGACCACACATTTACCC
Organism: Cheirogaleus medius; assembly: GCA_008086735.1. Taxonomy (NCBI): domain Eukaryota; kingdom Metazoa; phylum Chordata; class Mammalia; order Primates; family Cheirogaleidae; genus Cheirogaleus; species Cheirogaleus medius. Next base: position 7,938,559 of record VBSM01000813.1, on the reverse strand, counting down.
TTTACTCTCGCACCCAGGGGCCCCTCCACGCTGCGCTCACCTGCCCTGTTTCGTAATGATCATCTCAGTTTGGTGACGGTGGAATTTGAGCCACAGAGGCCGGTTGCACAGGTAGACGTGGGCGCGGAAGCCAGAACCTGGAACCCCTAGGCCTCCCAATCCTCCGCAAGATCCTGCCGCTGCCGCTCCAGGGTACGGGCCGTAGAGAGGAGTCCCCTGGCTGTACTGATAGGTGCCGGGGCCGCCACCCCCGCCGCTGCTGCCGCCCGCGCCACTGCCCGCGCCGGCTCCCGGGCCGAACTGCGCCCTCCCGGGTGGGCACACAGCGGCGGGAAAGCCGCCGGGGGGCAGCATGGAGCCGTAGGGGTAGCGCGCCCCGTTGGGAGCCGGGTACACAGATCCGTGGGGCGCCCCAGCCGCCGCCTGGTACGGGAAGAGCGAGCAGGGCGCAGCCAGCTCAGAGCTTTGAGGCCCGGGGGACTGGAGGTAGTAGCGCTCCGAGCTCAGGCTGTCCATGGAGTAGCGTGCGGTGGCGGCGGCGGCGGCGGCAGCGGCGGCGGCAGCGGCGGAGGGCAGCTCCTCCTCCCCGCAGGGGGAGCCCTTGCGGCCGTCCGGGGGCCCAGGCTTGGCCACTGCCGCAGCGCTGGCAAAGGCGTCCCCGGCGTCGGCGTCACTGAGCATGGCTGCGGGGGCCCCCGCGCTGGCGGCTGCTGGCTCCCCGCTTCCCGCCTCGCACGAGAGACTACCCGAGAACTTCTTGGACGCTTTGTCTAAGTCCAGTCTCTGAGGCGAGGGGGCCGCGCCAGGGAGGTGGCCCGCGCTCCTGCCGCCGCCGCCTCGCGCACTCTCCAGCGGGTAGAAGTGTGCGCCAGGCAGGTTCACTGAGCTCACCAAGAGCTGCTCCCCTAACTGCATGCTTTGCAAAGCGCAGACGGCAGCTGGCTGCTTCCTCTCCTTCGGTGGCCTTATTATAAAGGCAGGATGGGGGAGCCAGCGCCCTCTTCCGAGGGGAAGGTAACTTCCCCTTCCTCCCGCGCTGGGGCTACCCAACTGCCGACTCGAGGGCGGCTACAGCGCGCACTCGCGCGCCCTGAATCCAGTATCCTTTCCGAAAGGAAAGCGCACTGAGTTTGAAGGCAGGAGGTGAAAACTGACCGAGAAGCACTCTCCTTTTTCTTCCCCGTCCCTCTTGCTCCTCAGGACCTCCACCTTTCTCCTACACTTACACCCAGGAAGAAGGGGACTTAGATCTTTGTCCCCATCCACCCACTCGCCCACACCTTTCTTCCCCTTCTCGATTGCCAAACCATTGGTCAAGTTGGCCACTTGGAAATTTGCAGGCTGTCACTGGCTGCTTTATATATGTGCGGGCAGGGAGGGGCTTCGCGGCCCCACAGCCCGGGGACCCTCCTATTGGCTGATGGAGGTGACACTAATTCAATTAGGCATTTACTAATTGGATCAAGTCACTTACGACTTTCTTGTCCTTTAGCCTGATTTTTTTTTTTTTTTTGAGACTCTGTCCCGCTGTGAGAATCAATCCTGGTGTCTGTATTTCGCTGGAGTTTAGGGGAACAGGATTTGGGGTCTCCGTAGTGGGGTCCACCTTTGGCACAGAAGTCATCCTAGTGCTCTACGCAGAGAATGAGGAGGCTGGAACTGGTTTTAGAGGCCGGAGGGAGAAAGACTATTCAAACTGACTGCATGCAAGGAAGCGCCTGTCCCTGAGGGTGGGGAACTGGGGCGAGTTGGAGACAGGCGCCAAAAGAAGTCTCTTTCCTTATTACAAGCTGTAACTTCAAGGCACACCTTCCTCTTGACAGAGAAGGACTCCCTGGCCTTCAACACACAGAATCCATTTTTTGTTTGGTCCTATCCTTTTACCCAGTGGAAAGAGTTTGTGGAGAGGAGCCTCACGCTCTGCTTTGGGGATTCCGTGGACCATCAGGGCACACCGCCATCCTTGAGAAACTAGGCTTTCAGCTTCTCAATCAGAAGCCCGGGTGGAGTGGGGTACTGGGGACTGGTATCCCACCCCACCCAGGCTAACACCCTCATCCCTACACCAACATGCCTGCTTTCGGAGAGGCAATCACTTTTACTCCCTACAGTTTAAAATCCAGGCTGCTCAGTTTTCCTGAATCCCAGATTTTCCTCCCTGCCATTCCCCCCACCCCCATCTTCAGTTGGGCCTGACACCAAGAAACAAAGGTTCCCTAGCAGCCGTGCGGTTAGGATTCCCTGAGCCTGTACTCTGCGACACAACACAGAAGGTAGAATAATTAGTGAAATAATCAGTTTGATATTGAATTAAGCCACTTTGCCCCAGCTGCCTGTTTCTTCGCTGCGTTTCTCGCAGACAGAGTCAAGACCAGTACCATCATATTTTATTGTTTTATTATTACAGAAGCGCGGGGGGGGCATGTTTGGTTGAGGATAAGGAAAAGTCCGAATATTCGCCGTTAATAAGCAATTACTGACGCCGCTAGTAATCGCTGCGGGAGTGCATTTTCCGGCTGAGATGTTGGGACTCTGCTTCCCCAACAGAACGCGATCACACGGGAAACTCTTCGCCCACAACAGATGAGGTGGCCGCAGGATTTGCTGAGCGCGCACACGCCAATGTAGAACAGAACGAAGCTTTCCAACCCAGGTTCAAACCACAGCAGCACCCACGTCGGCAAGTCTGGGTCTCAGTGAGCGAGGCAGTCCGTAATACACTCGGACTCTCCAGGGCATTTATCACAGTTTTTTTGTGGTGGTGAAAACCTGGAGGGCGCGAAGGTGTTCAGGGTCAAGGCACAACCAGAGAGGAGGGGCAAGTTAAGATGAGTGGGCCGGGGCAGATCCCCAGAAAGCCGGTACAGAATGCTCTTAGCACTGCGCTTCGTGCATTTCGTCCCGTCCGTTTAGTTCAGGTTTGGCGCGGCTCTGATCACTCCACTGTCCATTCTTACCTTCCTTGCTTTAGTTATATTTTGACCTAGGGAAGTCTTGGAGATTGATTTTTCAAATAGTACAGCGCTTTTTGAAGACTTCATGATTTTCAACGTGGAGATTCCGTGAGGAGTACGAGTGCGCATGGAACGAAAGGGGCTGCGCGCCTGGGCGCCTTCAGCGACCTAGTCCTGGGCTAGCGGGTCCTGGTTACGACTCGTGGACTCCTCTACATTATTCTTGCCGTAAGCTGCAGAATGTTTAAGGGAAAAGTAGCGATGAGACCGAATTTCACGTTATTTGGAGATACGGTAGCCGAGGGTACGTGGCAATTTTGCACTTTAACACGGCGAGAAGCGGGCCTCGGTGTCCCTTCGAAATGCTTTTGAAGCGACTAGGGAAACGCTTCGCGTGGCAAAGTGCCATTGCAGGCAACAGGCATCGTTCCGACCCACTCTGGCGCAAATAACGCGGGCCAGCTGTCCCCAGCGCCACATCAGAAAGGGCTGATTTTATTCCAGCCCGAGAGCAAGCTCTTGAAAGCGCGCTGAGTTCAGTATGAGTGCCACCTAATTATTAAATATACATATATACACAATATGTATAACTAGGATTTTACGGATTCTTGGCAGGCAGGGAATTTCGGTTTACATCTCCCCACCTCCCTAGTAAATCTGTTATTTTATCCAAACTTCAACACGTTTTGCAGATGGAGAAGCAAAGACAAATTCAAAGAGAATCAAAATTCAGGTTCTACAAAATTACTTTGGGATCCAAGACTTTTGGAACATGGAAAATATATATGTATTATGTTACATTTATAAGTGTATATTAAAATTCTTCTTCAAATAATGGAAAGCACTACTGCAACTACAGATAATTTTTTTTCTGGCTGCATAGAGATAAATATATCTCATTTAATGGTTCTTTTGTGTTAATTAATTACATTATTATTATTACATATGGAATATACTAATCTAAAATGTTGGAGAGTTATAGATGAGCAAATCTGTGATTTCCTACTTGGAATGGGCTTTCCTTTTGCTGGCCAAATATTACTTATTACCAGGTAAAGAGACATAAAAAGTATTTTCACATGTCCCAACCGCATTTTAAAATCCAAGCACTCCTTTCCAGAAATAAGAACAGAAAAGAAAGCTAAAGCAGTGGCTTCAGTGAACATGTCAGGCAGCACTCTCCTTAGATTGAGTGGGCAAATAACAGAGCCTTCCAGCCTGTTTGCTGTTTGATTTCAATTACACCCCAAGCTTCATGAAATCCAAATGAGACATTTATTGAAAGGTGCCTGGTTTTATGTGGCTCAACTGACAGTGTATTGGAATACACTGAACAAAAACATCAACATTGGGTAGGAAATGTGGAGACCCCTTGAAACCCCAGACCCAAATGCTGGCTGGATTAACTCAAATCTTGCACCTTTCAGCCCAAGATAGAGCAAGCAGGAACTTTTGAAGGCTACATGGAAGCCAAGGCCAAGCCTGTGTGTGAACATACTAAAGATCTCATGCTCTATTGTCCTGAGGAGTAATACTAACTTTATACCACTGCCCCAGTCTGATAACACAGTTATTGCCAACTTGACCAAGTGACTTCTTTATCTTTTTCTCCCCCTTAAAGGTAACCACTATCAATGCATTGATCTTTTAAAAGCAAAACTGAGAAGCATTTGGTTATAACAAGACTATTACACATCAAATAATATACACATGTATGAATAAATTACAGAAGTAGGTTATAGGTGAGTGCAATGATATGTGGTTTACCTCCCTCCCTGCCCCAACCCCCCACAACCAAGGGGGCCCATATAAATGTCTCAATAAATACTATTATTTTCACCCCCACTAAAAACGTGTTATCAAAACACTGTCCGTGTTATTCAAACACTTTGTAAATTCTGAGCAGACTTGCTGCCGGTTCTCCTTTTAACCCTAGGAAAACATTCCAACATTAACCGGTCACCAGCGCTTCGCCTGGACTCTGGGAAAATGTCAATAGGTTTTTTGTGGCAAATTGGTCCTTTTACTATTTATCTATGGCCCTTTCTTTGTTGATGTTACATTTTATTTCACCATCTCAGGTTCACTCTTTGGCCCTTTGTTCTCTGATGGCCAGATCTGCCACCTCTGCTGCGCTTTCCAAAGGGGGAGGGAGTTTTCATTGCAGTAAGGTTGTTCATGTTTCTTTCTTTCTTTTTAAAAGAAAATGTCCCATAAGATAAAACATTTTGGCGAGGACATGTAGTGTTGATTCTGCCGACAACAGCAAGATACTCCTACCAACACAGTTTCATTTTTATAAGAATTTATAGTATTTACATTTCACTGTGACACTGAAATATACTTATCACTTGCTTTAAACACACACGTACACACACACCAGATCTACAAACGTATGAGGCAAAGGGTTATATTAAACCCACCATATTTTTTTCAAATAAAAATGACCAATTTAAACTTTTATCTTAGCTATCAGTCCTACGTTTACATTGTTAAATGCAATTGTTGTTCACTGTTAAAATATGAGGAGGGGAGGCCATCCTGGATAGAAATTAATAAATACACACACTAAAAGTTACTTGCTTACAAAAAATAAATTACCTTTTCCTAAACATTGAGTCAAGAATCTTTGGCAATAGTACATAATCTTGACTTACCTTTTTTTATGAAAGTATTTTTAAAACTGCAAATGAATTTCTGGATTTAGCCACTGTTTTGTCATCATTACCATCATCAACATGTTCGTCATCATATTTACAGGAATTCCCATAAATAACAAGAAAAGTCATATGAGGCAAAGAAAGTAAACACTCTCACAAAAAGTATATTATGGGAATGTTTGGCTAATTATCACTACATGATATATGAAAGTTATACAAGGCTCCATCTGGCTTGCTTACTTTTCCACCTTGAAAAGCCTGGGACTTAGTAAGTACTCACCGGTGAAATGAAAAGGGTTACTAAATCTGTGTGCTAGAACAGCTAACATAGGCCAAGGACAGTGTCAGGTCTTGGGCTTTATAACCACAAAGATTAAAGTGATTTTTTTTTCCTAAAAGAAAAAGAGAACAGATCCGTATAAATTAATAGACCTGACCTTTTCATCTTTTTTAGACTTTTAAAGATATTTTTCATCTTTTTAAAGACTTTTTCTATCCCAAAGTTCATGTATTAATTGCATGGCTTTTTGTATATTTGTCAATGCTAACATTCTTCCACAGGAAAAACAGAAAAGCTAGTACCAGAATTGCAATACAACTATTAAGGGGAGCAAATACTATGTCACCAGGGAGAAATATTACCCTGAATGTAAATCAATTGCACATCACTAACAGGGTTGGCAGAGCCTATGAAAATTAATGTTTCAACAGAAGGCACCCCTATGATACAGGTACAGCAAGATGTCTACACAACAGGTGGGCGGAACCCAATCCTGTTGACCAATGCTTCAATATGACAGGGACAGCTGGAATCTCCCATCCAGGCCCTATGTGAGAAATGTGGGGAGAGGGAGTCTGGGTTATGAGAGTTACTTGGCAGAAGTAACTAAGCCCCTAAGATAACCAAGGAAGAGAGAGTGAGAAGGAAGGAGAAAGGAAGGACTGACAACAGGATAGTAAAGCCAAAGAGGTCATTCCTTAAACGTCTCCCTTTTCAGATTCCTAAGAGAAAAGCAGAACCTAGTATTCAGAGTTATATGTATTTGTGGCTTTAACTTTGACTAGCTTTTTAAATCTGGGCAAGCTCTTTAACTTCTATGTGCCTCAATTTCCCCACCTGTAATAGTAGCATACATAATATAAAGCAAATAGAACAGCACCTGGCACGCAGGAAGGTCTAAAGTCTTTCTTATTACTACTCATTACACTTACACTGAGCCCACCTCTTGCTAAGATAGTGGAGCTAAGTGAGGAAGAATAAACCTTAGTCTTTCTCCTCCCAGGGATTTCCAGTCTGATGAAGGAGGTCAGGAGCAAACAGGTCAAAAGCAACGTGATTGAGGGGTAGGAAGCAGGAGTGAGTCTGTCAGAACCTGAGAGGAGAGTCTGCAGTTATTCTATCAGCTCTTTTCTATTTCCCCAGAAGGGGGTGGGGGGCATCAAGTGCTCTCCCTGTGAGCACGGCTGGAAAGGTGCACTTCAAAGGAAGGCGGCCTGGGAGTCCTAATCAGGGTGCGCCTTCCGCCCCCTCCAGGCCCATTAGCATTCTGTTTTTCCCAGGGCCTCCCGTCCCTCCCGCTCCCTGCTGGGATTTCGCTGTTCCGGCGGATTACTCGTCAAAGAAAGAAAATAGGGTATTTAGTTCAGGTTTTGTTCTCCACCTACTTGGTTAAACGCCCGACCAAGAAGGAGTTAAGCCAGTAGTCGGAAGCCCCCCACAGGGTTCTCGCTCCAGGAGTAGGCACCCCGAACTGCAAGTCCAGAAAAAGATGCCATCTGGATCAACCCGCTGTGGGTCCCTGCGGGCCTCAGTGGCGGCATCTGCAAATTGAGAGGACAAGCGCAGAACAGGATCAACCCTAGAGGGCTGCTGTCAAGGAAAGTCTGGTAGTGGCCCCCAAGCCCAGGCCTGCCTGGGCTGCTGAACCATTCAACAGGGGCCGGGCTAGTCCCATCTATGGATAGATGAAGAAGGGTCCACAGGAAAGGAGTATCTAGTGGGGAGCAAAGAGTAGCTGGGATCATTTCTCCATCAACGTGGGACTGACTTTTCAAGAATGGAGTTAATCCACAAATCCACAAGCAAAGGAGGAAAATAATAAAAGCAGCAGCAGCTGACTATAGGTCAGACTTTGCTCTGCTTTTCTTGTACGATACTTTAAAATCAGCACCCCAAAATGTTCTCATTCCATTTTACAGAAAAATAAAGTGATGCTTAAAGAGGGGAAGGCCCTTGTTCTAGCCAAACAGCTAAAAATGGTAGCCATGAATTTGAATCCAGGCAGTCTGAGTAGCGGGTTCTCCCAGTGGTTAAATATGTGTAAATGGGGCGGGGTGCGGGTCGTTGTCTTCTTAGCCGGGAGGGAAGGGTCGGAGGTAGGCTATAGAATGGGGATCCTGTGTGCTTTCGGCGGGGAGAGAGTGGACGGCATTCAGTGCCCACCTGCAGCCGCTGGACATTCAGAATGAGTTTCTTTGAAGGAAGCCAGGCCCCACAACTCAGCTTTAAACCCCAATCTTGGGGTAGAGTGGCCATCCTTGTTTGGGATACGAACTGGGGCTGGGGCTGGGCCAAGCCCTTGGCATACATTATCCTGTTTACGCCCTCACTACCACCTCTTGAATTTGACAGATAAAAAGCCTAGGCTGAGTGAGATAAAGTAACTTGCCAGAGGGTATACAACTTCTGAGTAGCAAGTTCTCGAGGACTCGAAAGCTGGGAAGACAGTGCCTTCTACCTGGAACTCGGAAACCTTGAACAGAAAACTGAAGTCTCCCGGGCCCTGAGCTTTTACAGAAGGGCAATCCGAAGGGCGAGCGGTGGCAAAGCCACAGCGTTCTCTCCCCACCCGACTCCGGACCCCATACCTCCCTCCTGATCAGTTTCCTTTTTCCTCATTCTTCGCTGGGGTTCACGGCGGCCCCGCCTCTCACATAAAGGCGCGCTCCAGGGTTGCGGGTTAGGGGACATCAGGGGCGCTTCTCGCCTCCCGCCAGACGCTCCAATTGCGCAGAGGCAGGGCAGCGAGAAGGCTCCTCCGGTTTCTCTCTCCTCTGTACGCGGAACCTCTGCGGTTGCTCTGATCCCGCAACACGCAGCCCAGCGACCGCGCACTCGCCATGAGAGCCGCCAACTGCACCTCAAATGAGGCTTTCAGGGCTCTGAGCGCGCGGCGAATGTACCCACCGTGACGCACAATCGCTCCCACCCACGCCCTGGTCCTCGCGACCCCAGCAAACAATGCCAATTTCAGGCAGGGTCTCGAAACCAGGCGTGGAGCACCGAGCGAGGGAGGGCTCTCTTGGGGCCTGGGTTCCTGGCGCTTGCCACTTAGAGCGGATGGGGGCGAAGGTCTCGAAACCCCAACCCTCTTGCTGTTGGCGGCTTAGATCTCCAAATGGTCTCGAGATTACACTCGCGTAGTTGAGGGCTTCTGTTTCTCTTGTCACTGTCTCCCACAAGCACCCACACATTCCAGGTTGTCTTGAGAGAAAGGGGGGGGTGCCACATATTTCCTCTCGCTCTCCCTCTTGGCCTTTTCACGCCGAGCCTTCTTTGTACCTTAGGTCACCCTTCCGCACAAAGGATATTTTAGACGCCTTTGATTCCACCAACTGCTAATACATACATATACATACAGATGTATATATAACAATACAATATATTATGTAATATAATATAATACCTATTATATAGTACATATTATATAATATAAAATCAATACTTTAAAACTCAATTGCATAAGTTTGAAAACAACCCAAAGCCACTAGGTTGCAACGTCTCGCGCCTCCCAATGCCCCTACCTGAAGGCAACCACGATTAGTTTCCCGTGTGTATTTCCGGGCTATTATATTACATGTTTGCGCCAGCAAGTACATAAACGCACCTGAACTTCTCTTTAACTGTCCCCGACTAATCTGCACGCTTTTATACATATTATTCAACACCTTGTCTTTTTCACTTAAGATACATCTTGAAGTTAGTTCCTGGAGACGTCGGAGTTTGTGCGAGCTTGGCACATCCCAGGCGCACAATTGGCGGGAAATGCTTTAAAAATTATATTGGCGCTCTGGGGGCTTTCCTTGCAGCTGCGCGTGCCCACACCGACCCACGCTGCAGACCTCCCCAAGGCCAGCAGCCTGCAGTCCCGCGCCTCCGGAAGCGCTCCGCGGAAGGAGAGGTTTGCGCCGCGGCAAGGCGCTGGGCCCCCTCGCTCCGCGTGCGCGGAACCCCGCTGTGGAGTTTCCCTTTCTCTGAGACCTCCTTCATTGTTTGTCCTCCCAGACTCCAGAAGCAGGTAAACAAGCTCTCGGACCCTGCCCTGTGCTACTGAAGTTCCTGAGCAGGGCAGCGATCTGCTAGACAGTCCTAGTGTTGCCTTAGGTCAGATCAAAGCGGGGACCTGGAGGGGACTCGCAGCTCCATAAACATCCCGCTTGGCGTGGCTGCTGGGGGCGAGGACTGGGTTGGGCAGAAACGGGCCAGGAATCGTGTATTGCCAAAGGTCCAAGGAGTAACCCAATCTGAAATACTTCCTGAATTACCCTCGGTCCCATCCACTGGCAACTCTTGGAGATGTTGAAGCTCCCTACACTGAAAGTTGCGTTATACGGCTCAGTTGGTTCAATGATATTTAAAAACACTGGTTGACCTAGTATGTGTGTCAAGCATTGTGCAGGCTGCTGGGTTACAGAACTAGGAGTTATTGCCAAGGACAAGCTCCCATGTCCTAAGGAGGTAGTGGGAGATACAGACAACATCAAGACAGCAAATAAGAGAATATCAGAAAATTGTCAAACAGGGTAATGCGGAAGTTCCCAATCTTGGCTGCACGTTACAATTATCTGGGGAATTCTTAAAAATCCTGATGCCCAGACAACACCCTTGCACAATTAAATTAGAATTTCGAGGGGTGAGATCCAGACATCATCCCCAAGTGATTCCAATGTGGAGCAAAGTTGGAGAAAGGAGAACCACTGGGCATAGGTTTGGGGGTTGCTGGAGGCCCTTTCTGAAGAGTGGACATTTGAGCTGAGACAGCAATGGGGAGGTGGCAGCCAGGAGAGGGCCTGTGGGAACACCCTGTGCCCAGCCCTGTGTCTACTGGGATTGGGGGTGGAGGGGGGAGATAGAGGGCATGTTAAGAACAAAAGGAAGCATGTGATGTAGATAATCTGGTGCATGACATCCAGGGGCAGTCTCTCAATTGCTCAATTCCTAGGGAAGCTTTAAATAACATTGAAACATTGAAAAATATCTAGTTTAAAACGATTGATTTTAAAACATAATTTTAAAACCAAATGATGCATGGAAATATTTTAAAAATAGAATAATGCCAGAAAGCTTCTAACAGCAACTTCGTGAAGTGTTTCATGAGGTCTTTTCATCAAAGCTATGATGCCGTCCATTGATATGCACCACTGTTGAATTTACCAGGAAGGAAAAAAGGCTGCCCCCTAGAATTTTAATTTTGTGCTTATTGAAAGAATTGCTTATGTAGGGAAAGTATTATTTTCATATTTCATGCACACATAAAAAAGGAAAATGAAAGCCGTATGCACAGGCAATGACAGCTCTGTCATAACTGCCACTGACCAATAGTGTAAGACAACTTTGTATGAGGCATCTGGATTTCGAAGCAGTTAAAAGGTGTGTCGTAGCATTGATGCAAGTCAGTGTTATTGAAGGAGCTCATTACTCAATACTTTACACCTTTTAGCTTATTTAATCCTCACAACCATATGAGATAGAAACTGTTATTAACAATATTTACAGATGGGAAAATGGAGACACTAACAGGTGAGTTACTTTAAGTCAGACCGCCATTAAGTTGCAGAAATAGGGCATAAACTCATTGCATGGGCTTAATTACAACAGAAGCCTGTGAGTATTGTCCCGATGAGCCAACGGAGACTCAGAAGGGTTGAAAGAAGGGGTACAGGGTGAGAAGTGAGCAACAGGGCTTGAGAATCTAACTAGATTCTGCATTTCAGTTTCCTACTCAGTTTTGTAACTGTTTGGGAGTAGAAGGGAACACACGGTAAGACAATATCATACGGCCAAGAATATTCATGTCATCCATTAGAAGAACTTATAATAAAGAGGCAATGCCTGCATAATTTCAGGCCATATTTTTCAAGAGCATTAAAAAAAACCCTGAAGTACAATATATACAAAAAGTGCCAATATTCTAAATGCACAGCTTGATATGTTTTACCAAATTGAACACACTTGTATAACCAGCATCCATATTAAGAAATGCAGATTTGCTGTATCTCCGGAAGCCTTTCATTCCTCCTTCTGGTTACTGCTTCCCATGAGGTAACCATTTTGACTTCTATCACCACTGATTGGTTTTCTCTATTTTTGAATTTTATATAAATGGAATCTCACAGTGTGGTCTTCTCTGTGTTTGGCTTTCAGCATATGTTTGGGATATTCGCTTATGTTATACTGGTAATTGCATTTGTTGGGTCTCCTTACTGTATAGTATTCTACTGTGTGACTTGGTAATTTACTCATTCTACTGTTGGAGACATTTGGATTGTTTCCAGTCTGGGGTTACTATGGATAGGGCTGGTATGGACATTCTTGTACTTGTGCTTTGGTGAACATCTGCCTTGCATTTCTCTCAGGCCTGTTACTCACAGGAATTGGATTTTTAAATAACATTAGAAAAATTTTAAAATCTATTTAAAATTTGACTATTTGAGGATGGCATCTTATACTCTTAGCATTTAATTGTAATAATTTTAGGGAGTATGAAGGGAAGGGATATCAAGTTAAAGAAAGGAGGAGAAGATGAAAAGGAGATAGGAAGACAGATACTATACTTTAGCATACGTTTACTGTCCTGTATTCTCATATTCAAGCACTAAACACTTAATGAATGCTTACATTTCCTCTACAAATTGTTGAGTACCCACAGACAAGCATGTCAGCAAAGCAGACAGGGTTTGGGGAATACTCAAAATGCCAGAAGGAACCCCTTGCTTACCTTTCATCTTCTAACCTTATGATTTTCTAGCAATTGCCTAGGTTGAACACTTCCAGCATGTGAAGATAGAGGTACTGATATCAGCAAATTTTCAATTCTGAATTTTCCACTGATATTTCTTTTTTTTTAATAATAAAGGAAAAACTTTTTTTCCTCTGATGTTATATGATCTTTGTAAAAAAAAAAAAAAGAAAAGAAAAGCAAATAAATGAAAACAAGAACAACAAAACAACATGTCACCCAACCCCCTAGTGAGAACCACTCACCAATGAGTGACTACCTAGTGACCATCTCATCCCACTTCTTTTTCTTAAAAGAATTCCTATTGTATTCAGATATCCATCCCTCCCCCATAAGACTCAGGGAAAGGGATCCCAGCCCCAGTACCTGGAGAGAGCCTCTTTAGTCTAAGCCAGTCAATACGGGTCATTCCTGTGGAGATGATGCTGGCCCAGTGAGACCAAAAGGGAAGACTGAGTCAATGCTTGGGAGAAAGGTTTCTTCTCTTCAAATTCCTACTTAAGTAGAAAAAGGATGTAAGTAGCCTGATTGCCTCTGGCACCATCTTGGGGCCACGAGAGACATCTTTTTAGGGAAACCCAATGCTCAAGCAACAGATCAGAGAGAGGGAAAGAACCTGGATCTTTGGGGATTTCTTTGAGGTGGTTGGGCCTGCCCTACCTTTTGAGGTAATAATTATCTTAATGCTTAAAATAATTTGAATCAACATCCTAACTATGTAGTTGTATATCTTTCCAGATATGCTGGCATATGTTATAATATTTATATATTATATATACTATTTGTATATATAATATGTAAGTATTTATATATCTTACATTTAAATATATAACATATACATATGTTATATGTAAATATGTAAATATTAGTTCAGTTTTTCCTGTTATAAGCAACATCACACAATGAACATCCTCACACAAGCATTTTTACATGCTTGTCCTATTATTTCCTTGGAATAAATCCCTAGAATTTATGTTACTAGATCAAAATATATTTGTGTTTAAAATTTTTATACACAGTAATACTCTTCCTCAAATATTGTACCAGTTTACACTCCCAATAAAAATGTTTAAAAGTGTCTATATCTCCCATCCTCACCAAAACCAGCTATTACTAACCTTGTCTTTGTCAGTCTGGTAGGGAAAAATATCTCAATACTGATTTGCATTTTAAAAATTGTTGATAAACTTATACATCATATTTAAGATTAGTAAGAGCTCTCTGAATATTATAAATATATCTATATTTTGTTAAGTGTTTCAAATATTTGCTCCTATTTTATCATTTGTCTTTTGACTTAATGATATTTTATTCTATATAGAAAAGTTAAATATCTTTTTATTTATTTGTTTTTATTATTTCAATCAATTTAGAAGGTACAAGTAATTTTTGTTAGCTGTAAAATGAGGAATTTTTTGGTACCTGTCACCAGAATAGTGTACATTGCACCCAACAGGTAATTTTTGATCCCTCACCCCCCTCCCACCCTCCTCTTTTCTTGGTTTCCAATTCCCATTATACCACTTTATGACCATATACACCCATCATTTAGCTCCCACTTATAAGCGAGAACATAGGTATTTGTTTTTCCATTCCTGAGATACTTCACTTAGAATAATGGTCTCCAGCTCCATTCAAGTTCTGGGAACTTGACATTATTTCATTTATATCTATGGCTGAGTAGTACTCCATAGTATATATACACCATATTTTCTTTATCCACTCGTTAGTTGATGGGCACTTAGGTTGATTTCATATCTTTGCAATTGTGAATTGTGCTGCAAAAATATCCTTCTTGATGCATGTTGGACTTTGTGTGAAGCCACAGAAAATCCTTACCCTTTCCAACATGTTTTCCAGTGCTTTCATATCATATCATAAATGTTTGATGCATTTGAAATTAATTTTGAGTGAAAGAATGGGTAGAAATTAATCTTTATGTTCTAACAATTAGCTAACCAGTTGTCCAAGCACCATTTACTGATTATCCTGGATTTGAAATGCTTTTAAAAATATGTACCACATTTCCATATATAATTGGATTTAATTTTGGACCCTATTAGCTGCCATTGAAGTGTCTGACTGTTTCTATTCTAGTGACATGCTATTTTAAGTATCTTAGCTTTTTAATAAATATGGTTTTTCTCTTGTAGGACAAAATATGTACCACTTTCTTTTTAAAGCAATTACTTGGCTATTCTTTTTTTTCTTCCAAATGAAATTGAGAATTGAAGTTTTAATCAGCTGTAATCTAGCACTTTTGGGAGGCTGAGGCAGGAGGATTGCTTGAAGCCAGGAGTTTGAGACCAGCTTGGGCAATAGAAAGACCCTTGTCCCTACAAAAATATATTTAAAAAAATTATTAGCTGGATGTGGTGGCATACACCTGTAGTCTTAGCTGCTCAGGAAGCTGAGGCAAGAGGATTGCTTAAGCACAGGAATTTGAGGTTGCAGTGAGCTATGATGATGCCACTGCTTTTTAGCCTAGGCAACAGAGAGAGACCTTATCTCCAACAAAAGAAGAAAAAGAAGAAGAAATTTTAATCAGGATTACATTAAATTTAAAAATTTGTTTTAAAAAATAACATTTCACAATATAATCTTTCTTTCCAAAACTAATTTATGTCTCTAGCATTTACTCAAGTCTTCTCTCAGTATGTTTTTGATCATATAGGTGGATATTTTTCTGGATAAATGTATCCTTATGTGTATTTTTATTGTTGATCATGTTGTTATTTTTGATGTAAAGGGGATTTCATTATATTTTCTAATGGGATCATGTTTGTTATAGTACAACTATTGATTTTTAAAAATCTTCTTAATAACTATCAATCTGAATCTTTTTAAAACTTTGAGTAGCTATGCATTTATCTTTTCCTTTTTAAACATCATCTGCTAGGATATGATCATTTTCCTAGGATATGACCCATAGAGTATGATTATTTTCCTCCTCTTCTCATCTAACTCTTGAATATTGAACTATCACTCAGAGTAAATGTTGAATAATCGTGCTTATATTAGTCTGTTTAGGTTGCTATGATAAAATACCATAAATTGAGTAGCTTATAAACAACAGAAATTTATTTCTCACAGTTCTGGAGGCTGAGAAGTCCCAGGTCAAGGTACTGGTAGATTCAGTATCTGGTGAAGGCTTGATTTTGGGGTTTCAGCTTATGAATTTGGGGCAGGATACAAACATTCAGACTGAAGCAGTGCTGCTGATGGTATCCTCCTCTGAACCTGATTTAGTAGGAATGCTTCTGGTGTTGAATCATCCAGCCTGATGCTAAATTTTGAACACACACACATGTATATATATAAAAAATAGATTCTTAAAATATATCTGAAATGCCTTTGAAAATATACATTTTGTGTATGTATTTTGTGGACATATACAAAATTAAATAATTCACCATTTAGTCTTATTTTATATGAGATAATATTACATTTTTAAAAATATAAAATAAAGATCATGTTTATTCAAAGGAATTTTTTAAATTTTATTTTATTTTATTTATTTATTTTTTGAGACAGGGTCTCATTCTGTCACCCAGGCTGGAGTCCAGAGACGTCATAACGGCTCACCAAAACCTTGAACTTCTAGGCTCAAGCAATCCTTCTGAGTAGTTGAGACTACAGGTATACACCACCACGCCTGGTTAATTTTTTCTATTTTTTGTAGAGATGGAGTCTCACTCAGGCTGGTCTCAAGCTCCTGGATTCAAGTGATCCTCCTGCCTCGGCCTCGCAGAGCGCTAAGATTATAGGCATGAGCCACCGCGCCTGATCCAAATTAATTATTTTTAAAGTCAAGTTTAAATTATACTTTTCATATGGAAAAAATTGAGTTGTGACAAATGTATGCATTTGTGTAACCAATAGCACAATTGAGATATAGAACATTTTTATCACCTTAAAAAGTTCCTTAGTGCCCCTTTGTAGTCAATTCCCTTTTCCTACCTCCAACCCTTGGCAACTATGGTTTCTACAGATATTACTATAATTTTCACTATTAAGTCTATCATTATTATAGATTTTACTAATAGATTCTCTAATGTTCAACACCCTTGTGTTCCTGGAGTAAACTTTCTTTTTTTTTTTTTTTGAGACAGAATCTGGCTCTGTTGCCCGGGCTAGAGTGCCATGGCATCAGTCTAGCTCACAGCAACCTCAAACTCCTGGGCTCAATCAATTCTCCTGCCTCAGCCTCCCGAGTAGCTGGGATTACAGGCATGTGCCACCATGCCCGGCTAATTTTTTCTATACATGTTTTTAGTTGTCCAGATAATTTCTTTCTATTTTTAGTAGAGACAGGCTCTCACTTTTGCTCAGGCTGGTCTTCTCGAACTCTTGACCTTGCGCAATCCTCCCGCCTCGGCCTCCCACAGTGCTAGGATTACAGGCATGAGCCACTGCACCCAGCCAGTTAGGTTTTGGTAGCAATAGTGTACTAACTTTGTAAAAATAATTTGAGATCTTTGTTTTTTTATTCTCTATGAAACAGATTACATACAAGTATCACTTTAATAAGAATTTATCCCTGAAAAGAATAGGGTCTGGAAATACTCTGTAGATGTTTTTTAATTTTTTCTCCCATTTATGTGGATCTATTTAATTATTAGGTTTTCAAGTGTTTTAGCAGAGAGTTAAACCAAATATTATAGTTATATGGTATAGCAATCTATTTTATATCATAATATAGTCATGTTTTGTGTTTGGTTTAATTCTGCCATCTTATTTTATGCTTTTACTTCTTGTTGCCTTTTTTTGATCATATTGTCTATATTTTTTTTATTTCCCTTTCTCCCTCCTTGTACTTTATTAGTGTTTCAGAAAATATAGTTCTTTCATTAGTGAGTTTTTTATGGCTTGAAACAATATGCCTATGCTTTTAAAAACATTTCCAGGATAAGTAACAAAACAGCATGTATAATTTCTTTATTGTGAAAAACATGAGCCCGTTAGAATGTAAGCATCATGACAGGTAGTTGCAGTCTGTATCATTCACTGTTGTATACTCAGGGCGTTGTACAGGACCTCAGACATTGCAGATATTTGATAAATACAAATTGATTAGGTAAATGAATTAGTGTACTTCACTGACTCCCACTTTAGAATTTTTGACAGATGTATTTGAGATTTAGGTACAAATCAATTATATCTATATTATATTTATATTCTTGTAAGTTTTACATTATATTGTTTTCCCTTCAAAAAATAAGAACATTTAAGATTCATTTCATAACTCTGATTGTTGTAATGATTTGCCATAACTTATAGTTAAATGAATTCTGGGCTCCCTGAAAGTCCTTTTGTGTGTTGCCTCTGCATTTCCAACTTCTTTTGCATGGCTAGATTATATTATTATATAGATCTTTTCCTGGAAAAGTTTGTAGGTGCTGTTTTTCTCTTATCTTGTGGTATTAGTCAAGGTTCTCCAGATAAATAGAACCAATAGGATGTGTGTGCATGTGTGTGTGTGAGAGAGAGAGAGAGAGAGAGAGAGAGAGATAGGAAGCACAAGAACTCGGACAAAGGAATAGAAGTTCAAAGGAAGCTGATTGAGTTAGAAGCATGAACAATTTTAGAGAACTTGGTTTCACTATCAGAATGTCCAATACAATAGGATTACAAGGCTGAATATTTTCAGGGATTACTCAGTGAGTAATTGATTACTTGAGTCTCTGCTTTGGTTGCCTGTGTTCATTAAGTTCAACAATGTAAGAGGAACGTCTTCGTACATATAGGACTAAGAAAACTGTAAACCAGCATTCAAGTTTGAATTCTGGGAGATTTTTCTGGCATTGCACCATTTTAATAGTGCCAGGTTCCCTTGTTTAACACAAATTTGCGAAGGACTTAGTATGTGTGAGGCTCTGTGCTAGCCCTGAGGATTCCAAATTAATAAGATTAGATCCATGACTTTGAGGAGTATTAAATCTACTGATTTTCTAACATTATTACTCTTATTATTAGAGAACCTATACAGATTAGTGATAATACAAAACCAAACAACCAAAGGCAACAACGAAAACAAGACAATTTAATATAAAAGGAAAAAAATCTCATTTAAAAAATGTCACCTAGAAAGAGTGAATGTCTTAATTAAATAAAAGAATTATTTCTTATGGATTGATACTTATTGATTTTGCATGCCTTGTTATATTTAAAGATCTAGTATTATCATTGCAGAATATAGCAATTACACTTGTGATTCTAAGGAAGAGGAATGGATGTCAATAATTGCTTTGGGTTCACTTGTAAATACAGGAAGTAATATTGTTGCCAGTGTTGTCTTGTCTAGGAAGGACAATAGCAACCTTTTAATTAACTCCTTGTATTTAGGGAGTTCATTGTATGTTCATTAATGCAAATTGAACTGCAGCAACTGCTTATAGGAAAGAGGATAAGTATCCTCTGTATGAAAATTATACAATTCCCCTCAAATTTCTTTTTCTTCACTTGAGGATAGTGGCCAATTATATTGATTTGCAGATGTTGTAGAGTGTGACAACCAGGAGAGTAAAATCATTTCTTCATTCAGAACCCCTATTCAATTCTTATTTCTTTTTTCTCTTAAAATATTTGATGGCACAAGACACAGAGGAAGAACTACAGATGAAATAGTTGGATTTTATCTTTATCCTCATAATAAACAATGTTCAAAATATAACTATTAGATGATAGAAATTTAAACTAGTATTTACCTATAAAGGTGGGGCCTTTCTGTCTGATAACATATAACTGAAATGGACAGTACTTTTCAAGCATTTGATTAAATTTTATAAAAATTGTTTATATACTCATCCATAAAGAATGCCTCAAATTTCTCTTTCCCATCCCAAATAGTTGACATTGCAAGATCATGTTTTTTTGACTATTGGGAAAAGAATTTAAATCAGCAATATACATTTGAATATTTCAAAATGTAATCAATTGGGACTTTATAAAAAGCACACCAATTACTCTTCTATAACATTATTGGATCTAAAAGAAAAATCTAGAATACAATCAAAATATGTTTAAGAGAGTGATGAGGACATGTAAACAGCAGATATCCAAACTACTGGGATGCAGTGAAAACTATAGCTATTGTAGGTCTTTTGCATTTCCATATGAATTTTAGAATTACCTTGTCAATATCTATAAAGCGGTTGCTTTAAAGGAGTTTATAATATCAATGAAAAAGGGGAAATAAATAAACTAGAAATTTCAATTAATGTTTTAGAAAAACAAAAATCATGCATTCATGTGTATTCTCATTTATCATTAGTAAATTCCTCATTTTATTGTTGCTTTTTCTATTTTTTAAAAAAAGCCTGCGGGGATTTGATTGGGATTATATCATAGATTTAATTCATATCTTAGTATTGAAGAAAAAGGCAGAGTCCTTCTCAGGAGACCCCAGTCTCAGAGCCCTGAATTAGGAATCCTGCTCATCACTGAACCAATCTCTGCCTAGAGAGATGAGGGCACCCCAGGATCTGGGGATGGCAACAAGCAGTCTCACAAACTGAGGGCTGAAGGAATGGGAGAGGGCTGGAGGAATGGGAATGGGTGATCACAAACAGTAATTCACTGCATAAGACATAAGGGTAGGGATGGAGGTGCTAGGGAAGAGAGTCTGCCTGCAAACACGGGGGCTCCTAATTGTACATTAATTCGTTCATTCATTCAACAAATAGTTATTGAACCCTTACTGTGTGCCACTCATTATTCTAAGAACTGTGTTTATAATAAAGACAGACAAGTCTTTCCTTTAAAGAAATTTATAAAAAGAGAGACAGAAAATAAACAAGTAAACAAGTGCATAAGGCAATTTCAGACCATGATGGGAGTGATGATGTAAATAATGCAGGGTGGTATGAAAGGCTGACTGGGAGAGCTGTGGGAAGCTCTGGTGCATACTGGGAGCTCAGGGAATACCACACTGAGGAGTTACAGTCTGTTACAGGAAGTGCCAGAGCCAGAATTGGAAGCAAGCACATTCTCAGCACAGAGGCAGCAAGTAGAACAGCCTTGAGTTGGTAACAAGTTCAATGTATTTCAAAACCTGACAGGAGCCTGGTGTGGCTGGAGAGTGACATTAGATGAAGAGAGGTAGGCAGGGTCCAAAAGGACCTGTATGTTTTGGACCCTGTACAAACATTTTACATTGTAGTCTACATGCAATAAGAAGCCACTGGAAGATTATAAGCAGAGGAGAAACAGGATTCGATTTATGTTTTTAAATTCTTCCTCTGGCTTTCATGTAGAAAGGAAATAATTAGGCAAGAATGACAGCAGGGGAATCAGTTATAGGGCTTCTGCACTGGTCCAAGCAAGAGATCATGGTGGTTTGAGCTTGGCCATTTGTAATAAACATGGAGCCCACTGGTTTCAAGGGATGTTTTGGCTTAGAGGCTGCCAGACTTGTTGATTAGGTGTATGCTATATATTTGGGATTAGGGTAGAACAGTGACCACAAATGAAACTTGGACTTGATTCTGGGCAGGATCATGATGAAATATGCAGAAACCTTAGAGGATAAGAATAGATGATGAGAGAGCCACTACTAATGTGTATAGAGAAGAATTTTTCATTAAACAATATTAGGGGAATAGCTTAGCAATTGTGGAGAAGGGAGACTTCATTTTAAATCTATACCTTAAATGGCATATAAAAATAAATTCTAGGTGACCTTAAAGAGAGAAATTTAAAAAATAAGAACACTCACTTGAATATTTATCACATTTTTAGGAAGTGCTTAATTTTCTAAATTTCTTTAATTTAGAAAAGATGTTTTTATAATTACTGAGGAAAATATAGACAAATTTAACTTTAGTAAATAGAAAACTTCTATAATTCAAAAAACCAGAAACCATAATGAAATAGGCTACTGGAATAAGGAATACTCATAGTAAATATTATATGTCAAGTGAGGAAATAATGTCATGCTAAGTGATAATTAAAATTATTTATAAAAGAAAACAGCATTTGTAAAACAAAGATATAACTACTAGTAATTTAAGAATACAAAACAACAAAAACAAACCAGTGAGTACCTTTTTTACCTAATGGCAATAAAAATTTTAAAAACAACAAAATCTAATGTTGGTGAAGGTATCAACTGTTGTGGCATAAATGGGTTTAATCCCTTGAGAAAAAAATTTATCCATGGGAATTAGGACCACAAAAATGTTAATATCTTTTACCAAAAACTGAAGTTTGCCTCAGTAACTCTCCACCCTATTCCCTTCAACACCTCCTCTCCAATCAATGCAATAGAAATATCTGTTGATTTGGAATTCTCTGGTTTTCTGATTATATAAATTAAGAGTAAATATGTGTATAAAATGTGTCAAAATTAGGAGAGGAAAAACTAACTTTGAGAGCTGTTGTGTTACTTCAGTCTAATATGATTTTAAAATTGTATATTGAATTAATTAATGACTAAAACTGAGTATCTTTTTGTATGTTTATTACCATTTACATTTCTTTTTTAAAAAATCAACTATTCATGATTTTTTAAATAAATAAACCTTATTTTATTGTTAGTCACTAACTTTACTATTGAATATTAATAATACATAATATTCATTTTATTACATCCATTTTGCTTAAAAGGAACCTTTTCAACTCCTACTACAGATGGTTTTATAGACCCATAGCTGGGACAAGTCAATTCCTGGGGTGTTAAAGAAGTCTTCAGGATTAAGGAGTGCTACATTCTAATTGTTGGATTTACTTACAATTTGATTGGACCTTAAATCTGTCAGCAATGCACAGAAGGGCAGGCTGGAGGTATTTCTTTTTCTTTGCATATAATATAATTGCTTTTATTAAATACTCTCTCTCTCTCTCTCTCTCTCTCTATATATATATATATATATATATATATATAGTCATAGTGTAGATTCTCTAGTGTAGATTTTCCAGATGAAATGCCCCAATGTTTCACAGAAGTATGGCTGAAAACACACACATTAATATTGTAGAGTTGACAAAATCTTTATTGGTGTGAGTGAAGCAGGAATTGGTTGTTTTCCAATGCTCCCTGTCTGGCATTCCCTGTTTGGCTCAAGAAGTTGTAGGTTGGGTCTCATAGTGCCTGCTTTATGAATTAACCAAGATGCCTTTGACCAAGACAGTGGCCCGAGGTCCAGCTGGAAGAGCCAAGCCTAGTTGCTTCCCTGATTGTGAAGGGGCATGCTAAGCAAAGGACATGGGAGCAGGTACAGACCAAGGTAGGAATGAAACAAGGCCAAGTAGATTTATTTCTGGCGCCATCTGGGTTGCCTTGTGCTTTTCTTCCTGATGTTGGCCAAATGTCTGGAAAGTGAATTGGCTTAACTTGGTTAAAGGCAAGGCTTGGGGCCAACACTGCCGCCTGGTTTCACATGGACATATAAGATATATCTTTTTAAGGTTTGAACAGGGTGCTAAGAATCTTGTTCTCTGGAGAGGAGCTCTTTTGGTTTAATGCTGGCTTTCCTCCATACAGACTCTTTTCCTCCCCTTCCCCTCCCCCACCTGCAGCTGCCAAGAGAGACAATTGAACCATCACAAAAAGTGGGCTCAGGCCTTTCCTCTTGGGGTCCTGAGAGGTTCTTAGTCTGTGAGCTCCCTGCCCACCAGCCCTCCCTGCTGCTACTTGCCCAGCAGGTCCATCAGAGTGGGGCATACCCCAAGTTGGAGGGATATTGCACCCCATGGGCCACTCAGGACCAGCATGCTTCTCCCTGACATAGTCAGGGATTGATCTTTTTGTTCTCAGGAGGGGAGGGAGCCTGCATGGGCAGATCTGAGGGTAAAGTGCCTTGTGGGTCCTAGCCGTGGCATGCTTGTGGGGCACCCCTTCTCCCATGGGAGGGCTGCACTTTCAGCTCAGGTTGGGATCCTGGGCAGGGAACCTCCTGACCAATAGCACAGTCCTGGGAATCTCAGTTAGCATGATCTCCTGCCTACTGGCAGATGCCAGGGGAAAACCATGGAACAGAGGAGTGGGGAGAGGAGTGAGGCCCACTCCAGATTGACAGATTGTGAATCTCAGATGTCCTCTCTGGCACAAACATACTTTCTGGCTGGTTGGGGCCACTTCAGCCCCTCCCTGGTGGCTTTGCCCAGAAGCTGGGAACAGGCCTTTGACCCTTGTCAAAACAGTTACCTTGCCAGCTTTTGTAGACTTTAAAGCAAGTGCACCCAACCCAGCTCTGTCTGGTTGCACTCCCCTACCCACCTCTGCTGTAATAGAGAATGAGGATTAACCTGGAAGTTCCAGGGCCCCACCTACCACCTGGAGCATTTGAATGCTTCTCCTGAGGGGCTAGAGCCAGTCACAGGACCCAAAAACAATATTACAGCTTGTTCCTTCTGGCAAGTACCACCTACCCACAGGGAGGTCAATTTGCATGCCCTTTACAGTGTTTGCTGGCTCAATTTTACAGGGTGTGAGGGGGTTCAAGGAGTGACCATTTGGGAGAGTGACTACCCTTTCCCATGAACAGTTCTTCTGGTTTGGAGAGCTTGTCCTGAATTTCCTACCAGTGGCTCCCTTAGTGACTGGAAAAGAACTTCTGAGCCCCACAGAGGCTTTGCAAAGCCTTTCAGACTCCCAGAATCTAGCCATGATTTGTCTTGCTCCTCCCTCCACCTCAGGGAGTAGAGATCAAGCAAACCCCTGGGAGCTATAGGGTCTCTCCTAAAGCTTCGGGCATTCATATGCCCCATCTGGGGGACCAGAGCTTACCAGGAGCACAAAAGATCATCTAGGTAGGTGGCTCTTCCATGCAAACATCAATCAATGACAGGGGGAGCAAGCCCATAGCTAAACATAGTGCCTTCCAACTCAACCAAACAGGGAGTGGCTAATTCATACTCACAAGTACCACCCACCATCACTAAGATTAACCTGGGGGACCTAACTCACTACAAACTGTTGGTAAGAGGTGAAGGTAGCAGGTTAGAGGTAACCCAAGATGTACACCAGACCTGCTAGAATACTCCATAGATAACTCAGGGTCAGTACTCCTCTTTCAGGCACACTCAGGGTTTGATCTTTGGGGACCTGAAGACAGGCCCATAATCCAGGGCTAGCATGCCCAGGTCTCAACTGAGAGGCCAGATAAGCTGGAATCATCTGAAAACATGAAAAATCAGAGCAAAAGGACACCCCAAAAGAAAACAACTACTCCTTACCAATGGATACCAGCCAAAATGAAAAGATTAAAATGACATATGAAGAATTTTGAATATGGATTTTAAGGAAGCTCAATGAAATACAAGAGAAAATAGAAACCCAACACAAAGAAACCACAAAAACAATGCAGGAAATGAACAAAAAATTTACTAAAGAAATTGAATTATATAAAAAAAATCAAACAGAACTTCTGGAAATGAAGAATTCATTCAGGAAATACAAAACACAGTGGAAAGCCTTAAAAATAGGCTAGATGAGGCAGAAGAAGGAGTCTCAGAGCTTTAAGTTAACACTTTTGAGTTAAACAAGTCAGTCAAAGAAAAAGAACTGAGAAAGAAATAAGAGGAATGAAGAAAATCCATAAGAAATATGGAATTATGTAAAGAGGGCTAACATAAGAATCATAGACATTCCTGAAGGTGAAGAAGAAAATATACAAGGGTTGGAAAACATATTTCAGGGAATAATTGAGGAAAATTTCCCTGGCCTTGCTAGAAATCTAAATATCCAGGTACAAGAAGTTCAAAGGACCCCTGAGAGATTCATCATGAAGAGGTAATCACCACAACACATAGTCATCAGACTGGCCAAAGTAAACATGAACAAAGCACTCTTACCAGCCATAAGGTGAAAGTAACAGGTAACTTACAAAGGAAAACCCATCAGACTAACTGCAGATTTCTCAACAGAGACCTTACAAGCCAGAAGAGAACTGGGGCCCCATTCTCAGTCTTATCAAACAGAATAATGGCCAGCCTAGAATTTTGCATCCTGCAAAACTAAGTTTCTTATACGAGGGAGAAATAAAGACTTTAGCCAACACTGAGGGAATTTGTGAAGACCAGACCTGCCCTGCAGGAAGTACTCAGAACTGCAATATACACAGATAAGCACAGTAGTCACCCACCAGTGTAAAATCCCCTAAAAACTCAAGCTCAGAGCCCATATACCAAAATGGTTCAAATGATAAAACACAGCAACAAAGTTCTACTCAACAGGATGAACAGAAATCCAACCCACTTATCAATTCTTTCAATAAATGTGAATGGCTTGAACTGCCTACTCAAGAGACATAGGCTGAATGGATAAAAAAAATTCCAACCAAGTATCTGATGTCTCCAGGAAACACATCTAACCCCTAAAGACTCATTCAGACTCAAGGTGAAGGGATGGAGAGCAATATTCCATGCTAATGGAAACCAGGAGAAAGCTGGTGTAGCCATTCTCATATCATATAAAATAGACTTAATATCAGCAAAAGTAAAGAAAGACTAAGATGGTCATTATATAACGGTGAAGGGAACAATTCAACCTGAAGATATAACAATCCTAAATATTTATGCACCTAACACAGATGCATCAAGATTTATAAAACAAACCCTACTTGATCTGAACAAAATGATAAACAGCACCACTGTAATAGCTGGGACTTCAAAACCTCACTGACAGAATAGGACAGATCCTCCAAGCAGAAAATAAGCAAAGAAATGATGAACTTAAATGGAAGTCTAGAACAAATGGGCTTAACAGACATTTACAGAACATTCAACCCTGAAATCACTGAATATACATTCTTCTCATCAGTTCAAGGAACATTCTCTAAGATTCTTCATATCCTAGGCCACAAAACATGTCTCAACAAATTTAAAAAAATGGAAATTATACCATGTATCTTCTCAGACCATAGTGGAATAAAATTAGAAATTAACATCAACAGAAACACTCAACTCTCTTATAGAAAGTCATGGAAATTAAACAACCTACTGCTGAATGATTATTGGGTCAAGGAGAAAATTAAGATGAAAATCAAAAGATTCTTTGAGTTAAATGACAAAGGGGACACAAGTTATTAAAATTTGTAGGATTCAGCAAAAGTAGTCATAAGAAGAAAATTCATGGCCATAAATGCCTACATCCAAAAGACAGAAAGATCACAAGTCAACATTCTAATGAATCATCTCAAGGAATTGGAAAAGGAAGAGCACCACTTCTATTCAACATAGTGCTGGAAGTCCTAGCCAGAGCAGTCAGACAAGACAAGGAAATCAAGGCATCCAAATGTGAGAAAGAAGAGGGTCAAACTATCTCTTTTTGCTGCTGATATGATCTTATATTAGAAAACTCCAAAGATTCTGTCAAGAGTCTCCTGGAATTGATAATTTAATTCAGCAAATTCTCAGTTTACAAAGTCAATGTACGCAAATCAGTAGCATTCCTGTACACCAACAACAGTCAAGTTGAGAATCAAATCAAAGAGTCAATACCTTCTACAATAGCAACAAAGAAAACAAAATACCTAGGAATATGTTTAACCATGGAGGTAGAAGACCTCTACAGGGAGAACTACAAAACACTGAGGAAGGAATTCACAGAGGTTGTAAAAAAATGGAAAACATCATGCTTATGGATTGGCAGAATCAAGATGGTCAAAATGTCTAAATTACCCAAAGTCATTTACAGATTTAATGCAATCCCCATTAAAATAACAACGTCATTTTTTGCAGGTTGAGAAAAAATAATTGTATACTTTGTATAGACCCAAAAAGACCCTATGTAGACAAAGCAACCGTAAGAAAAAGGAACAAGTTGGGACACATCAATTTACCAGACTTCAAGCTATACTTCAAGACTATAGTAACCAAAATAGCATGGTACTGGCACAAGAACAGAGACAATAGATCAATGGATCAGAACAGAGAACCCGTATATAAAAACCATCCTCATATTGCCATCTGATCTTTGACAAAGCAGACAAAAACATACACTGGGGAAAAGAATCTCTATTCAATAAATGGTGCTGCAAAATTGGATAGCCACATGTAGAAGACTGAAACATGATCTGCACCTCTCACCACTTTCAAAAATCAATTTACAGCAGATAACAGACTTAATCCTAAAACACAAAACTGTAAGAATTCTTGAAGAAGAATTTGGAAAAACTCTTATAGATAACGGCCTAGGCAAAGAATTTATGAAGAAGGCCCCAATGGCAAGCACAGCAACAACAAAAATAAATAAATGGGACATGATTAAATTAAAAAGCTTCTGCACAGCCAGGGAAACAATCATTAGAGTGAATAGACTACCTACAAAATGGGAGAAAATATTTGCATGCTGTACATCTGATAAAGGGCTAATAACTTGAATCTACAAAGAACTCAAGCAAATCAGCAAGAAAACATCAAACAACCCCATTAAAAAAATGGGCACAACATATGGACAGAAGCTTTTCAAAAGAAGATAGACTAAAGGCCAACAAACATATGGTCCAATCATGGGAAAAATAGATATCATGTACTTTCTGATGTGATGCAGTGAGAAGGACAACATCACTTCTGTGGAATTCTGCCGAAAATGCATGAAGTGAAACTAATCATGAGGAATCACTTGTCAAACCCAGATAGAGGGACATTCTACAAAGTAAATAGCCTGTACTCTTAAAAGAATGTCAAGGTCATGAAAGATAAAGTTGACTGAGGAAATGTTTCAGACTGAAGGAAACTAAAAAGATGTGGCAACTAAATGCAAGTTGTGACCCTGGACCATATTCTTTTTTATTTTATTTTTTTAACTTTTGATATAAAGGGCATTAGTGAAAGCACTGGCAAATTTAAATTAGGTTTATAGATTAGATAATAGTATTTTATAAATGTTAATTTTTTGATTTTGATAATTGTGCTATAGTTATATAAGTAAAGAAACATTCTTGTTTTTAGGAAATACACACTGAAGTATTCAGGGATAAAATGGCATCATTTCTGTGTATGTGCTCTAAGATCTGAAGTATTGATTTAGCACCCAGAACTCTACAATTTTAACATGCAGATAACACAATGTAAAAAAGAAAGCAGCCAATAACATCTTACGTACATCATTTTTAAAGCATATACAAGCACACACATTTTCACATGCATGTGTGTGTCTGTGCACACACACACTTATGAAGAAAGCCAAAAAAGAAATATTAAAAAATATTAGCAAGGTAGGTGGTAGGGTGAGAGATAATTTTTGTTTTTGCTTCTTTTTTCTGTGCTTTCTAAGTTGGTTACAATGAGCATTTAGAATCAAACAAAGTATTTAGAAATACATTAGGGGAACTACTATATAAAGATAATGAATAAAACATTCAATTTAGGTCACTCTAGGAAACTTGCTATAATAAAAGTAAATCGGTTATTTTTAAGGGTATAAACCTACAAGGTCAAATAGAATGGGAGCGGAAAGCTGAGAGCCCACCCACATTATACCACTGAACTCTAAAAGCTCAGAAATTGATTGTGCTGATTACCTGTATAATGAGGGAAGCAAGAACCAGGGCCTAAAAGCTGGAGAACTGGTTGGAAGTCAGACCCATCCTCTGGACTGGGGATGCCAGACAGAGGGAGGAATAAGTGAACATTTATATTCTGAATTTTGAGCTCTCTAGCCTTTTCCCTCCATGTGTATTCCAGAGGCTGACAGTCATGCGTATGCCCACAAGACAGGAGATTTGCCAGTCCTTCTCTGAGGAATCAGACTGCACCAAATTTTAGGATAAACATACTAAAAATTTTGACATCAGGGGTTCTCCACACAAAATATCCCAGTGTAGGATTACACTGTAGGCCTATAACCATGAAGTGATTTCCATAAAATACAAGCCCCACCAGTTGACTTAGACCTTACATTTGACAGTTTTATTGTCCCTAACTCCTAAATATAATAAAATAACCAAAAATCACCATTCATACGTAACCATAAAATATAGGGACTAAAACAATCAAACAGATAAAAGCTACTTAAAGAAAACAGGGAAGAAAAGAAACAACATAACAACAGCAATAACAAAACAACCACAACTGCACTATCATCTATATCCTCAGAAAGAGAAGATTATAAATCCATGAAACAACAGAGTGATGCTATGAAATAGGAGTCTTGGAACATCCAAGAAAGAAGACAGACCTCTTGGAATTTAAAAATATCAGTGACAATGAAGTATTTAAAGTAGGCTTGGAATGTAAAGTTGAAACAATTTCTCAAAATTTAGATATAAACAAGCATGTAGAAAAAGAAAATAAATATAGAGAAAATAAAAAATATAAAATTGTAGAACTAGTCCTAGTGGTCCAACATTTGGATAAATTTGAATTTTAGGAAAGCAGAGAAACTGAAGAGAGAAATCACCAGTGGAATCATTCAAGAGAAGTTTCCAGAATTGGAGGACATGATTTCCTAGGTCAAAAGGACTCACTGAGAGTAGCCCAGTACAATGCCTAAAATAGACCCATATCAAGACACATCCTTGGACACTTTCAGAACACAAGGGTCAAAGTTAAGATCCTAAAGGCTTCCAGAGACAAAATACAGATCACAAACATAGAATCTGAAATCAACATTTCTTCAGACTTCTCAATAGCAGTACTGGAAGCTAGGAAATAATAAATAGAGCAATGTTTTCAAAACTATGAAGGAAAATGATTTCCAATCTAAGATACTATACCCATCAAAATTATTATTTATGTGTGAATGTCCATTAAAGATTTTCAGATATATTATCTCTCAAGAAATGTACCTCCCATGTACTTTTTTCTCAGAAAGACACTTGAGGTTGTGGTCCAGCAAAACAACAGAGTAAACAGAGACAATGCATGTCACAGATTTCAGGAAAGAGAGAATCCAACACAGAAGAGAGGCAAAGGGAAATCCAAGATGATGATGAAGGAAGCAGAGGATAACTCTACACCAGGCATAAATGGCAACCAGTTTATTGTGGTTGCCATTTATTGAGATTCTTATGAAAAAATAAAATCATTACTTTCTGCATCTGAATGTCTTATGAGGAGATTTAGACACCTGGGAGAGAGATTGGGGTTGAATTAGGGGAAAACAAAAACTTAGGCAGGAAAGGAAAATTAATCATAACGTACTGCATGGCCCAGCAGCAAACTTCAAATACTGATACAACCAAAATTATGCCATTGAGAGGCTGAGGACATGGGTAGAGTGTATGTGGGATTGGGAAGGGTGGGGTGGGGCAGGCTTGGAAAATCACAAACAGTTCTTTGAAAACACGGAGGCAAATGCCAAAGGATTACCTACCAGACCAGAAGGTGATTGCCTCTGGAGAGGAAGAACAGGGAATTGGGTTTTCCTTAACAAGTCTTATAGAATTTTATGATGTTTTAAACCAAGGACATATATAACTGGTAAAGTATAAACTATAGTTAAAATACATAAATGATGGAAAACATAATGAAATAAAATATTTAAAGTATTTAAAATTCATTAATTATGGTATTGTTTATACAATTATTAAGAATTTAATAAAATACAGGCTTCTGTGATTATCTGAATCAATGCATACTTGAAAACTTAAATTGAAAATCCCATTATTTTAAAGGGAAAACTCATAATTCTGTTCCAGCTTTTCAAAAAATCAGCACCAAATTCTTTACTTATCATTAAAGCAGTTTTAGTGAATTGGTGTCACAGTCAACCTATCAGGAAAAGAGCTGAGAGACAACTCTAGGGCACTCAACATCTCACCAAAGTACTTTCGTTATTCTTATTCTAATCGTGAATTTGGTTATAAAATACTTGCAAGTCTTTATATTTAGGTATGGAAAGAATTTGTATAGTAAAGATGATCTGCAAAACTGTTTTGAGGTCATGTATAGGCCTATTTACCATTTTTTCTCTACTTCAGAAGATAGCTTAACTCTGTGTGTGTGTATATATGTGTGTGTGTGTAAATAAAAACTTGTGTATTAGTTTGCTAGGGTTACCAAAACAAAGTACCCCAGACTAGGCAGCGTAACCAACAGAAATTTATTTTCTCACAATTCTGGAGGCCAGAAGTCCAAGATGAAGGTGTCCGCAGGGTTTGTTTCTTCTGAGGTCTCTTTCCTTGACTTGTTGATGGCTGTCTTTTCCTTGTTTCTTCACATGGGAAGACTGTGTGAGTCTGTGTCCAAATTTCCTCTCATTAAAGGGCACCAATTATATTGGATTAGGGCCCATCCTAATGACCTCATTTTAATTGAATCACCTCTTTAAAGACCTTGTCGCCAAGTACAATCACATTCTGAGGTACTAGAGGTTCCGATTTCAACATATGACATTTGAGGGGACACAATTCAGTCTTAATAGATGATTAGGTGATTATATATTATGTAATGAACAGAGCCTCAATCAGTACTCTCTAATATAAAAATAAATCATTCAACAAAGCAGTTACCAAATGTGGTCTTGGCAAAACTATCGATCAGCTGTTCCCCTCTCCTAAACTGGATACTCTCCCCTTTATTTGTTAAAACATTCTCAATTTAGTTTAGGTATTTGGCATCAGTGGGTTTCTTCTTATATCCTGTGGTAAATGTTGTTTCATTTAATACAGTCATCTCCAAACATTTTTTGATTATTCACCCATTTCAGTTTAAAATGTTTGAGCATAGTCTCTCTCTCTTTATATATATATATGTATATGTATATATATATACACACACAAACATAATGTACACAAATACATGCATAATTATTTATAAATGATATCTTATACTAATATAAATTATGAAATGTATACCCAAATATTAAAGTTTTAAAAGTCAGGGATAAGAAATACTGAGGTGGCACTAATGTCTACATCCTCTATTCCAGTGGAATATATTTTACATAAATGTCTAAGGCCAAGGGTGCCCATCCTACTTGGAATGCAACTAGTTTAAGCCAACTGCAGTAACTGCAGTAATCCCATTCCTCTCATTAGAGATTGCAATAGGTATGGACATGTGCAGCACCTTTGCCCTCTGAGATGTTAAGGGAAACTTTACTGAGAATCTTCTGAAAAATTTTTCAACATAAGACAGGTACTTTTCCCTTTTTACCTTTAACTGTTGTTCAGTGTGGACATGATTCTTGGAGCTACAGCAGCTATCTTATGACCATGAGTAGAGAAAATTAGAGAATTATAGAGAAACAGCTGGAGCACCGACACTGTTGAGCTGTTGACTTAGCCAAACCTAGGATTTCCACTTCCAACCTCCCTTTTGTATGAATTTAAAGGGTATTAAGTGGAACTCTTCCTTTCTCAGTTTCAGTTAAGGCATGAAAACAATTTTCAAAGTAGGTGTTCAAGATCTGATTATAAACCCATTACCTATCATGGGTATGTAAGGGTTGATGAGACACATTTTCTAAAGGGAAGGGATAAGTGTTGCTTCCTTCTTTATCTCAAGTCAATACAAAGGGTCTTTAAGGAGATCTTGACTTGTGTTTCCTGCAGTGAGGGCAACCAGAAGGCTGGTGGGTGATCCTGACTGGACAATTGAAAATGTGAGATGGGCGGCAAAGAAGTTATCAAAACTGGCACAGGCTTGCAATCACAGACATTTTTGGGCAAAAGGAAGAGGGAGACTTTCCCAAGTACTATAGTCTGAATGTTTTTGGTCCCTCCACTCATTCATATGTTGAAATCCAAACCCCCCCCCCCCC
>VBSM01000813.1:7826305-7902587 GCA_008086735.1 Cheirogaleus medius | reverse complement strand
TATAAAAAAGAGAAATTTGTGTTTATGTGTTTTTTTTTTAAGAGATGGGGTCTGGCTATGTTGGTCAGGCTGGGCTTGAATTCCTGGGCTCAAGCAATCTTCTTGCCTCAGCCTCCTGTGCAACTGGGACTACAAAAAGGGCCTGGCAAAAAGGAGAAATGTGGACACAGAGACATGCACACAGGGAGGTGGCCATGTGAAGCGTGGAGTTGTGCTGCCACAGGTTAAGGAACTATCAGGCACTGGGAGAGAGCCTTGGGACAGATCCTTCCCTAACACCTTCAGAGAAAGCATGGCCCTGTGGACCTCTTGATTTTGGACTTCTGGTCTCCAGGATTGTGAGACAATGACAATAAATTTCTGTTGCCCTAAGCTGCCCGGTTTGTGGTTCTTTGTTACAGCAGCCCAAGGAAACTAATATACCCTCCTTCAACCTGATTAACGCCCACCCATTGTTCAAGATTTGCCTCAAACGTCACATATTTGGAAATTTTCACTGACATCCCCATCTCCCCACCCCAACTGAATTAGGAGTTCCCTCTGTTTCTCTCCTTATATATTTTACATTGTGACCGTTGGTTTCTTTGTCCGTGTATTACCATGAGCTGTGTCTTATTCATCTCTTTACCCATAGTTCCTTGTGTAATTGTTATTGAACACCTTTTCAATGACCTTAGCAGCATCTCTATGGAGAAATATTTGTCTCATGGAAATATGGTAACATTCATTTTATAAAGGGAAATCCAGAGGTATAAAAAGCTGGAGTGACAGTAATTTAATCAGGATCACCTGGCATCTCTATAGCACAGTCAAGAGCAATCTTCTATATTTGGAGTTTAAAAATCAAGGGATTTTGGAGACTCCCAAAACCTCTTTTTGCAGGTGAGGAAGCTGAGATCCATTCTGTTTGATATAAATGGCTCCTCATCTGCACAGAAGAGTGTAGAAAAGAAAGGCATTTACTCCTGTGGATGCTTATGAAACTATTAATAATGTTAGGACATTCTTTCTGAGAAAATTAAATGAAGAATCAGAATGTAGACTTACTCCCTTGTGTAAGCTCTTTTTTTTTTTTTTTAAATCTCTTCCTAAAAACCACAAAGAAGAGTGGCTAAACTTCATTTAGAATGAATGTTAAATGCTGTTTTTTCCAGCTTTCACTAGTCAGAATTTAGACAACAAATTTTGTATATGACAAAAGAAAGCTTACATGGTCATTTTAAAGTAGCAGCTAGAATTTAAGAGTCCTAATCGGTTCCATTTAAAGCTCTATTGATAATAATATTGATAATATGAATCACAATTCTAGTGTTGTCTCTTAATAAAATTAGTAAAGACTCTATGGCTAGCACTGGGTACTAAGAATTTTCTGCTGTTAGTCTAGTGGCCTCAGGAAATTCACTGTGGGCCCAGTTGAAAAACAAAATGGAGAAGAATGGAAGGATCACGTTTGTGTCATAAGCAAATCCTTTATAAATCATCAAGAGACTATATAGATGGCCACAAAGAGATTTTGTCAACTAAAATCAATTCATCCACTTTATCTGTTTTGAACATACTGGGGATGTAACTAGAGATGTCACTAAGAGTTAGAGCTGCTTGGAAACCTTTAAGGTGTCAATTGACCATATTTTTAGGTGCAGAAATGTTACATGAACACACCACAGATTCACCAGTGATTTACTTTTTTAAATCTGCAACAAATGGACCCAGGAATCTACAAGGGAATAAAAATATCATGAGAGCAAAGCTGAGTTGAAGCAGGGTAACTCAAAATCAATATTTTGCTTTTAAACTCTTAAGGGGAGACCCAGGAGGGCTGCACTCATTTTGTCCTCCTTACTTATTATCCTCAGAGGATGGGGTAAAAAGTGACAAGCCTGCTCCATACTTCAGGCAGGACATTCTTCACTAACAAGCCACTTGTTAGAATTCTTAGCTTCCATTTCCTGGCAAGTGGCTTTTTCATAGCTATTCTATGAGTTGCTGGTTAAAAGTCACACTTACTTTCCGTATTATATAAGTGGGATTTTGTATTTGGGGAACCAGGCAAAGCACGGTCAGTAGCAAACTTGATGGGGAAAGGGGTATCCTCTTGTTAGCTACACCTGTGCAATAAGGGGTGTTGATCTGCCACCCATTGCAGTGTGATTGAGTTTTTTTTTTTTTTTGCTAGGAATTAGAATTCCCTGTTATTAAGTCAAACTATTTTCTGTCCTTGTACATTGACAAGCAAAAAGTTTGCATTTTCATTATTTTTCTGGTGCTTTTAAGAGCTGCAAACAGTAAGTGGAGGAGTGGGGGAGGGGTATTTTCTTTAAAGAGCAACCTGGGAATAAGTTTTATTCAAACATCCAAATAATTAAACATTATTTAAGTTTTCTCCTTCAAGAGCCTACTTAAAACTAAAACCATGTTAGGTAATTTCTGAACTATTTAGAAATCAGAGATACACGCATTGCCTTGTGTGTAGCACTTGCTCCATGAGCACTGCTCACCTGGGCAACTTTGTTCACAAAGGATAGGAAGAGATGACCTCCGTGGCTTAAAGTTTCCTTTTGTCAAGAAAGACTGGAAGAAATAGAGAGCAAAATGAGTATAAGAGAGAACAAACTAAACTTAGTCACATATAACAATATTTCTTGGTGTAGCTGTCAGGGTCCCAAACAGGAAAACAGAAACTACAAAAGTTATGTTAATGGAGAGAATTTATTATGGGAAATTAGTTTAACAGATTTGGAGGACTGAAAAAATAAGTGAAAAGTAATAGTTGAGGCAACCCAGTGATAGTAACTCCAGGAAGCAGCCATGACTTATAGGACTGGGGAAACCAAGAGGTGGGGTTAAGGTTTCAGAAACTTGAAAGAGAGGCCCTGTGATGTTGAAACTCAAATCTTTGTGGGACAGGGGTGGGTGGAGTGGGGGGTGAGGAGGAGGTGTTGCCTGGCTGGTGTTGGTGGCTCAGGAACTCAGAGGAGGTGTTGCCTGGCTGGCGTTGGTGCTTTTGGAGTTGGGACCTCTGAGGAGGGGCACCGCTCTGCTGGTGTGTCTCAGAGGAGACAGTATGAGGCTGGTCCTGGGTGTGCTGCAAAATAGCTGGAGCCTGGACCCACCTGCTGCAGCCAGAGTGAGGGCTATTGCTGAGATCTGCTGAAGACAAGTGAGCAAACAGGAAGGACCAGCCCCCTACCCCTCATCACCACCACCTTCCAGTCTTTCAGTGTCCCACCATATAGGCCAATTGCCTGATAACTGGCCACTCGAGTCACAGCATCAAATCCATCAGGATAGACAAGTTATGTCACAATAAACAACTGCTAAACCTCATGTCCTAAAACAACAAAGGCTTACTTTTCAGGGATACTTTTTTGCAGCAGCCACTGCCTAAAGCATTGGTAATCACCATGGCAGGGGAAAGAGAGGGGTGGTGAATTGTGCACTGGCTCTTAAAGCTTCTGCTCAGAAGTGACACATGTCACTTCTGTTCACATTTATTTGGCCAAAAGAAGTCATATGGACATTTCAGATTCCAAGATTAGGGAAGGGGTGTGCAATCCTACTACCTGAGAGAAACCCAGAAATATTTGATTGATAGGGAAAATTGATATTTATTACGCAAATTTCAACGAAAAATTTTGCATAGTTGACTTATTATATATTGAAAAGGCAGGTCAAACTATAATGTACTTCTTCGTTCCGCTTCTAAGGACAACCTTTTAAGGTAAATTTTCAGTCATGACAGCAATTAAAACATGCAGTACGAGTATTGTATTGAAATGAATAAGACTTAATTACCAGAAAATTACTGAACCACAAAGGGTGAACCAAGACTTTAAAAAAAAGGGATATTAAATTACACATTCAGCATTCAGCACTTTGACTGCTTTCTGAGTTAGCCAGCAATTTATATTTTATTGGAGAATAATTTATTTCACTGAGAAGCTAAGTAATATTCATTACAACATGCTGCTAAGATGTGCATAGAAATAAAAATATTTAAAGATAGGAAGTACTGAGTGAAATATAATAGGAACAGAAAAATCATGTGGGAATTTGGAGAAGGACAAACTTCCTTCCAGCAGTGGGCTCAAAGTATATGTATAATGCATAATCAATATTTATAAATTGATTTTTATAAGAATTTAAAGAAACTAATGTATTCGTTGATTTATTTTAAATTATTACATAATACAAATGAATTCACTTTTATAAAAGTATAAATAATACAGAAGAAATAAAGTTTTTTAAACATTCCATATTGAAATCCCCTATCTTGTTACAAGTTTGATTTATCGCTTTAAATTTTGTCCATGCGTTTGTATACACATATGTAGACCTGTCAAAAAATATGGTTATAGTGTGTTTTTTAGAAGCATAAGTTGCATCATACTTTCTGTATTTTTCCCCAACTACTTTTTTCCCATTTAACATTATTTCTTGGGAGTGTTTCATGTTAGCAATGTGGATCTGTTTTAATCTTTTAAATTGCAAAACTATTTTCTAAATATTAGTGTGCCATCATTTATTCCATTCTCCTACTGATAGAAATCTAAGTTGTTTCCAATTTTTAGCTATTACAAACAATGTTGCAATGGACAAACTTCTGCCCTTAGGGAATTTACATTCTAGCTGGGAAAGAGACAATAAAGCAGATGAAAAGTAAAATACATAAGATATCAGAAAGTTATAAGCTTTTGGAAAAAATATTAAAGAGGGAGGATATGAAATGTCTGATTTTTTGTGTGGGGAGGTGTAGTTAAATTTTAGGTAAGAAAAGGCTTCCTTGAGAGAGAGGTGATTTCTGATAAGACTTGAAGGAAGTGGGGAGTGACATGGAGGAAGACTATGTCTTTCCTACTCAGCTGGAGCCCCTCAGAATCTGTGAAATCCCATCAGCTTCGCTGGAATTATTTGTCAGGTAAGTAAGGGCCAGTTTAAATATTTTTAATACTACTCTATTATAATAAATATGGCCTGAATCTTTGCTAAATTTTATTTTTTATGACTATTAAGTTTTCCATTTTCTGCCTTGGTTAACCACCATGTGTCAGCTCACCTTATTTATTTGTTTGTTTGTTTGGTAGATACATCTCCCCAGTTGTGCTAAGTATAATGAGCTTTTGGATTCCCAAGTGGGACTATATCTAGTGCTTTCATTTTGTACTTTTTCTATCTGTGGTTGGCCAGATTAATTGAATTATATGCTTGAAGCATATATATTCTATCTATTCCTCTAGGAAACTGGGTCTTGACACATTGGGTCACAGACTCCATTGAAATCTGATGAAACCTATGGATCCTGAAAAATGTACATATTTTCTCCCCTGCCCCCAACAGTCTTGCATCCAACATCAGTGGGTTCAGAGATATTTAGAAGTCCAAACAGATGAGGGTTCAGGGACTCTGTTAAAAACCAAACCAAGCAAAATAGAAAACCTTTCTGAAACTCTAAAAGCTCTCCCCAGGATAAAAGGGACCAGTAGAGAACTGTATAGCTGAATCGCATATGTTGAAGCTCTGGAGGATTGCCTTATTTCTTTACTTGGGCTTCAGCATAGAGCTAGAGCCCATAATGAGAAGTGAGATTTTTAAAAAAGTTTAAAAAGCCTCCTATAGCTCATTACTGCATTTACTATAAGGATATTTTTTTGAGAGACTGAATTTTTTATTGTTTCCATATAAATAGGTATAGTAAATCATTGAAATCATATGAAAAGAGGATCAAACAGCATGCAGATAAAAAATGTGGAAAGATTGTAAAGATATATCACACAGATGTTAAAAATAAAGACTGCTGTTTTCTAGATTTTGTGATTTTACTGTATTTTTCTGCTTTTGACATTTTGTTATTTATAAAGATTTTTTCCAATTCCAAATAAGTACTCACTTAATTTAATTTAATTTAATGTTTTCAGTTACATAGAAGATTTATTTCCTTTCAATAGATGACAGATTATAATTTATAATCTATATGGTGATGGAGAAAAAATTAATGGAAATTTTAGTGAAAACAGAATAGTAAATAATAGTAATGGGTTTCTTTTTTAAAAAATTTCAGAATATTACAGGGTATTATGAAGACATTTAACTCATGTTTTGTTGTTAAGGTCCATGGGAGAAACTTCTTTGCCTCATCTCAGATTCAGGCAAAATTATTATGCTTTTCCAGACCAATGGATTTGTTTTAATTTATAGTGTCCACTGTGAATCTTATAATCTTATTGGCTACTAGAAAGCTTAGATCCAATGTGGGGGCTCCCTTTAGCATGTGAGTAGGTTACAATAGAAGATCTCATTTATTAAGCACTGGTTGATAGACATCACAATAATTACTTTATGAGAAGTTTCTCATTTGTTCATCATACCAGGGTTATGACATCAGTTCTCCATTTTACAGAGGAGAAAACTGAGGCTTAGACAGGTTACGTGAACTTGTCCAAGGTCACAGAAGAATCACAGAGCAGGAACACAAACCTAGTTTTGTCTTGACATCGAAATGTACTTTACCACTTTGTAATACAATACTTTCTCCTAAAACCCATATTTTGGATGCTAACCTTGCCCTTCCTCTTTCTTGTTACCCTAACTTTACCCTCACGTGGTCTAATTTTCCTTATTTATTTTATATTTATTTTAGCCTAATGTATTTGATATTTTTATAAGTTGCCTTTCATTATTTTTGGAAAAGGGAGAGGATAAATAAATAAATACAGATATTTCCAGGTATTTATTTAATTGTGTGCTGAGTAAACTTAGGTCAAAATTTATAACTATTCTCTCTCATTTATTTTCCCCTGTCCAAGAGCGTTATTAATACTTAGATGCTTTCAAAATTTTATCTAATTAACACACTGAATATTTTATTTCATTAAAAAAATTCCCAGTTCAGTGTTTTCTTTCTTTTCCCAAACACAAAATCCTTGCCACTGTCTCTTCCCTTTTAAGATAGTATGCCTGTCGTCTGCTTCTTTTAAGTCTTCTTTAAATGTGCATCCATCCCCTGCTATCCTCACTCATGCTGTAGGAATTAGTAGAGATTTTTCTGAGATACTGAGGCTATCATTACAGAAACGTGGAAGAGCCAATAAATTGGCATTTAAGATGTTGGCTGCTCAGCAGTTCTTGGAAGTTCACTGATCCATTGGGTGTATTTGTGGCAAATTGCTTAATTTCTCTGGGCCTCAGCTTCGACATCTAGGGAATGAGGGTAATGACATTCACCCTATTTTTCTCAGAGGGAAGTAGTAGTTAAAGATCAATGGGACTTTCTGAATGGGCAGGAAGAGGTGATGGGCACCCAGGGGAGTGGAGCTCAGCGCAGGCCCTGGAAGATCAAAGAGCTGCGCTGTCTCCTCAAGCCTCTTCTTCCTTCTGTTATTGCACCAACCTGGGTAGAGGCCATGGGCCGTGGGGTGGGAAGGAACAGTGGTGGAGTAGGGGGAGGGCAAGAAGCTGGTGTATGTGTTTTCAAAGGGAAAGGACTCTTGGGGAATGACTGAGCATATAAATGTGATACCCACTCCCAGCCGTGATCAGAAAGGATCTGAACGTTTATCCCCCTCAGAATGATAATGATGCCTTCTGGATGCTTTTTCTTCATACTTCCAAGGCTGCAGAACAGCTTTTCTGCCCTTGCCCTTGTTATGCTTCTCTTCTCTTCTGCTCCGTGGCACACTATCCTCCCTGCTGGGTGATGCTCATTATTCTTCAGTGCGGAGCCCCAACTTCCATTGCTATCCCACCCAGCAGATGTTTTCTGCAGCTTTCACTTGTTCTACATTCTTTGTATTATAAACCTTCTAAAGGGATCTCAGTTAATTTTTACCTTTGTTACTGCCACTTAAAACATCTTCTTTTCCTTTTTTCATCATCTGTCACTTCTCCAGGCATTTTCCTCACACTTGGGAGAACTTCATCAGCCCCTACTGCCCGTTCCTGCAGAAATCCTTCTCTTGGTCTTGTTTTGAACAGAAAAGCACAAACTCTTAGCAAAACTTTGACACTTTAGGAAATGAATGCAAAATGTAGCTGGTGGAGAAGTCAATTCTTCAATGAAAACAAGTGAGCATCTCTATTTCCTGTCTGGTCTATGAAGCTCCAGAAGTAACTGCATAGTCCCCTTTTCCTGGTTTCCTTGCCTCTTTCTGTTCCAGGCTACCTAGGACTTTTATTTCAGGTCTTTCATTAAACAACAGGGCAGTCCTTTCTTGATGGTGACTTCTTCAGCCTAGTAGCATGACATGAGTTCAATCTACTTTGCCTTTGTTTCTTTTTGATGACTGCATGCCTGCTGCCTCTGGGAGCCATGAGTTATGGAAATATTTGGATTAGCCTTTTCCTCCTCATGACAATCGTACCTCCCACCCCGCCCCCCTTAAGTTGCTTTGCCAGTTTCTCTTCTCTGCATGGTGGGGTAACTGTTCCAGCTTCTCTTCCTCATGATGCATCTGCACCTGGCCCCCAATCTCTCCTCCAACTGCCTAGAACTACACTAATTACTGTGTTTTCTTTCTCCTTAAGTTCTTTAGAGAAGTTTTCAGGACTTACTAAATGAATAAATAAACAAACTGAAAAGAGGCTAGCCAGAGAGATAGGGCAAGTACCAAGGTCATCAGAATGACTGCATTTGGCAGAACTTCTATGGTGAAAAAATAAATGAGTAAACAAAAGATGGGTTCTCTCTTCCTATACCACAAGGGGCTACTGGATCTCCTGTTTTCCCAGATTCTTATTTCTTGTTTTTCTCCTATTTGAGTCAAGAAAGGGAGTACTTTGAGGAATTTGGTGTATGCAGGTTTCCTGGCAGTTAGGGTTTATCAGTTTTGCAGCCCATGTCTGGGTGAGAAGGGGATCCAGAGTCCAGCTCTACAGGAAGAAAGAAGCAGCTAGAAGATAGGGCATCTGTTAACAGAAATTCAAACCAGCTGCAGCTTTGAGGGAAAGTAGCCAGTCATGGGCACTGGTGGCTTCATGTGGAGTTTGGCCCTCAGGAACTTTGAGGAAAACTGGGCACTGAGCATGCTTACTGTCTGCCTGAGCAGTCAAGAGCTGAAGTTGAGGCTGCCTTATTTTTGGCTTACTGAGCCCCCACAATATCAGCAGATGACTCTTTGGGAGGCAATCTCTGCTTCTTCTATCTTAGGTGGGTGGGAGAAGGTGGGGGTATACACACTTGATTTTCTCATGGTGACTTTAGTTCTGCTTAGGCTTCTGCAAAGCTTCTCATTATGCCTTCCTTTCTGTCTCTGATCACCACCTCCTCATTTCTATGGTTATTTTTTAAAGTGTGAAGTGGATATAGAGGGAAGCATGATCAAGACAGGTACGGCCAGAGTAAAGGACTAATCCTACTTCTGAAATAGCTTGGCTTCACTTTCTTGTCTTGGTCTTTCTTTCTGTCCATTTGGGCACAGATCTCTGGAATCCTGGGTACTTGCAGCATGATCTAAAACAATCTGGGTGGGCACATCCCCTTGGTCCACAGATCTCTTGCCCCCTGGGGAGGTGCATGGCTGAGGAGGGCCAGATAGGGTTTTAAAAGCAATGCATCTCCAACTATATGTAGTGAAGGTCCATTTCTTTAATATTTATAATGGATATTAGATATAATATGTAATATTGTGAATCAATACTTTTGTAAAGTTTAAAATCATGTGCTTGAATGTTGCAACAATGTCAGGTTGTTATAAAAGTTTCTGAATACTGATGTTTTACTTTCTGTATTTCCCTTGTGGCATACAGGTATCTACCAATTCCTGGACTGGCACTGCTTTGTGGATCACGCTTCGAGGAGCTCTGCACCTCTTGCCTGCTTTAAGGGTGGGTAGTAAGGGCTGGTATTCTAGTAATAAATTCCCTTTTTCATCCCACATTATACAATTTCTGTTATTTCCAACCAAAAGAATATACTAATTTATATGGAAAAGCCAGTTCTTTGCTCTATTTAATTTAATTTAATGTATTATTTATTTATTTTTTGAGACAGGGTCTCACTTTGTCACCCAGGCTGGAGTGCAGTGGCATGATCATAGCTCACTGTAGCCTTGAATTGCTGGGCTCAAGCTATCCTGCATAAGCCTCTCTAGTATCTGGGAATAGAGGTGCACGCCATCATGCAATGCTATTTTTTAAAGAAAAATTTTGTAGAGATGGGCGTCTTGATATGTTGTCCAGGCTGGTTTCAAATTCCTGGTCTCAAGCAATCCTCCCCCTCAACCTCCCAACCACTCAAAGTGCTGGGATTACAGGTGTGAGCCACTGTGCCTGGCTCTTTGCTCTGTTTTAAGGGGCTCATATAGGAAATTCATCTCCTCCTTTCATACATGATGCATTTCTGAAAATGTGAACTCTCATCAGATGACAGGTTTGCGTGCCGTAAAGGGTATTTTTGTCCCAAAGAGTTAAAATATATCATTAATATAATATTCTTAATTTCACCTCACCTTTTAGGCATAGTCTTCAACAAAATATTTCCAGACACTATGTGTATTCCTTGATTGTGTTCTTTTTTTAAAAAATTGAATACATTGTTAATAGACTGCAATCCTTCAGCATCTTATTAAAGGTAAAGCATTTCTGTTTTTGAGATTCTGAAAACTATCTTTGTATATACCTTTGTATTAATCTGTGATAGTTATACTACATAAAAGCAATGCCAGCACATTCATTTTTCTAAATCATTCATCTCCAAAATGCTTATCCATCAAACAATGTGTGAGCATCCATATTTGGGCATGTATATGTACAAATATATAAATCTATCTATCTGTCTATCTATCTAACAATTGAATTGGCAGTGTGGATGTACGATATTTAAACATATGAAGCTGTTCAAAAGCTGAATATGTGAAATTGCACAATAGTGGCTAATTAGAAAAAAAGTAAAAAAAAAAGAAACATTGCAAGTAAAGTAGGATAACTTGAGAATTGTGCCATAAGAATATGCAATGCATATCTACAAAAATAGTTCAAAGCTTTTTATTCAAATGTTTGTCTATTATTTATTTCAAATAGTCATCCTAAAAGCACATTTTTCTTTTTTCTTTTTTTTATTTTTCTTTTTTTCTTCTTCTTCCCTCTTTCAACCCATCTTTCCTTCTCCTCTAACTCTCCTTTCCCCATACTTCCCCCGGTTTCTTTATTCCTTTCATAATTATTTACTTAGTGT
Source organism: Cheirogaleus medius (assembly GCA_008086735.1). Lineage (NCBI taxonomy): Eukaryota > Metazoa > Chordata > Mammalia > Primates > Cheirogaleidae > Cheirogaleus > Cheirogaleus medius. The sequence goes on along the minus strand of VBSM01000813.1, from coordinate 7,891,420 downwards.
CTATTTCTGGCTTTGCACAGTGTTAACTATAGCTATGACAAAGTAAGGTAACTGGTCCTGGCCATTTGCAAAGTCACTGGGAGACCATATATCTGCAGCCCTGCAGAGGTACGCAGCTCCACATGAGTTAAAGAGCCAGCTCAGATATTTGTAGTAAAGCTATATGAAGGTGGTATATATAATGAGGGGTCCCAGAGAAGTGCTCCTATTAGGGGCTATAAGTTCACCAGAGGGAAAGAGAAGGTTGTTTGAGGACTTGAGAGGCAAGGGAAATCCTCTTGGAGAAAGCAAATCTTGAGCTGAGCCTACAAGGGGCATTAAGACTTGGATTAGCAGAGGTGGCTGGACAGGAAATTTAAGAGGATGATACTGGCCCAAACAGGCTGATGTTCCAGGGATCAAGCACAGGAAAGTTTGACCAGAGCAGGGAAAGATTGGAGAGAAGAGGTGATTGGTGTGTCTGAGGATCAAGATCAGGTTCCTGCTGTGGGCCCATTAATGACCAGCCCAATGATCTTGTCCCAACAGGATTCTGAGACTATGGCTCCTTGTTGGAGTTCTCTAAGGTGCAATCTCGGTGACTTGCCTGTGTCCCCTTGGCATTCACCTGTAAACATGGAAGGCTGCTTATACCTACAACTTTCTGTCTGTGGGCTCCCTATCCCCTCCTCCCAGACCCTGCCCATGCCTAGCCATGGGAGCCTGCTTGGCTCGTGCAAAGGACATGCTGGAAGTTTCAGAGAGTTAAGCTCCTCAACCAATGTGGGATGGGGACTTGGCAGATACTTATCCCGGCTTCTTTATCTTTCAGTTGGGATAACATCATGCCTTGTTCTTCGTTGTCTCCTGGAGTCACCCATCAGGAATGAGCTTCAGTTTCCTACAGTGGACACTGTAACTATAATGCACCTTTTATTGGCCGCCTTCCTTTCCCTGTCTCACTTCCCTACTCTCTTACTGGTGTTTTTCAGTGTCATTTTCCAGATAAACTCTTCGCACTCGAATCTGTGTCTCAGAGTCTACTTCTGGGGAATACAAATCAAAATATGATTTCTGCATGTCAATTCCATTCATGGAGACCTGATTGATCTTCTATATGCAAGGGACCTCACTCTCATTAGACATTTCAGTGGATACAAAGGTGGTGTGACTTTTGGATCATATGGAAACTTTGATGTGTTAGTATTAATATGTTATCCTAGGTGTTATAATAAATAAAGCCCAATAGAAGTTTATTTCTCACTTATATAACACTCCAATGAGACTTTCTTCCAGGCAGTCAATCAGGGACCCAATGTGACAGAGTCTCTGCCATTTCACTGTATGCTGTTGCCACACAGGGTTTCTCTGGAGGTCATCTCCACTTCAGTTGGTGGGAAGGAGGAAACAGTGTGTGGAAAAGTGGTCATGGGAGGGGTTTTTGTTTGTTAATTTTCTTTTATTTTACTTAGACCCAGAAGTGGTACAACATCACTTCCACTCACATTATATTCCACTCAAATTCAATCATGCGGTCAAATCCAAGGGCAAGGGAGGCTGGGAAATGTAGTCCAACGAGGCTGTGTAGTAAATGAGGCTGTGTGCTGGAAGAAGAGGAAATGGGTTTTGGTGTACAACAGCCTTTGCCAAAAATGACATATTAATTGAATTGATGGGCACAAATAATTGTAAAACCAAAAATAAATTTATGTTTAATATAAGATATACATTTTAAATATGTATTTTATCTTAAAAATAAATATTCCTTGAAGGCGGAGGTTGGTGTCTGCCTGTCCTATCATTATACACTCAGCTGCTTTTGGACAGTGCTTGACACAGGCAAGGTGATCAATATTGGCTGAGCGAATGCTATATCTCAGCAGTCCTTCTCCAGGGTTTGCTGTGGGTCCCTACTCATCTCTTATTTCCATGGTTCCCTTTGATGCTTACCTTGGGGCCTCAATTCACGTGGCAATGAATTGGGAGCTGATGCTATTGAGGGAATGTTGAGACCATACTGTCCAAAAAAAAGAGCCTTTTTTCATTTTCCAAACTTTGGAGGTTCAAATCGTTTTCTCATTGAGACTGGAATGTCATTAAAAAAGATATAAAAAATAATGAAGATGTTTGTTTATCTCCCAACAAATGCTATGTATACCTTAATTGAGATATTGAATTTATCATAAGCTCACTGAACATTTTTTATGCTTTAAATATAACACACTTTTAAAGCTCTCCCAGTACAATATAAGCTGACAGTTTCTTGGGATTTTTGAGAAATCTCCTAATTCTGATTAACATTTAAAAGCCTTTTATTGAAAGCCGGGTTTGGTGGCTCATGCTTGTAATCCTAGTACTCTGGGTGGCCGAGGTGGGAGGATCAATTGAGGTCCAGAGCTGGAAACCAGCCTGAGCAGGAGAGAGACCCCCATCTCTCTACTAAAAATAGAAAAAATTAGCTGAGTGTGGTGGCGTGCATCTGTAGTCCCAGCTTCTGGGGAGGCTGAGGTAGGAGGGAGCCCAGGAGTTTGTGGTTGCTGTGAGACAGGCTGACGCCATGGTACTCTAGCATGGGTGACAGAGCAAGACTATCTCAAAAAAAAGAAAAAAAAAACCCCAAACCAAAACCCTTTCATTGAAGTAAAATATATATACGTCTACAGGCTACAGCTCAATGTTTCACACCTGTACAGCCAATGCCCAGATCAAGATGAAGAAATTAATATCACTCCAAAAGCTACCCTCAGGCTTACAATCCCTACCTCCTCCTGATGAGTAAGTGGGATTTTGACTTCTATCAACATAGTCTAGATTTGCCAGTTTTTTCCTCAGATAAGTTAAATAATACAGTATGTACTCTTTCGTGTGTGGCTTCCTTCACTCAACAATATATCTGTGAGATTCACCCATATTGTTGCATGTAGTCAGTCCTCGTTGCTGTATAGTATTCCATTATTCAAATATACCACAACTTGTTATCCATTCTACTATTGATGAGCCTTTGCAACTAGCTAGTGCTGATTAATTTTTGAAAAAGTAGTTCTTTGTTATGAAGTCAATATACATTCACCCAGTGATCTGGTCACCAGATTCTATTAATAGAGTCCTGTTATTATAAGTTATTCCTTTCTTAGTGCTTGGATTTTTTTTTCCTATTAGTGAAATAAATGATGAACATAGTAGGGAGATGAGAGAGAAAACTAAAGAAATCGTGATCTATTGCTGCATAATAAAGAACTCCAAAATTTAACAGCTTAAAGAAATTTTATTATTTCTCCCAATTCTGTAGGTCGACTGGGGTCAGCTGAGCAGTTCTGCTCCAGGTGGCTCAGCTGGGCTCCCTCATGTGGCTGAAAACCGGCCTGGGAACATCCAAAATGGCTTTCCCCACAAGCCTGGAGCCCCTCTGAGTGGCTGGGATGGCTGGGGCTGCCTGTACCTCTCTCTCCATGTGGGGTCCCATCAGTTATAAATCTAGCACAAACTTCTTTATATGGCGACTGCATTCTAAGAGAGGGATAAATGGACACTGCATGGCCTCTTGAGGCCCAGGCTCTAGAACTCACAGAACATCATATGTATTCTGTTAGTTAAAGCAAATCACAGGGCCACGCTGAGATTTAAGATGAGGGGAGTTAGACTCCTCCACTTGGTGGGAGAAGCAGCACATCTATAGAGGAATGAAAAAAATTGTAGCCATTTTTGCAGATGATCTACCACAATAACGTATCTTGTCCCCAGTCAAAACTTGGAGGAGGGAGGAAGACTACAAAGGTGTTAGAGTTATGTGGAGAAATGATGAGTTATTAGCTATAGAGAAAGGGTAAAGCTGATAGCATAGAGGAGGAAGGGTTACCACACAGAGTTGGACATGGCAGTGAGGAGTTAGGATAAATACAGTATCTCCTGCCTGGTGTTGCTTTGGGTTTACTCATCCATCCAGCAAATGTTTAATGCAGGATACTCAAGGCAGCATGATAGACTACGAGACAGTTTCTGGAAGCAGAATTATCTTTAGAGCCTGCCTGTTCAGAGGGAGTAAACATTTGGAAATCAGATCGCTCAGTTGGAGGACAGATGTGGGAACTGAAGAAGAGATCTGGATGAATTTGGGACACACAAGAGTCAGGGAGTAACCACAAAGTGGTTACAGAAGCCACAGAGGAGAAGGGACTGAGAACCCACATTTTTCATATGGGGTCAACTTAACAAGCTAAATTAAAGTAGTGCAGCAAATTTCAGTGTTGTGGAGAAAGTAGAAAAAAAAACCCCCACCTCAGTCTGTGAAGATGTTCAATCAGTGGGTTGGCTGTAGGTGACACTTCCAGAGAATTGCAAGTGATTTGGCCATTGGCTAAACCACTGGAGAAGGATTTGAGGTTAAGAGAACCTGGGTCACAATGGATTTTTGCAATTGGCTGAGGGTAAGACACATTTTGGAATTAATAGTCTCTAAATTTTCAGGCAACTTCAGGTGTCTTCACTTGTGGTTCTAGTGGCCCAAAGGATATTTCAGGGTTCAGGGATCCAAAGAGAACTTAGTGGGTGACACCTTAGCAGCATTATTGGTGCTACACTGTCACCTTATCTGTACCACTCTGGGGTCACTCCAGCCTATCTTTCAACTGCTGGCACCTGATTTCCTTCACCTGAAAGCTCTCTCTTGTCATTGGAACCAGACTTGCTGCAAGAATAGACAAGATACTAATGTTCCTCTCTCTCCATATTCTTTTACCAGTGACTGCCAGGATTTTGTGGGTAAATATCCCAATAGTAAACAACTTGCCTATGAGCACACTTTTCAAATGCAAACCAACCAGTACAGAGCCAACACCCCAGCCACCTGCCTTCTTCCACCTGCTCTGATCATTCCAGGGCCAGATACCAGACAACCAGGGGCTGCACTTATATCTTAGAGCCTGCTGAAATTATTCAAATAAGCAAATCCTGCTTACCCTGCCTCGTCCATTCTGTTCCTTAGAAACCTAGCGTTCCCCTCTCCTTCTGCCCCTGAGCAACCCTAGTACCTCCCTGTGTGACCCACCCTCCTCGTCATGGCACGGCATGCCCCCTCCTCTTGGGAACTGTGAGAAACACACTATCTTTTCAGTGAAAATCCTCTTGATTTGTTGGCCATATCATACTTCTATTACTTCACTATATTTTAAAACAGAATCAAAAGTGAAGACAGTCAATAAAGGGCATGTTATTACGCCAACTACCGATTGTGGGCTACTGAAGCTTAATCTCACTGCAGCTGGTGTAGAACACACACCTAAAAGTTATCCCCTTGAGGGGCAAGGGAATTGGGGTATTTACACACAGAATCCTGTCAGTCACTGGTAAAGGACCTCTCCATGGTCAACCAGGCCCCAGATGTCAGAGTGTTAGAATACAGAAATAAAAGGCAGAGTTAATACAGGTGTTTGCTTTCCTTCTCCCATATCAATTTTCCTATCTCTTCCCAAATAAACTACCTGCATTAAAATCTTTCTCTCAGGCTCTGCTCCTGTGGAAATCCAAACTAATTCAGAGAGTTATGGTGACTCTTATAATAATCTGGATTTTAGGTGACTAAATTAAGGTAGTGGCAGTGAGAATGGAAAGAAAGGGATTCTCTAGAATGTGTATAATATTTTCAGTCTTGGAATCATGTGAGTTGAATAGAAATTTGTATTTTATATATATAAAAATATATATTATATATGTACATATTACATATACACACATACATACATAAAATGAATTTAATCCCAAATGAATTTAATCCCAAACATTATTATCAGTGGCTTAAGTGGTATACTGGTGCCAGACTGTACTACTCCATGAGAACTGATTACTAAATATTTAAAATTTGAAAGTTGGTTGTTAAGCTGTTGAAAGTTTGAAATTGGCCGTGAAGAAAGTATTTATACCACAAAAATTGGCAAGTGCTGCAAACCAGGGCTTCTCCTTGCAGAGAGCTACTTTACCAGAACGCCACTGCTATTATGCAAAGTTTATGAATAAAGGAATATAGTGTCATGGAATTTTAGTGTTGGAAGAGTCACCAGGAATCATCTAATCAGATCTCCCAAGTTCAAATAAAGGAAATGAGGCCCAGAGAAATTGAGGGGGTAAGTTGCCCAGAATGAGAGTCGGTGACAATGCATAGGCAAATACAAGTCTCTTGGTAAATAAGATTCCTCACAAATTTAATACCTGGGCTGAGATATGAAAGTCATTATAAATATTACTAGTGTTGACCATTTTTTCCTTCTCGGATTTTTTTACAGAGTAGTGTGTGTGTGTGTGTGTGTGTGTTGAGGAGGAAAGAAGGAAGAAAAGAGAGATGGGGGAGAGCCTTTCACAGTATTACTCATTGAGAGTTCAATTTAATAAAACTGTTTTGTTAAAGGCTGGAAAAAAAAATTCCCTGAGCATTCGTTGATACTGTAAATATGGAAAGTCTGTTATTGAACAGCAGTTAAGTAGATGCCAAGGGGGAACATTGTGACAAAATCTCAACCAAATATTGATATGAACATATTTCTGTTTGTGTGAAAATATGTTCTCTCCGTATGGGAAAGGAAACTGTAAGGAGAGAAATACAAACAACACATTGAAGAAATGCTGAGTGGAGAAGCTATTTATCTGCCAGAGCAAACCACTCCTTTTCATTCTGTGAATTTTCCTAGAGAGGTTGTCATGAAATTTACTTACACAAATGGGGAAGCCAAAATTCTTCCATTCAAGGAGAAATGACAGATTTCAAGGGCTGCTATTTGGTAAGGGTGAAAACACACACAATATGGTTAAGCTCTGAGCAGGTATTTTGATGGAATCACCAGGGCTTTTTAAAACCCCAGAAAAAGACTAAGTGATTTCACGTTTAGAAAATTATGTAGATTCATGTATTCACTTATAGAAATTTCTATGTGGGGTTATTATTCTTGTTCCTAAGAGTCCAATATGTTTTGAACTCAGAAGATCCAACAGGGAATTCAGTCCACAGCGTTAGGTCTTCTGCCTCAGATTTTATTTATTTATGTTTTGAGATAGAGTCTCATTTTGTTGCCCAGGCTAGAGTGAGTGCCGTGGCGTCAGCCTAGCTCACAGCAACCTCAATCTCCTGGGCTCAAGTGATCCTTCTGCCTCAGCCTCCCGAGTAGCTGGGACTACAGGCATGCGCCACCATGCTCGGCTAATTTTTTCTGTATATATTTTTAGTTGGTCAATTAATTTCTTTCTATTTTTAGTAGAGATGGGGTCTTGCTCAGGCTGGTTTCAAACTCCTGACCTTGAGCGATCCACCCGCCTCGGCCTCCCAGAGTGCCAGGATTACAGGTGTGAGCCACCACGACCAGCCTGCCTCAGATTTTAGATTAAGGAAAATCAAAACATCATCATCTTAACAGTCTTTTTTGTTTGTGTTCTCCCAAAATTCATATATTGAAACCTAATTATTAATGGAAGGGCATTTAAAGGTGGGGCCTTTGGGAAGTAATTAGGTCATAAGGGCGGAGCCCTCCTGAATGAAACTGGTGCCCTTATAAAAGAGACCCCAGAGACTCCCTTGCACTTTCTGCCACGTGAAGGCACCGTGAAAAGAAGACAGTGTGTGAACAAGGAAGCAGGCCCCTACTAGATACTGAGTCTGCTAGTGCCTTCATCTTGGACTTCCCAGTCTCCTGAACTGTGAGAAATAAATTTCTGGTTGTTTACAATTTACCCATTCTATGGTATTTCTTTCATTATTGCAGCAAGAACAGATAATGCCGATGGTCATAGATGAACTAATTAATGGTGAGATCTTAAGAGACCCTCTTTTACTCAGAAATTATTTCATTCTTTGGTTCACTGAAGTACTAGCAAAACTGAACCAAAACCCAAAAAACACAGAATAAGACTGGAATATCAGTTTCAACAAATTTCAAATAGTATGCTCTGACAAGAAAAACAATACTATTTCCCCCTTTTTTGTACAGTTTTAAAAAAGGAAAAAATTATTATTCTGATATTTCTCCCTATCTCCCAACTTATCCCTTTATTTTATAGGAATGCTTTCTTTAGTGACCTGGCCACACAAATCTGCTGCATCTCATTTGACTTCAATGCCTTGGATACCATTTTGAGTCACTTACATCCTCTGCATTTAGCCATAATGTGATTTATACATTCATGCTGACTCCATACATGCTAGTTGGCAATGGATTGAAATGAAACCTGCTGAGGAGAATCCGTTGACAGTAGGAACTCAGGAAGATGAACAGGCTTAGGAAAAATGGATCATGATCTTTTTTGTGCTTTTTTCTCATTTTAACTCTTAGAGAATTCAAATCTTAGCTTAAACAGTAAGTCTTAAACAAGGACACAGAGAAAAAAGGGACGTATGCAATTATGTTTTATTTCCCTGGAATTTGGGTGGGGAGTGGGAAAAAGGTTAGAGATGATTAAAATAGATGATAATAGCAGGATTTTGGGGGAATTAAAGTTATTAAACTTTTTATCGATTTATTACAGTAATTCTTCCAAGCCAAATTCTAAACTTCAAGTGTGTTAGTATTTGTAAATCTTTAGTTGACATTTTCTGCTACAGAAACTGCTAGTTGGTCTCCACTGTCTGTTCTGACAGCAACATAGTAGCCCAATTTGTTCATTCCACAAATAATTTTGAGTACCTACTAGGCATGGTGCTAGATATAGGAGTTCATGGTATGCAAAACAGCCAGCTCTTGTCCTTATGGAATTTACAAGCTAGTGGAATATTTTATAAATTGATGACAACCTCTCAAGACTTCTAAGAATGCCATGGTACCAATGTACTCACATAAACATCCTCTAAAATATGGCAGTCATTTTGGTAGGAGGGAGAACATATGGGAAGTGGGATATTTGGTTTGAAAAATAAAAGAAGAGGACATTAGAGACTTTGAAGTTTAATATTGTCAGCCAAAGAAATTCCTGGATACATAAAGATGTAAAATCTATCTTTATTTCATTACATCTTATTAGTTTCTTACATTGGCACATTTTTGAAAGGCTTTGAGGTGACATGACATACAGAATTACAACAAGGTAAACACATATATGCAAACAACAACAAAAACAACAAAGTGAAAGAAAAGGCTATTTCCCAATTGAATTAAGGGAAAATTAGGATAGGTATATAAAAATATTGGAATGAAGTTAAAGTAAAATGAGTAAAGTTAGGACTGAAAATGCATATAGTATTAATATAAAAGAGCATTCCCTACAGATGTATGTTTGCTAGAGGCAGGTCACAAATTTGTACCTGCTCTCATAGCAGGAAACAATATTGATCCCAGGATTCGTGAAACAAATACAATAAAAGCAAAAGAGCTGCTTGGAAGAAGCAAAACTATTCTTACTACTGAGACATAGGAGAAGTTTCTTCTACGAGTCCCTTGAGGAAATTATACAGTTGGTGTTAAAGTTGGATATAAATATAATAAATATCCATTTCTATTGCCTGTGGTAACTTGGGCACAGGTGGTTTGTAAGATGACATTTATGAATTTTCCATGGTGTTTCATGGTTCTCTGATAATGCCATGTGTTCCCATATGGCAGACTTATCTAAATATTTCCCCATAAAGATAAGGGATATGGTTTCTTGGGAGCACCAGGAGATGAATAGAGAGCTCCCAACCTCCAGCCTGGCCCCAGGAGCTCTGGATGTAAGAGGCTGCTCCCACCAACGCTCTTCCTGCCCATTCCCCAGGGGTGGAGACTGTCAGTTACAACACCGCTGGCGATCCCAGTTGTTTTGACCATACCAGCTGCTACTGTCCTCTTCTACTCAAGGAACCTTCTGTCTATTGCTCCTAATGTTCTGCTCATGCCTTGGTTTCCATGAGGCTGTCCATTCCAATAGTCCTCAAAACCTCTTCTTTGGCCTCCACCTTATGTCATGTCCATATTGACTTGTAAGTGTGGGCTTGTTGGTCAGCATAGACATCTCCCATGGGTCAGGGAATGACAGCTATTCTTTCTCCGTCCTATGCTAAATTCTGAAATGAAGCCAGAAACAAATCATCTCATTCTTCCAGCTTATTGAAGTCCCTCTACTGGTGAACTTTTTCATTACCCTAATTTTTAAGCCTTGAAGTCCTTTTTCTTCTTAGTAACTCAGCTCAAGATCCCTGAAGACTCATCCAGAAGCCAATTTAGATGTAAAAAGGACTGTTCTGCATTTAAAGTGATTTTTCCCCAAAGCTCACCCAAGTCTATCAAATCAAACTTAAGGACCTTGGCCCTCCCTATAGATAGGGACTATAGCCATGGTTTTCCTCCCATCTGCTTGGAGGTCTTAGCTCTAGAGTTTCCACCGTCGCTCCCAACTAATTCAGTTATTTCATCTCTTAGAAGGTTTATTAAGCCCATGTCTCAGTAAAATTATAGCTGGCCCCCCTCCATCTGCCCACCTAGGTAAGCCAGGACATACTCAAATTCAACCAATTAGGCACTCAGTAAATATTTTTTGAGTGCCTTTTCTGTGCCAGGCACTGCTCCGGGCACACAGAAACAGTAATAAACTGACTAGCTTTATTCTTTTAGAGATAATAAATGAGTAACACTTTCTGTGGACAAGCAGATTAGATTCTGCCTGGAACTTCATTAGATCTAGAATTTCGGGATGGATAGTTCTTGCACTGTTTCTTTAATCTCTGATTTAGGCAAGTTCACCTGATTGAGTATAATTAGACAGGGGTATGTAATATCTTTTGATATATTGCAGCAAATATGTTATAACTTCATTTTAGTAGCAATTCCCACTGCTTGTTAACTCTCATTGGTAGTAAAGTTTCTATGCATCCATATCCCTTCTCATTTCTGATGCTTATTTCCTATAGTCTGGCTGAGTAAATGAGGATGACAACTCAATGTCCTTTACAGAGAGTAATGGTTAAGCACATGTATGTTGTAGCCAGAATTAAATTCATGGCACTGAGAATGACCTTGGGCAGTTTACTCATCCTTCCTAGGACTTAGTTTCCTTATGTGTACAATGGGTAAAAATAATTGCATCTCCTTCCCTCATGAGATCAAAGCAGTCAATAAATGATCTCCTATTACTTAATAGTGACCATAGCATTGTAAAACTAAAAAAAGATCTCAGAAAACATCTATTTATATTAAATACATAGTTGATACCATCTTGGAGATAATTTTTTTCCAAGTTAAACAAAAGGCTTTCAATTGCACTTTGCATCTTGATCTGACTGCACATATTGCCTTGAATATTTCAGGTTGAAGAATATTGGAGACCTAAGTAGGTTAAAAAATAAGCCTGGATTTGGCACCTATTAAAAAAATGTTTCCTGACAAGGCTCTAATGAAAGTAAAAATAGCTCTAAAAGAGTCATTTACACCAAGCTGATTCATATCCTAGTTAAAAGTGATCACAATGTTTATGCCAGTCATTAACCCGTTTTCTATTTCACATAGGAAATGGCTTGAATAAGGAATATTCTCACCCATCTCTCTTCTCATTTGGCATTGCCTAGGACATTGCAAGGCTGGACTGGGACTGTGCCAGGGGAACTTCCATAAAAAAATAGTAGGCTGCCATCTAATTCAGTCTAAGGGGCTTAGCAGGGAGTCACTAAGAGTTCATGTGGCTAGGTTAAGGAGCCATGTCTCTTCAGAAAACAGACATGCTCACGGGCATCTATGAAGTTTAGTCTATTTCAATCACAGTTTATTCTTAACAATGGCATATGCCTTCTCATGACTATTTTTATTGGGCTAAACATAGGCACGTTGGGTCATGTTCATGAGTCGTCTCAAAGGACCACGTACCTCGTAGGACCACCTAGAACCTTTCTGAGGAAGCACTTTCAAAAAGACACTTCAAATAGTCCAGTGAAAACCAAAATCCATATTCAATTATGAAGAAAAACGTACTAGAATTATAGAATCAAGAAAAACTTCAGTTTTCCTATGTCTGTAGCATCCCTCAAAAAAAAAAAGTTCAAACATGGTTAGTGTCCAGAAGTCTATTTCATTGTTATTCACTTTATTCAAAGGAAGATGCTGTCTTATATTGAGTTGAAATCTGCTTCCTTGTGATGTCTATACACCCAGTGATTCTCTTTTGGGAGTGGTGTGGGGGGAGGTCAATAACTCCTATGATGCTTAGTAAAGGAGCACACTATGCTTAGAAACTTTCTATTATTCATATTCTTCTTTCTGTTCATAACCTACCTGGTCTTTCCTGAAAGAACTTTGAAAGTTGAGACCGGAGGAGACACCATATACATTATACAAAGTTTTGTACTGATGACCATTTTCTTTCTGCATATATTTTTTCAATTTTTTATTGTGGTAAAATACATATAGCATAAAATTTACCATCTTAAACATACTAAAGTATACAGTTCAGGGGTATTAAGTACATTCACATTGTGTAACATCACCGCCATCCATCTCCAGAGCTCTTTTATCTTGCAAAACTAAAAAACCCTGTACACATTAAACAATAATTTTCCATTCCCCCTGACCCCACACCCCTGGCAATCACCATTATATTTTGTCTCTATGATTTTGACTACTCTAAATATTTCATATAAATGGAATCATGCAGTGTTTTTTTTTTTGTGACTGGCTTATTTCACTTAGCATAATGTTCTCAATATCTGTCAATGTTGTAACGTGTTAGAATTTCCTTTCTTTTAAAGGCTGAATAATATTCCATTTTATGCATATACCATATTTTGCTTTTGCATTTTTAAAAGTTATTATTGCAAACCAGAAAAGGAAGAATCACAGAACTCAAGGACTAGATAGAACTTCAAGAAATGATCTTTAATGTCATGTAAAAAAGAAAAAAGCGCATCATAATAATGGCATTGACAAAATAAAAATTAAAATCACAATGATATATCTGTACAAATCTAGTGACTATTAGATTTGCTGAAATTTAAGAAGACTGACATCACCAAGTGTTTTTAAGATGTGGAACAATGGGAACTCTCATATGCTGCTTGTGGGGTTGTAATTTGGTAAAATCAATTAGGAAAACTTTAACAGCATTTACTAATGCTGAACATAAAACCTACAATTCAATAATTCTACTCCTAGGTATACACCTAACAGAAATTTGTATGTATGGGTAACCAAAAACATATGTGAGAACATTCATGATAGCTTCAGACCGGAGACTAATGAAGTATCTAGCAGTAGAATGGATAAATTATCAACATATTCATACAACGGAATAATTGATGGCAATAAAAAATGAACAAACTATGACTATATATAATAACATGAATGAAGCTCACAAACATAATATTGAGTGAAATAATGCAGATACAAAAGAGTATATTCTACATAATTCCATTTCCATGAAAGTAAAAAACTGGCAAAACTGATCTATAGTAAAAGAAGTTAAGATACTGGGAGTTGAGTTGAGTATTGACAGGGAGTGGGGAATGAGGAGGGGATTTCAGTATTTTGGTAATGTTTTGTTTGATCTGGGTGCAAGTTATATGGATATGTTTATGTTTTGAAAATTCATTGAGCTGTATACTTAAGATGCATGCACTTTTCTGTTTATATATTTGAAAATAAAGACATATACTTTAAAAATAATGACTATGAATTTTAAATTTCATGTGTGCTACCTGTAAGTGTTCATGGAGCATGTCTAAGTATGTGTGGTAGGCTTTTGGAATGTGTATCTTTTTGTGCCATTGTTTTTACAATATTATTTGTGCAACAGATAATTGAAATTAAAAAGAGATAATTTATTTATTTATCTCTCAATTAATCCACATTTTCCGAGGAGATAGCTTAAATATTAGAATAGAAGAGGGACAAACTAGAGGGGGTGATGACTAGAGCGAGAGATAATGAAATACATAATAATATTCATTTTTTAACAAAAAAATTACTATGCTTACTTATTCACTGATCTGCTAAAAGCAAAGCTGCCTATCTGAGAGGCTTTAGGGCTTTAGTTATGGGAAGGGCCTTAGAGTTTACTGACTCTTAATCCAGTGCTCCTCTTTCCATTCCTCCCTAAAGTCACATTCCTTTGCAATCTGTCTTTGCAATTTCTCATTTTAAGTGATAGAGTATCTTTTTGATCCCTTGCTGCTGAGTTTGGCCATGTGACTTGCTCTGACCAATAGAATGAGGAAGAAATCATGCTGCGCCAGTTGTGAATCTGGGCCTCTAGAAGCTGGAGCAGTTCAGGCTCTGTCTCTCGGAAGCCCGCCAGGTCAACAAGCTCGGGCTAGTCTTTTGGAAGATGAGAGACCATGTGGAGCAGAAATGAGCTGTTTTAGCCCCAGCAGATTCAGCAGCTGACCATAGATGCCTGAGTAAGCTCAGCCTAGGCCAGAACTTCCCAGGCAAACCCAGTTTAAATTGCTGATCCTACAATACTGTGGGTTAAATAAATGGCTGTGTTCCAAGCCACCAAGTTTTTAGTGTGGTTTGTTTTACAGCAAAAGTGAATGGGTATCACATCAACTGACCATTTTAGACCGTATCTCATTTCACCAGTGGCATTGAAAATTGGTCTTCTCTTTCTCTCATTTTAAAAGAGAAACCCTGTTTGAATGAAAGATAAAAATTATAAGGAGGCAAAGAAAAATGGGCATTTACAGTATCTTTTCAAATAAAGCCTGGACACTTTCCTTTTCTCTGTTAATGCTTCCTGAAGACATTCGACATTATACAGCACTCTAATTTTCATTAAATTCTCTTTCTCTGTTCTCTTTCTCACTCAAGACAAATTCAAATGCTGTATATTACCACCACTTTCCATTTCTTCTTTATCACCACTCAGGGATGGCATGGATCTGTCATCCTCTTTGGAACTCTTTTATTAGGGTGGCTATTCATTATAAAGGAGTGTCACTTGTCATGGTTAGAAGTTCAGCATCCTGCCCTCAGAAGCATTTGCTAGTTTGCCAAATGCCTTGCAGATCTGTTCCTATAGATGAAAAATTGAGTTGAGGTGTATTTCTTTCAAGAGAAATAGGCATTCATTCTGACCTTTTCCTGCTATCCTGCCCACTCGTAGAGCACTGTGTGTGCTCTGATGGTGACCATGGCCCTGAGCCAGAGGGAGGGAAGTCTCACCATATTGTTGTCAGAGTAGATAAGCAGTGGGGCACATGAAAGGGAAGTGCTCCAGGATTTGTGGGCCGCTTAGGCTAAAAGATGCTCTCTTCTCATCCAGCTAACGGGGACTAATGGAAGCAATAAAACCCATGCTCATTAGTGAATTTCAGGCTCCCAGCACCCTGGCGGGAGGGTGGCTGAGCAACAAGCCAACTATAGTGGCTTCTAGTTCCTTGTTAAACACACACACACACACACACACACCCCACTGTCTTACTTCAAAGGTGTGACAACTTTCAGAAATAGAGTTGCTGCTCTGCAAGATTAATGAAATATGGTTACCAGTAGCTTTGGTTCCCACACTTTATTGTTTGTTAGTTTTTTCATTTTCATGGCTGCTTCCTGCTTTTATTTCCACTGACAAACCCTTATGGAGCACCTATGGTATGCAAGTACCTGTGCTAAGTACTACCATGAGGGCACTAAGGGGACTATAAACGTCCTGCAAGATGGTAAGAGGCTATTAAGAAGGAGAGCAACATGTGTAAGAGAAGAAATGAATTATAAAAACCACTATTCAAAGGAAATGCCCTAATGGATCAGAATGTTTCTTTTCATGGAAAATTCCTATATTGTTGATCTATGAATTTTTCTTTCTTTTCCTGATAACAATGAGTTTTCTATTTCTTATTGGTTGTAAATTTCATTCTCTGCCAGTCAATGCTGTCACCAGCAGGGTTGGCACCTCAGGAGAGGTGGCTCCATTGGACTAGGCAGCTGCTGGGAACAAAATAGTGATTAGAATAAATGGTGAATGCAAACACTGCCTAAGAGACACTGTTTAGGGAGGAAACCAGGGGAACAGAATTGGTCATCTACAACATGCAGTCCCTCCTTATCTACAGTTTCACTTTGTATGGTTTTAGTTACCTGTGGTCAACTGTGGTCCAAAAATATTAAATGGAAAATTCCAGAAATAAACAAAGTATAAGTTTTAAATTATGCACTGTTCTGAGTAGCGTGAGGAAACCTCATGCTGTCCACTCCATCCTGTCTGTGACATGAATCATCCCTTTGTCCAACAGATCCATGTTGTCTACACTAAGTAACTAAGTAACCCTTAGTTACTTAGTAGCCCTTTCTGTTGTTAGATCAATTGTCACAGAATCAAAGTTCTTGTGTTCAAGTAACTCTTATTTTACTTAATAATGACCCCAAAGCCATTATTAAGTAGTGATGCTGACAATTCGTATATGCTAAAGAGAAGCTGTAAAGTCCTTCCTTTAAGTGAGGAGGTGAAAGTTCTCAACTTGAAAGAAAAAAAATATCATATGTTGAGGTTGCTAAGATCTACAGTAAGAGCAAATCTTCTATCAGTGAAATTGTGAAGAAGGAAAAAGAAATTTCTGCTAGTTTTGCTGTCACAATTCAAACTGAAAAGTTAAAGCCATGGTGTATGATAGGTACTTAATTAATATGCAAAAGGCATTAAGTTTGTGGGTAGAAGACATGAGGGGAAAATGTGTTCCGATTTACAGTAACATGTTGTACCAGAAAGCACGGAGGCTATATGAAGACTTCAGCAAGGGATTCCCTGAAACGAGCGACACCAGGCCATTTACTATAAGTAAGGGATGGTTACACAGATTCAGGAAAACTGGAGAGGCTACATCTGCCAAAGAAGAAGCTGCTGCCACATTTCTGGCAGAGTTGAAGAAGTTGATTAAAGAGAAAGGATACCATCCAAAGCAAGTCTTCAGTTGTAATGACACTGAGCTCTTCTGGAGGAAGATGCTCGATAGAACCTACATTCATAAAAATGCAAAAGAGGCACTAGGACATAAAACATGCAAGGACAGATGAACTCTGGTGCTATCTGGCAATGCTTTAGGGCATATGATAAAGCCAGATGTAGTGAACAGAGTGAAAAACCCCACATGCTCTCAAAAACAAAATCAAAAATTATCTGTCCATGTTCTGGCAACATAATCAGAAAGTGTGGGTGACAGCCACTTTGATTATGGAATGGGTCCACCAATGCTTCATCCTGAAAGTGAAAAAAATGTTTGGAAGAGGAAGGATTGGAATTTAAAGTTCTATTAATAATAGCCAATGCACCTACCCGTTCTAAATCTGTTTGCTATGAAAACAAAAATATCAAGGTTATATTTTTACCTGCAAATACAACCTCATTGCTGCAGCCCCTTGACCAGGGCATCGTTTGGTTGGTGAAGGCCACATACATATGTCTGGTATTTGATCACATTGATCAGCAATTGATGCAACTCTAATTTGGGTATACTGTAGTGTTGGAAGTCATTCACTGTTGTTGATGCAGTAACATTCATCAAAGCTGCAATAAATTAATTAAAACCAGAAACTGAAAATGCCTGCTAGAAGAATGTATGGAGTGAAGTCATGCATGATTTTAAAGGCTTCCCACAGACTGAATGATTAGGAAAATCATTCATGAAGCAAGACAAGTTGGTGGAGAAGGATTTGCCGACATGCTTGATGAAGAAATGGAAGAACATATTGAAGGCCATCAAGAAGTGTTAACAAGTGAGGAACTCGAAGAACTCATTGAGTCATCTACAGAGGAAGAGGAAAATGAAGAAGAAACTGAAGCAGAACCAACTATGTGGACATCACTGAAATTTGCTGGCATGTTTCAAACTGCACAGACATTAAATGATACAATTATGGAATATAATCCTCAGACAGAATGTAGCATTAAAGTCACCCGTATGATCACCAAAGGATTACAACACTTTGATGAGTTAAAAAGAAAGACAACAGCTTCTGATTGCAATGTTCTTCCAAAAGTTTTTGGAAAAAATCTTTCAGCTATTGAGGATTCCCCACCATTGACATCGTCTGTTCCTGACATCTAACCATCCATGTCATCATGGCTCAATGGTCCAGGATCACCCAAAGCAGATAATCCTCTTAATCTTCCTTTTTACATATTGTCAGAAGGTCAACAGTAGCCTGATGCTACATCACAATGCCTATATCATTTATCTCACTGAATCTCATCATGTAGGCATTATACCATCTCACATCATGACAAGAAGAAAGGTGAATATAGTACAATATTTTGAGAGAGAGAGAGAGAGAGAGAGAGATAGAGAACCAGTCACATAACTTTTATTAGAGTACATTGCTGTAATTGTTATATTTTATTATTATTAATAGTTGTTGTTAATCACTTATGTGCCTAATTTATAAGTTAAACTTTATCATAGATATGTATGCATAGGAAAAAACATAAATTATATAGGGTTTGGTACTATCTGTGGTTTCAGGCATCCACTCTGAATCTTGAAATGTATCTCCTGAAGATAAGTGGGGGACTACTGTTGGCCTAAAGGAAGAAGCTGAGACACAAAATATAATTTTAAGGAGTTTTCTTGAGCCAAAGTGAGGACAGCTGTCAGGGAAACTTTTCCAAGTTGCCTTGGGAAGTGCTTTGTTTGGCCTTTGTTATTATACTAGCACATATTTAAAGGCAAAAGGGAACAAGGAGTGGGCTGATACAAAGTTGTTTGTCAGGAATTCTCATTGGTTTACAGAAATAACATTGATTAGTGATTGGCTACACATTGTTGAACTACAGAGTATGAGTTATGATGTCCTGTGTATGGCATTATTAGGTTAATTTCATGGCTATTTGGCGTCAGTCAATCTAGAGCCCACATGGCAAGTGGCTTCAAGAGGTAATTACTTAGCTCAAGTGCGGAGTGAGACTTGACTGCTGGTACATTTTAATACCTCTCTGGGAAGGATAATGTAAAGGGACTTGTATTCCTCACATAAAAAGTTTCTTTTTTTATTCTTAGTACTATATTCTGGATAGATGAACTTTAATTTTGTCTTTGAAGTTTGTCTTTACTGCTTTCTCCTTCCCACTTTTGACTCTTCAGTTACTTCCAGCTCTTTCAGGCTAACAGGATCACACTTGGGTTTTTTTTCATGAGGTGTAAAGTTCTTGGGTTGTGCTCTACTCTTCTCATTTGCCAAGTTATTGCAAATCCCTCCTTAAAAAGTTCTGGGACTCACTCAGCCCCATGTAGATCAGGGTGCATTAGAAAAGCAAAACATCTGATTTTTCAATCCTAAACTTCCCCTCTTCCTGGCAGAAAAGGCTAAGTTTATGTTTCTAGCAATCCATTAAAGCTGATTATAAGGATGCTGGATGGCAGGTAGGTGGTTGTGTTCTGTGAGAGGAAAGGCAAGATGGTATGGAGAAAGTCTTGGAAACTCTGGCGAGGTTCCCCCAAACTGGGAAGGACATGAGGTATGTGATTACTGGCACCCTGTCCCACCCCCCACAGTGCTGCTGGGAGGAGGGAAAGTCTAAGAGAGCAGTGGCCAGCTTGACCCCATTTGCAGAGGCTTCTAGAATTGGCAGAGGTCCCTGTGCCACAGCTTTGCACAGCAGCATTGAGATGACATATCTTCCTTCAACATTTCCAGGGGAACTGTCTATACTTAGTCTGTGGTGAATGGTGACTTCTGGAGTTGTTTATCGTAGCATCTCTATTAAAGACCAACTAGACAATGAACATGTTGGTGGAAATCAGTGCAGAATACTGTAGTGACCTGAAGCTTCAGGCTGCACCAGAACCCTGATACTTCCTTAGGGTTCCTGGGTGGTAGTGGTGGTGGTGGTGCTAGTGAGCGCTAATAAAACCTGAGAATTTCTCTACACACTAGCAGGATAGGCATGCAAAGCAGGCAAAATTTGATTTATAAAAGTAAAAAAGATATGATATTTGTTCTTTACGTTTTTCAACAGAACAAAATTCACAACTACCCCATGTGTTTTACTTAATGAGAATTGCAAATGACTGTTTTGTTTCCATTTTTGCTGCTGATTCAGAGCAGATGTCAATCAGCTAACTACTAATTCAGAGCCACAACTATTCTTTTTCATAGTCACAAAAAGGAATACCGGACCATTTGGTGAAAATGAGGTTCCAAGAAAGCAAAAACGTGGATCAAAATTTAATAGGGCTTCTAGGACTGGATCCACATTCCCTCCTCCCAGGATATTGCATATTATTGATTTTTGCTGCTTACAGTTCTCAGATATTCTTTTCAATGGTTAAAAAATAAAAAATAAGTAAAAAAACCCTTCCTGGAGCACAGTATAGAGGATGTCTTCCCTAAAGTTCACCTATAGCTGAAGGTGGGTGTAAGTAATAGTAACAGCAGCAGAAGCAATGGCCGTACAAGGCAGTAGATGTGCTACACAATATGATGTTTTAACTTTGTTTTGCAGTTCAACCTCATGGTACCCTTTTAGCAACTTCCTCCACTTAATTCTGATTATTTCATCTTCCTAAACACAGAAGAGCAGTACAGATTATATCCTACTCATTCATCTTTTTAATTTTGTTAAGCACTCAAGCTATTATTACAGGATGCAGGACTACCTGGTTGTGCCATTGTAACCCTTCAGATTGGCCTGAAATAGTACATGTTTCTCCCAACTGCCCATAAAGGAAAGAGATTTCTGCAAACAGATGTCATCTGTCCTGGAGGCTGCCCATCAAAGCAACAATAAAAACCAATATTGGTGATTACTCTTTTTAATTCTGAGGATTTGTCAAGATCTGGCCACACTGGTCACCCTCACTGGTCTCCCATGGAGTCATTACCCACGTCACAGCAGAAATAAGAGAGCTTGAGTAAAAGCTGCTGTTCCACAGCCCAAACACTTCTTGGTTTGACGTGACCAACTGTAATGAAGAATTTTTTGCTTTTTCACCTACTTCTGTCACAACTGGCAGAAGAACACCATATCTCATGGGAGTAATGTATTTTCCTGATCATTTCAACTGAGAGTATTTGCACAAAGAATATTTAGTAAGTAGCCATATATAAGCTAAACTTGAATGAGGATATTAGTTAGAAAAGTTGGAATTGAGTGTCCCCCCACACCATTTCTATTAAAAAATACTTCATTTATATTTATGCTGCTGTCTCTTCTGTGACACTTGCTCAAAGAATGAGCAAATCCAATCTCTTTGGGATATTCTTATACATCAGCAGTGAGAGTCTTTGGTACCAGTTGATAGGATTAAACAGAAAGCCAAGAGAAGAGGGGTGAATTATAGCAAATGACAATTATGATGATATTCTTTCCTAAAAACTCAATTAAGTGGTTCTCAAAGGAGTAGTTGTGTCCTTGCTCTGTCTTTGACCTTGAATCCCCCTAGAGCCATTACTCTCTCATGCTTAGTCCCTAAGGGCCTGCAGAGGGAGGCCTGGACCAATGGTTCCCAGGCTTGGCTGAGCATTTATTCACCTAGGGATCTTGAAAGAAATCATCAGGACCATGCTCAGAAGTTCTTTTTTTTATCTTCAGAAGTTCTAATATTGTTTTGGGGGTGGGGTCTATGAATATGTATTTTTAAGAATATTCTCAGGTTATTCTGACATGCAACTACTTTGGAATCATTTAGAATAGGGATGATGATGACAATGATGATGATATCTACCCTGCATAGAGCTCTTACTGTGCTCCAGGCCTGTGTTTAATACTTTCCATGCATTAGATCATTGCATTCTCTCAAAATTCGTATGAGTTATTATTATTGTTTACACCTGAGGATGAGGAAATTGAGGCTCAAAGAATTTAAAAACTTGCTCAAGTTCATGCAGTGGCACTGGATATTTCAAATCAGTTTTGCCTCTGGAGCTGGACTTTTTAATCAGTATGCAACTTTTTCTCTCTACCATTTTTTGAACTGCAAGGGAGTAAGGGGATGGAGTTATCAAGACACATGCAGATGCATGGGGGAGAAGGTCTCTCTGAGAACATCTGGGATTTCTGTGGGCCTCAGAGTCTAGGTCTGTTTCTCAGAGTTAAGGAACAGGTAGGCTGACAGGAGCATTTAGGTGTAAAGTTGATCTTTGTCATATCTTAGACAGGGAGTCTTGCAACTTCATAAACATGGGATGGAGGCTACAGAACTGCCTGAGGGAAAGGGTTCATAAAAATGATATTTTTACTAAGCACCAGAAAGAACATTTTCGTCTTTAAATATGCAGAGACACTACAGCAAGTATCACAAATTCACTCTGATGATGCAACCAACAACACTTAATTATCAGCTCCACAAGCAAATTAGGTGAGAAAATTACTTGTCTTTTTATATTTATTTTATTTCTAAAAGAATTCAAAGAAGATAACAATTTAACTACCACAGCACATTACACACAAATTGCTTCTCCTCTTTATCTTTTTTTTCTTTTTCTTTCCCTTTTCTTTGGCTACTGGTATGTCTGTTCTTTTGCTTTGCTGTTTGTGTGGATACGCAGAAGAGGAATATTTGTGTACGTTCCGTGAGGAATCCTTTGGATTTGCCAAGAAGCTGAGGTGGAGACAGCCTGAGACTTTGGGATGCTGTTTGTGCATCCAACACTGAGACCAACCCATAGTCTCCAAATTCTAGCTCCATACTTTCTGTTTTCTGTTTTGAAGTTGCAGAGCTCCGTGGCCTTAGAAATCCCACAGAATTACTATCATTCTGCCCATGGAGATAGGCAGGGCAAAGGGCCCTCCACGCCCCATTAAAGCCATAGGCTCTTTCATTTTCTCATACACCACTTGGCTCTATTCCAAGGATATCTTTTTGAAATGTTTCTAAAAGGGAAGCTAAGGCTTCCTCCTTAACATTTTCTTGATGGTGGTGTTGGAAGCAGTTTAGAGTCATAGAGCTGAAGGTGTCCTTGAAGGGAGCCTGTTCCCCAACAGAGGGGACGAAAGCCTTTCATTCAATGGGATTTGATGACTTCCCCAGGATTACATGGGCCGAGGCCCTGGTTCTGAGCACACCAGGCTTCCCATACAGCAACCAGCTCTACTTGGTGGCCACTACTTGGTGGCCGGGCTTTCTCCTACTGAGCCAAGGCCCAATTTCCATCTCGAATTTACTTTGTTCTCCTATAAGCAACAAACATTTGACATTTATCATAAAAGGTCCGAACTATTCATCTGACAATTAAACATCCTCTGGGGACATGCTGAAGGCTTGGTATTTATGTCTGTGCTTTTATTTTTTTCTCTTTAGTAACCCTTCCTTTGCCTCAGTATTTTAAAATACAACAGTAAAATGTCTGCTTTGATATATACTGGTTCAGAAAATGTGAAAGATTAGTGTATGGAAGAAGTATTTATTTTTATTTTCACTAAAGCTACATTATGTTACAGTATTATTTAGTCAGTTTATCCAGAGTTGGGACTCTTGGGATGTAGCTATTAGGGCCTTCCCCTCCCCCTCCATTCCTGCATTTGTGTGTGTGTGTGTGTGTGTGTGTGTGTCCCTGCCCCAGAAAACACGATAGTTAATAGCCTTTAATGTCACAATTTTTACGGATGGGGACATGAGAGATGGGGAGCATATGTCTTCTCCTAGCAGGAGAGTTTGGGGCCAGGAAACAGACATAATGCATGACAATTTCTCATTGGTTCAAAAGGCAGGGATAAAGCCCATTGCTGTCACTAGTGTGTGGCCATCTAAGCTCAGGGTCTGCAAGTGCCAAGTGACAGTTTCTCCATTTCTCCAGTCAACAAGGTGTCTTGATGATTCTAGAAAAATGACAGCCCAGTATCCTGAGTGAAATAATGACTTGGACTGTAAAGTAATCAGAAAACATCTGTACAATGTAGTGGAAGAAAAAAAAAAATGAGGCCCAGAAGATCCAAATCACAAACAAAAGAACCTCACAGAAAATTCTAAAATTGAGATTATTTATCTTGGAAAGGACTAGATTTTGTGTCTAAGGTTGTGATAAGAAAAACTTCAGAAGAAAGCTTTGTCTTTACTGCTGGGAAACCTGAGCAGGGCTGCAGAAGCGATTCCCCCACAAAGAGCTGGGGAGTCAGCGCTTCTGTCCAGAATGTGTTTTGTGAAGCTGCTCAGTTAGGTAAAGAGTTCAGGGCAACTTTATGCCAGTTAGGCAGAAAACTGGGGTTATATTAAAAGGTAAATGATAATAGTTGAAGATTTGTGGAAAAGCTATGACAGTACATAGGAGTTTTCACTTTGACTGAACTTGACATAAATTTTATATTAGAGGTCAGCAATTGGTTTAAATGATAGTTTTATTAAGACGTTATATTTCCAAAAGAAAACAAATATAATGCATTTTAAATTCAGCTTTCCATGCCTTAGGGAATATGAATTGTTTTAAGAAACAGGATTGGCCGGGCGTGGTGGCTCACGCCTGTAATCCTAGTACTCTGGGAGGCCGAAGAGGGAAGATCGCTCAAAGTCAGGAGTTCGAGACCAGCCTGAGCAAGAGTGAGACCCCCCGTCTCTACTAAAAGTAGAAAGAAATTAATTGGCCAACTAAAAATATATAGAAAAAATTAGCCAGGCATGGTGGCGCATGCCTGTAGTCCCAGCTACTTGGGAGGTTGAGGCACAAGGATCACTTGAGCCCAGGAGTTTGAGAAGTTGCTGTGAGCTAGGCTGACACCACAGCACCCTAGCCCAGGCAACAGAGTGAGACTCTGTCTCAAAAAAAAAAAAAGAAACAGGATTGCCTATGCTTCCCTTGTCTCCTGGTGGCAGCTACCTAATTAAAAACATGATTCTAAGAAGAAAGGAATTAAATGGCCTCAAGTGGACCAGCCTTGAAAAAGGGCTAAAGTGATGCTAAGGACCAGATCGTTTCCTTCTTGGCACTGTTTTTGATTCATTAAAAATGAGGTGATGATATCCAACCTTCAATAGGATGTAAGCTCTGTAAAGGCAGAAACCTCCCTCTGCTTTGTTTGCTGCTGTATCGCAGATGCCTGGACCAGTGGCTAGTCCACAGCAGGCACACATAGACATGTATTGCTTAAAGGAATGAATAACCAAGAGCCAAGAGCAAGAAAGAACTTAAGTTTTCTACCACTAAAAACCTCATTGCCAATGGTTTTTTATTATCCTTTTTGTTTGTCATTTGCTTAAAAAGCTTTTCTTGTAGTATAAATCCTGTATGTACTAAATGTTAATCTTGGTTGGTCTAACCCATTTTATGCTGTGGATTCCTGAGGCTAAGAACATTATCTGTTTAGCTCACAACTGTTAAGTGCTCACCACAGGATAAAGTGATATGTGTACCTAATAAGTTCCACTTGATGATAAAAATCCAACACTAAGTAAAGCAATGAAATGACATTGCGAATTTAAAACAATTAAGAAGACCCTAGAAGCTCCCTACAGCAGCGTATTATAACTTCCTGGCTTATCACCAGCTATGAGAGGTTTCCCGGGTAAATGTTATAGCAAACGTTTATTAATTTTTATTATACTACATATATAGTACAAAGGATTGATTATATACATTATTTTATTCTGACCTCTCAACAGCCATTTTACAGATGAGGAATGTAGACTCTGAGAGCTTAAATAATGTGCCAAGGTCACCCAACTGGGAAAGGCTGGAGTGGGGAGGAAGCCTCAGCCCAATTCTAAACCATGTTTTTCCATTTCTCTACATATTGCTCAAAGTGGCTAAAATACTGAAGTTTGTAAACAAGATACTATTTTATAAAAGAGTCAGAGTTTTTGCCAGATTCTTGTCTCTTTTACTTGCTTACACTTTTATTTGCTTTCTTTTTTCTTTCTTCTTCTTTTTTTTTTTTTTTTTTTGAGACAAAGTCTTGTTCTGTCACCCTGGCTGGAGTGCAGTGGCATCATCCTCACTGTATCCTCACACTCCAGGGCTCAAGTGATGCTCCTGCTTCAGCATCCTGAGTAGCTGGAACTACAACTATATGCCACCACGCCCAGCTAATTTTTTTATTTTTTGTAAAGATGGGGTCTTGCTCCTGCTCAGGCTGATCTTGAACTTCAGACTTCAAGTAGTCCTCCCGCCTTGGCCTCCCAGAGTGCTAGGATTACAGGAGTGAGCCACCGTGCCTGGCCTATTTACTTTCTTGAGTGGGAGAAAAAGGTGAAATTACCTTTGGAGTATGGGATCTGTGTATGTCCATCTTCTGCGAGTCCATAATTAGCAATTGCTACTAATATATACTGGTAAATGTTTTGGCAATTAACTCCCAATTGTATGGGGTGTACCCTGAATGATCCTGTGTCCATTGTTCCCTCTATAATGTTTCATCAAAAGAAATGTGAATTCCGATCCCCAGAGTCTTAAATAAAATTCAGTGTTTACTGAATTTGCCATAAAAGGTAACAAAGTGAGAATTCTACCCTGCAACTTACAGCAAACATTTTAAAAAATTCTCTTGAGATGTCCCTCTCCTTAAAGGGCCTCCAGCTTCAGGGGAGCTCCTCCTATCTCTGTTTCTCTCTTTCTCAAAGTCCTGCCTGGCTCTTCTAGACCTTTCTCCTAGGAAATCGGCTCTATCTTTCTTTTTAAATCTACTTGGTTTTCCCAGCATCCTCAGTTCTGTATCTCTGCCTAACCTAGTACCCCAGTTCTAGTACAAGTCCAAGTCTGGTGACTGCTAGTTTACCAGGGACCTGGACAGCCCAGAAGACTGTGTAGGAAATAGAGTCTGTGAATATTTATATTTAAAAATGTTTGTTTGTGTAATAAGGGTGTTTTTTGCCCTCCAAATTGGGCATCTCAAAACGATCATGACAATTGTGTGACATGTATCCTGGGGTCAAATATTGAAAACCAAGTACACAGAAATTATCAAATTAAAAAAATCATTTAAAAAAGGCTAATACTCGAAGCCATCCTGCCAAAATAGCAGTTGGTCTATCTACCTCTTCACTTTTCAGTGTGTTTGGATGTTAACATAAAAAAAACCATAGTCAAATGTAGACATACGTCTAAGGCTCATAACATATGATTTCCTTTATAGGACCCAGGCTCTGTTAATCATTCCTGCATTCTTTCCTCACTCATCGCCACAAATGCTGCGTTACGGATTCGAAATAGCTCATCCATATGTACCAATGAGCAATAAGTACATTAACAAGTTTACAAACTTTTGTACAATATTAGTATTTACTCCACCTATGAGCCCCTGGGATAAAAATCCACAAATTATCACCACTGGTCACAAAGCGAGGGCACCTGTGCAGCTTAGCGGGCGTGGATGTGGACGCCTGCAATCCTGCACCGCCTGAGGGGCTGCAAGACCGACTCAAGCATGTTCCCTCTGTGCAATGTGTCAAAGACGATACATCAATCCATTACCCATAAAAACCATCCAGGGTTTGTTAGTAAATAGTGGCCTGATTATGAATGGATGTACAAGTATTTTGTTGAGTGGGACTGTTTTGATATCGCATCTTGATGAGGGCAGCTTCGAACAACCCAGCATGAGCTAAAATTATATATTAGCTTCTAAGTTAGAGGATATGATTTAGGCAGATGTATTTGAAGCTCTGGAATTGATTCTTCCTATTAAATAAAATACATTGGTATCTGAACAAGGGCTTATGACTGTCACAAATATTTATTGAAATATTAAATATGTTAAATATATTTTATTTCAGGATGTTTTTCGAGGGCATAGTTTAGTGAGTAGAATTACACACATACACGCTCACACACACATGCACACACTCTCACATAAATCACCCAAAGGTCTAGATAGCATTTGCAGGTCAATTATGTAATATTTATTAGACTAAAGTTACAATATGTATCTACTAACTCAATATATGATATTTGGGTGAGTATATGTGAATAAATGGATGAATGTAACTGCAGAAAGAAGCCTGATTTTCAAATGCCTTTCCAATTATTATTACATGCTATTTGGTTGTTTTCTAGGGGAAGAGATTATATTGAGATCCTTTTCACCAAATCATTCTAGCTATTCTGAAGAGTTTAAGATATTTAGTAATTCATATATTGGTAAAGAATTCTGATCACATAAGTATTCAACAATGAACTCACATCTCCATTTGGATATCTCAAAGCAGTCTCAAACCAACATGCCCAAATGAAATCCATGATCTTCTCCCAAATTTGGTCTTTAGAGTTTCCCATCTCAATGAATCCTGCCACCATTCATCCAACTGCATAACCAGAAAATGGGGAATCATTTCTAATATCTCCTTCTTCCTTCATTTGTTGATTTTGCAATCTAAGTAATTCTCCAATCTAGCACCTTCTTTTTATCCTTACTGGATACTATCCAGCCCAACCCACCACCATCTCCTTAGCAGCTTCTCCTTTTGTTCCTATGAAAAAGCTACTGACTCGACCCTCATCAATCTCTGGAACTTTGCCTCTCCTAGGCTGCCCCTTCAGATCCTTTCTCCAGCCACCTGGCCCTTCTCTGAGTCCCCACAATGCATCATGTATCATGGTCCTTTGTGTTCCAGGTCTTCCAGCATGTTGTTCTTTCTTCCCTGCCCACCTGCAGTTCTCTCAGTAGATTCTCTTCAGCTTTCAGCCAATATATCTCCTCCTCAGGGAAGTCTTCCTCAGCTAATCATCCTAATCTCAGTCAGGCTTGTCAAATATATCTTCATAGTACTCTGTAGCTTTTCCTAAAAAAATTGTAACATACTCTTACTTACACACTCATTTGTATGATTATTTGATTGATACCTGTATCAATCTGACTCTGACTTGATTATAATTTTCATGAGGCCTCAAACTTTTCTTTTTTTCTTTTTTTTTTTTTAGAGACGGGGTCTCGCTCTTGGTCAGGCTGGTTTCGAACTCCTGACCTTGAGCTATCCACCCGCCTCGGCCTCCCAGAGTGCTAGGATTACAGGCGTGAGCCACCGCGCCCGGCCTGAGGCCTCAAACTTTTCTACCACCATTCCATCCCCAGTGATCACAGAGAGCCTGGAATGAAGTGCCTGTACTATAAATTTTGCTAATTGGGTGAATTAATGAAGAACTATGGACACAAGACATTAAACAAAACTCTCTATTAAGAAATTAAACAGAGAGAAGGACCACTGAGTGACAGCTGTAGAATTTTACTGTCTTGAGGAGCCCCCAGACCAGAAACTTCATGAGAAAGTATCTCTGATAAGGAAAACCCCCATCTATTACTTGGTGGTGCACCTGAGACCCCCACAAAAGACCCGTATCAGCATAATACTAACCTATTACCTGGCCCAGCAACTAATCTATTACCTGGTGCATCAGCATAACACTAAACCTATTACTTGGCCCAGCAACTAATCTGGCGCATCAGCATAACACTAAACCTATTACCTGGCCTATGAACTAACCTACTACCTGGCGCATCAGTATAACACTGAACCTATTACCTGGTGCATCAACCTAATACTAACCTATTACCTGGCGGGCATTAGTCACCTGATATTCCACTCCTTGGACCATCCCAACTTAATAAAAGTGGGAAAAATCAGGTAGACAGGGCTCAGAATTTGGTGGCGAGACCCTTCTGAGCCCGCCAGTGAATAAACTTTGATTCTCCAACTCTCCGTGTGCCACTGGGTTTGTCCTCGGGACCACCCGCTGTAACATTTGCTGTAACATCTCCAATTCTAGGATGTGAAAAATCTCCTGAATTCCTTAGATACAGTCACTATATGGTGCATCATGAAGTATGGCTGAGCCTTTCAGAAGCTGCCTTCATTCTTATTTCCTTTCTGTTAGCCAAGTAGGTTCTTTGCCTCTTTCTTTTTCTCAACAAGGAGAAATGTGCGAACACTCAAATGGCAAGTCACTCTGGGTATCCTGATTCCCTAAGACAAAGGCAGCAGAGTCCAGGTTTGGGGTGCCAAGTGGCATAAGCATATGGCATTTTCTTTTTCTCCGTAGTGAAGGACCAGCTCCATGCATTATAGTTATACCTGCATAAATATTCTGAGTACTTTATCACCAAATCTGTTATGGACTCAGTGAAGTTTGCAAAGCAAAGGGTCCTCTTCTCTAAACTACCTCTCAATGTGGGGGTGCTTTCTAAGTTATCTCTAAGAGATAATCTTCATTGTGGAGTGCTTAAATATACACCAAAATTTCTTTCACTGGAAATTTCCTCCTTTTGGTTGGAGGTGTTATGCCATAAATTTAATCCATCTCTTAAGTGAAAGCCCTTCAAGTACTTTGAGACTGTTATAAAAGCTATCCTTTCAGTACTACCTGTTTTTCCTCTTTGTTTTATTTTAGTCTCAGTAAATACTGGACTATCTTGAGATATTTTTTCTATCATTATTATTAACATAAAGAGATTGCAAATTCAATATTTTTGGCATCCCCAAATCCAGAGCCTAGTTTCACAGAACACTACTATCTTCCAAAATCTCTTTGGCAATCAATGCTCACCCAGTTCTGTAAATTCTTGGCACTATGCACTTGGCAGTTATGCATATACCTAAAGCTTTAGTAATATTTTATAAATATCTTTTCCTTCCTGTCAGGTTATACATTATTTGCAAAAAGGAAATTTGTATCCAACACTGGTATTGCCTGTTGAAAGCTATTGACAATAGGTAATCAACAAACATGTTATTTAATTGACCTAGGGGTCAGATGTCTCAAATTCTAGTCCTAATGTTTTGACTCTAATGTTGTTTGGACTTAAACAAAGCTCAATTTTCTCATTTGTAAAAGACATCAAGTCTCATTCTCAATAACTTCATCAGGTTACTTTGAAGATAGGTGTAACGATGTTCTGAATTTCTTAAAAAAAGATTAAGGTTAAAGAAAAGGTTAATTTTATTTTCTAACTCCTACCCTGGGCCCACGGCATGATTCAAGCTCACAACACTCTCACTCAGCTGTATTTGTCTCTCTGTGTCCCTTTTTAGCATGAAGATAGGCCTGGCAATTGGACTCCCCAATGACATCAGGACTGTAACTCTCCAGTTGCAAGGCCTAAAGTTTTGGAGTCATTTGGATTTGGGGGGGACATTCAATATGCATCTATAAATAGTATCACAGTGGTCCAAGAGATGAATTTAGATTGGGCTGTGGTTTCCTTTTCCATGGGGATATTGGGCCAGGTCTGCATGACCAGGTTGGAGAACCGATGTGGAAGGGTGAGTGAAATAAATATGTGATTTGGGGTGACAATCTTTGGTGAGGATTAGGAAGAAGGAAGCTAGATTCAAGATTGGAGATGGCCAATCTCCATTTTAGAAAGCTGGGGCTGCCTGCAGGGCTTTTAAATGCTGACAAAGGTCTATCAGGATTTAATCGGGAAGTCTAATGTTTTCTTCTTTTACCTGTTGTTCTGACGGAATATCAAAGGGATGATTCTTTCCTGGATTTTGAAAAACAAAATAAATGAATACCAATTGCTCTTTAAGATCAACAGCCTTATCCACTTCTCAGAACCGTTTGAGTGCCTTAGGAAGCAGATTTTGTTTTTGAAAGAAGCCATCTCATTAGAAGTGTTTTAAGTACTGGAAGGAAATACACCAAAATGATAATAGTGGTTGTTGTTTGGGACTTGTGCCTGTGGACAGGTTTTTTTTTTTTTTTTCCTTTCGCTTTCCTATATTTTCTGAATAGTATGTTATTCTATTATGACAATTTTATAAGAATAAAATATAATATACAATATAAAAAATAATCTAAGAAAATGTAAGAGTAAAAGAAAAGAAAATTCAAAGCCACTCCCCCAACAAAAGCCCTTCAAAGAACTAGTTATTCTACCCTTTTATTTTTCTGCTTTCAGGGTGTTCTCTTCAGCATATTGAAAACATTTCTCTTTCAGCTGAAGACACCAAAATCAATAGTTTTCATTTAATTTTTGCTTATTTTTTCTTCTTTTCATATTCCCAACATGTCTTTCCTTCATCAGCATTTGGATTTCAGCTTAACTGGATGTGTAGGGCTCAAAAATTGCTCAAAGACTGCAATGTGTAGACTTCCATTTTTTCCCTCCATTTTAATTTCCTTTAGCAATTTAGCACTTCTTTTCAAATCACACATAAAGAAAAAACAGAGAAATTTCTTAACACCCCTTTGGCAAATCACATGGAAAGAACTGCCACTGTTTCTATTTACATGCTTTGGGCAAGTTATATTTCAAATAAAGAGCTTCAACCCAGAACGAAAGGAGAATTTTTTAAAAAGTCCTTTTTAAGCAACTAATTCCTTCAGACAAGCTGTACTCAGAAAAGCAAAACACAACCTAGAATTATATACAATAATATAAGAAGAATGTACACATCTTAAGAATTTTTAATATTAAATATTACTTTTCTAACTATTAATTCTTAGAGAAAATACAATGTAAATACAAATTATACTTTGCATTTTTCTTAGTAGTCTATGTTAATATTTACATGATCCAAAATACAAATTTTTAGTAAAAATAAAATCATGTCCCCAGTTCTGACTCAGATGAAACCTCCAAATCTCAATGTTTCCACTTTCAGCAAAAATACTATATTTGGTAGCTACCAATAAGTTAAAAGCAAGGATACGATTCTATATTAGTGAAATTCACTTAGTTTTAGCTTAATGTACTTTTACAATATTCACATTCTTGTAAAGCTTGCTTTGTTTGGGAGGTAAATTATAATTCAAGGAGAGAAAGTATGAGATCAAGGAAAAACATTTACTGTATTTAATAATTAAAGCAAATTATTACACTATTTACTTTAAACAAATAATTTAAATTGTTAATTAATTGTTAATTAGATTGTTAATTTAATTGTTTAATTGTTTAAAGTAAAGCAAATATTGAAAAGCCTCCTTGCTGAGCTCCAAAGGTAACAGAAAATATTAGGAGCAACACAATGCCAATAAGTTGGATTACATGCTCTGGGATGTATTTATGTATTTACTTACAATCTGGAAACTTTGTAAAAATAGAATGTGAGTTTAAACTAACTTATACTAATACATTTTCTCTGCTCATTCTGAGCGATTTCCAACTTTTGCCTTTTTTAGTGCTATGACGTTGCCCGCTAACAGTGACTTCTGTGTGTGTAGTGATTTGCAGTTTTCAAACAGAATTTTTTTCCCTGTCTTTTTTATTAACAAGAACATTTTAATTTGTTAAATGCAAGATCCGAAAGACAGGGAAAATTCCTTCCCACTCAAATTCATTCCATTGATTTATTTTTCTTTTTATTAATTTCAAATTATGCAGTTAAACATTTGGTTGTGAAAAGGTGAGTTCAGCCTAGTAGGATTTCTTCAGGACAATTTCCTTTGCTAACAGTGAAAGTATGCTATTTTATTTCTGGATTTATGGGTCATTTTTTAGAGTTTGTATTCAGATTCAAATTTAGTGGGAAGACCTCTCACAAGGGTGGTAGACTCAACTCTGCCACCACTTTGTTGGGGGCCAGGAATAACAAGACACTAAATATTCAGAGCAGTGATAATAAGAGAGTTCAGCTTTAGCAATAGGTGGAAAATGCAAGACTCATACCACTTTAAGAAAACATCACACAAAGACACACATACACTTCATAGAGAAAAAAAATATTTTTGGTATTCTTTGTTTTTCAAATAAATTATTTTGCATTAGGAGGATTTCTTTAAGAATGGAGTTTCCCTAAGGCATTTAAAATATGATTTGCTTAAGGAACAACCATTGTAAAAATTTACATGCTCTTTCATTAATCAATAATGGTTGTTTATCATTATTGCAGGAATTAAGGTGGGAATTATATCAACACTACCACTTGTTTAGGGCATTTACACTTTATTGGACTCAGTCTTTTTTATCTCCATTATAAACCTGAGAATAATGGGTAGCATTTGCAGTGCCTACCTTACCTTCCTCTCAGCCGTGTTATGGTGTAAAGCTAGATAATACCTTTTTTGGCAAAGGTGTCTAATGATCTACCCAATATGTGTTTTCTCCCCTCTACAGGCCCTAGCTGCCCAAATACATTTCCCATCTCGGGTCCCTTACATTCATGTAGCTACTTCTCACCATGAAGTGTGCATGGAAGGGATGGGTGTCAGTTCTGGATTGAAGTTTTTAAGAAGTGGGTATGTCTTCTGCATACTTTCCTCTTCTACCGAAGGCCCCAAAGCCCTAGGGTATTGTTAAGGTGACTCACTGTCCTGCTTTGCACAGGACTGAGGGAGTTTCTGGGATTTGGAACTTTCACTTTCAAAAGTGGAACAGTCCTGGGCAAAACGGGATGTCTTAGTCACCCTACCCAACATGCCCACTGACCAAGAACATCTCCACTGGACTGTTATGTGACTGAGAAATAACCCAGCAAAATTTTGGAGTTAATTTGGTGCTATCTACTAGCATTACTCTAACTAATACAGTTTGGAATTGCTACTTGCTACGTGAGCTTGTTCAGATAGATGCATGTGAATCAGAGGATATCAGAAAGCAGGAACTCTGGCTCTCATCTTCACTAGCTCTACGATCTGGAGAATGTTCTTGGCCTAATTTTTTAGTTGGAGTAGACCAATGGTTCTCAAAGTGTGGTTCAGAGGTCTAGGGGGTTCCCTAAGAGCCTCTCAGGGTCCGTGAGGGCAAAGCTATTTTCATAATGGAGCCAGGTGTTGTTGTTATTGCCTTTTTAACTCTCATTCTCTCGAAAGTGTGTGGTAGGATTTTCCCCACACTGTACCAGGTGTGATGACATCATGGCTCTGGTGGCTGATGGAACACATACTTGTGCATTCTTGTGTTTTAAAAATTTCTTGCTTTTAATTTCTAATACAGCAAATATTAATAAATGTAACTAACATAAGCAAAAGCGCTTTGGGGTCATTAATGATTTTAAAGAGTGTAAGCGCTCCTGAGACCAAAAAGTTTGAGAACCACTGAATTGGATAATTTCTAAGGTTTTGTATAACTCTCAAAGTTTATGAAGTAGTACTCATATATGCACAAATTAGTTATAGAATTTTTAAGATGCTTTACCATCCATGTTTTTTAAAAATCTTAAGCTGTGGTAGAGATTAAAATATTTTGGAATCCATTCTTAAAAGATTTCTTTCCAGAAATCATAGATGCTTTCTTTTTTATGTATCTGGAATTATACTTAGTGTAATTCCCTCTTATAACATGGGTCAGTTGCCTTAAATCATAAAATAGCAAATATGAAAGTGTATTTTTTTACTTCAGAGGAAAGGAATTATGCCATTTCAAACAGTAAATCTGACAATTATATTTCTAACAACCTTAGATATATACTTGTTGTGCTTATCTGGGGATCTGAATAAAGATGCTTAAGAAACTTTTGATGGAAGCGAATCAAATGCAAATTTGGTTGTGTGTCTCTCTTGCTTAGAGCCTTTCAATTGCTTCCTGTAAGTCCTCAGGATAAAGCCCCAACTTATACAGAATCTTTTCAAGTCTTCACCTGCAAACCCACTGCCCTGGCCTCACCAGTGTTCCTTCTCTGTCTCAAACTTCCCACATGCTGGAGGACTTTGACCCTATTTCCTCTCCAACTTAAATGCCTTTTTCTCCGATCTGATTTACAATCTTAATGCACCTATGCTTTTTATGCCTCCACAACTCACCTGGAATTCCCTGTTCCAAGATGCCCATTGGATCTAAAGAGAGAAACTTACTACTTATCCTATAGGATCATGATCTAGGTGTGACTGACTCTTGGCAACAACCCCTGCCCACCTGCCAATTTGAATGAGAGAAGAGGCCTCCTTCTTACCCCACAAAGGAGATCTACACACATAGAGTAGCATGCTGTTCAATCTGTTAGAGAATGACTTAGAAAAAGAAAAGACTTTCCTGTTGTGTGTGTGTGTGTGTGTTTTTCTTTTTTCTTTTTTTTTTTTTTTTTTTGAGACAGGGTCTTGCTCTGATGCCCAGACTAGAGTGCAGTGGCATTGTCATAGCTTCATACAACCTCAAGCTCCTGGGCTCAAGCGATCCTACTGCCATGCCCTCCCAAAGTGCTAGGATTACAGGCAGGAGCCACCTGTATTTGGCTTCCCTGATAGCCAAATATAAAATGTTCACTAAAAATACAAAAGTGAAGCCCTCAGTTTCCTAAATTCACTGGATGCTGATAGATTTAGAGAAAGCCAAGATGTATCATCTACTGAAGCCTATACACACATACACACACACACACACACACACCCCGGAGACCAGTTCAAAATCCAGACTGCCATTTGAGGAATGTATAGTTGCTAATTTATTTTGACAAATTGGTAGAGTTGATTTAAATTATTTATGATAATGCTTCACAGTATATTTTGTAAAAGAAATGAAAGTGTAATTTAAAAAGTTCTTGGCTTTTAAGGTTTTCTTGGGGAGAAATGAAAAAATGCTATTGTTTTATTCTTTTAAATTATGAAAACACCAGAACTTGTGGAATAAATATAAGAGAAATCTGCTTATGTTTTAGGAAATGTATATACTTCTACAAACAAATCTAGTAGAATATCTGAAACAGAAACTGTACAGGTCTCTCGGCTCTTTTTCCACATGAAGTCAATTGCCGGTAAATGGAGAGAAAATTTACCTATCTACATACATGACTTTCTGGGTAATAATAATGGTAATGATAGCTAACATTTATCAAACTCTTACTATGTTCTGAATGTTTTATTTGCATTATGTCTTTGAATGCTTATAACATCCTAGAAGGTAGGTGCTGTTATTGTTTCCACTTTACAGAGGATAAAAATGAGCTACAGAGAGGTTAAGTGACGTACCCAAGGTCACACAGCAGCAAAGATGGGATTTGAAACTATGTAGACTTATTCCATAGCCTTGCATTCTTCACCACTCAGCTATAGTAGGTTATACAGTATTGCTGAAGGAACAAATTTGAAAGCCTTCCTCGCAGAGTGTCTTTCTTTCCATCTGTACAAAGGATTATAAACTGCAAGAACTTTTATGGCATGTTGAGTTAGCTCAGTAGTTCAATTGAAAGAGTTTCCTTTTAAATATTTAAAGCTATTAACTATTTAATGCTCTACATATTTAAAGCTATTAATTTTTATTAGGACGACCAGAGCCAAACACAGGATAAACCTCTGTTTCTTTCAATTCAACTCAACTCAGTCAATTCAGTTCATGTCATTGAACATGCATTGCATGCTGAGTTTGAGTAGGAAGATAGCAATTCAAATATCAGAAAGGTATTATCTCTTCTTTCTAGGAACACAGAATTACTTGGGGCCAGAGATAGGGGCAGCAAGTAGACTAAACTATCAGCTCAGGTTCAATGTGGCATATGCTGGGTCCCACAGTACTGTGGCTGAGGTAGGTAAGAGTAGACAGGGCACAGTTTTAGAAGAGAGAAGGTAAGTTAAAAGAGAAACTTGGGTCCTTTTACCATACCTAGCCCTAGGAGATCATAGGCTCAACAAACACTTGTCAAATGAATAATTAAGACTCCGTAAGGTAGTAAGGAGGATCTGGAAAGAATTCCCATGGAGGAGAAAGCATTTTAAGTTTTAGACAAAAGAGCATACCATTCTGAGGCTACAGTATATGCAAAAGGCAGATGTTTAATAAAAAATGCTTGAAATGATGATGGTAGAAACCCAGTGAATGGTGCTGAATAAAAACAATGAATACGCGATGATGATTCTGATTTAACTAACATTTATTATACATCTCCATTGTGGCCAGCTGTTTTCAAGGGCTTAATCTCATTTACTCTCCAAAATCGCGGTATTTGTGGGTAGACACAAATGTGCAACCTTGTTCTCCCTTCAAAGAGAACTATGCGTCCCAGCTGTGGGGGACGTGGTCACACACAGCCTCTGTTCCACTGTCGGCTCCTTCAGAGTCGGCCTCGGCTGACCTACCATCATGCCCTTTTCTGAGAAAATCCATATCCAATATTTGAGCAAAGCAGGAATACAAAAGCCAGATCATTTTGGCTCAACATGGAACCACTTTCCTGGATTTTATTTGTTCCAGAGTCCCTCCAGGGTTGGCCAAGGCATTGTTAGCCCTTGACTGGAGTTTGACTTCTCTTTTTGTCTAATCCCACTCCCCTTCCTTCCTATCATAGCTCAATTCCTAATCAGTATCTTGCTTGGTTTTGGGATCTGCTTCCAGAGAACCTAATATGCAAGATTATTAATCTCCCAAAATGACAGACTAGAAATTGGGACGTTGATAGGCTATGTATCTGCCCAAGGCCACACAAGTAGTGAATAGCAGAGCCAGGTTTTAAATTCAGATTCATTTGACCCCTAATTGAGGGCTTTTTTCGGAACCCCACACTGGCTACAGGGACCAACCTTACAGTATTTAGCAAAAGCTGCCTTATCTCTCCTGCCTCAGCATACATACAACAGGAATCTCTCCAGTGTAGGCCCAGATAGATGTTTTCTATCAGGAAAGCTCTGAGTCATCTGTACCCCCTAGAGCAGTGGTCCCCAACCTTTTTGGCACCAGGGACCTGTTTTGTGGAAGACGATCTTTCCACGGATGGGGTTGGGGGGATGGTTTTGGGATGATTCAAGTGCATTACATTTATTGTGCAAACTTCTCTGCTAATGATAATTTGTATTTGCAGCCCCTTCCCAGCACTAGTATCACTGCCTCAGCTCCATCTCAGATCATTGGGCATTAGATTCTCATAAGGAGCACGCAACCTACACCTCTCACACGTGCAGTTTACAGTAGGGTTCGCATTCCTATAAGAATCTGATGCCCCCCACTCATCTGATAGGAGGCAGAGCTTATGCAGTGATGTGAGCGATGGGGAATGGCTATAAATACAGATGAAGCTTTGCTTGCTTGCCTATAGCTCACCTTCTGCTGTGCGGCCCAATTCCTAACAGGCTGTGGACCAGTATCTGTCCATGGCCCAGGGGTTGGGTACTACAGCCCTAGAGGAAGGCAAAGCTCTGAGTCAGCTGTGCCCACTCTTGGCTTGACAACTCTTATCAATCTTTCAAGTTTCAGCACCTAAAACACAATTAAGTTTTCTGGTTACAAGCTTTCATGGTATCCCTCATAGCATTGGCCACAATTTGCAATCATGTATTTATTTCCCCTTGTCTGTTTGTTCCACTAGGCATGGAGGAAGGCACAGATTATGTTTGTTGAGTTCCCCACTAACTTCCCAGCACTGAGCATACTGTTTGGTGTATGGCAGGAGCTTAATTTACATTTGTTGAAGATATGCATTAAGTGTTAATGAGAAACACTTGGTATTTATCTCAGTCAATTTTAATTCCAGTTCTCTTATCTTAGTTATGCAAGTGTATGAGATATTCACAAAAAATATTATTGTACAATGTTGGATATTTATTATTGTAATTATTGTTTTTAGGCTTACAGCATACCTCAGAAACTCTCTTTGTATCTTTTGCTGGAGGTCATGTTTAATTTTTTTCAAGAGAAGTCTAGATCCTAAGATAATGCTGATATTTTCCAGGAATGGGGATTCCATGAGCATTGTCAGATACTTGTCCCAATGTCTAGAAACCTCTTAAAGGTGATGTTTATCATTTTATCCATGTAGGTATTTGATTTGTGAACTCATTCTTTAAAACCAAAGTCATAGGTGACACTCTCTGACCTCGTTAAAGCCCATAAATCTTTCTCTTGTGAAATTTTTTTATCTTGAAATGTGGCAAAGGTGTGAAATATTGAAGAAGTGTTCTTTTTAACATTTGCCCTACAAACTCACACAATAGAAAAACAGACTCGGGCATTTCTGACATGGGTTGCTTCTCTGAAAGGCTGTTTCAACTTCACTCTATATAGGTGACGATTTTATACATTTCAGTTATGCAGACTTTTTAGCTTTTACCTTTTCAGACTAGTCTTTTTTAAAATAAACATAAATGTATTTTTATATAAGGTTAATATATTGACAGCACAGAATTTTTAAAAGAGAGAAAACAGGAAAAAAAGGTCATATTCTCAGACATCTTACATGTTTGCATTTGTGGTGAATTTTTCTGGTATATGGAGATTATGAAGTGAAAGAGGGAAAAGATCTGTTAAAGACTTATTCTTCCAGGGCTGCTCTGAAACCAAATTTAAACCAATCCTGCACAGCTGTAGACTTGGAATTAGAAAACTCAGTCTTGAGGATCTGTTGCCTAATAGCTGTGTGTGTTTTTGCAGCTTACTCAACCTCTCTGAGTCCTGTTTTCTCCTTTGTAAAATAGAGATAGTAATTTCTGTTAGTGACCTAGTAGGAATCTATTGGGGGATTAAGTGAGATATGGTAAAACCCCACCTAACCTTCAATAAACATAAGCTACTATTATTACTGGTCTTTTTCTGGATCTTTTCTGAACACTGTGTTGTAGCAGATGCTGTTAGTACCCCTGCATCTCCTGGAGCCTGGCTACTGCAGTGCCCCAGGGCCAGCTACCAGCATTTGCATCTCTTTGCCCAAGGGCTTATTCTGGCAACTTGCTCCTGGTATACGCTCATAATATAGGCTGAAATACCAGAGAATTAACACTCCCAGATCAGTCTACAATCAATGACAGAAGGGAATTGATATATAAATACTCTGGCTGCTCTGCCCCTTATATGGGATCACTCTGAGGCTTACAGTCTACACTGGATTCCAGAGTTTCCCTACAGCTATTAAGCTCCAGGTTCCCACAGTGATAACTAGCTCAATTATACAACTTTTTTTTCTTCCTGAATCATTTATTGGCTTTCTTCCATTTCCGGATTTACTTCTCCACTCTGTAATTGGTATTTCCTGGATTTACCCTTCAAGTAAAGTAGTACCACTTGTACTTGAATTCTTGTCTCAGATTCTGTTTCTGGAGGGACCTTAAACTAAGACAGTATTTGTGTGAATCCCAATTGTTTTGGATGGAAGTGACATACACTTAATTAACTCAGTATAGCCTACACCAAAACAAAGAAGAAATCAGTTCATTGACTCATCTAATACAATGTCCAAAGATGGCAGAATTCTATTAAGGATGGCTAATGCAGGGAGCTCATACAATGTCATTGACTTGTTCTCTCCTCTCTCTCTCTCTCTCTCTCTCTCTCTTTCTCACACACACACACACACACACACACACACAACCCTACCTATGTTTCTCTCTATGTATTAGCTTATTTTCAGACAGGAAAGATGGTGCTGTAAGGCCACTCTAAGCTTACATTGCCTCTACAGCATGTAATATCTGAGAAAGTAAAACCTTTTGTCCACACCCATGTCAATTCCAGAAAAGGTCTCATATTGGCAGTATTCAGGATGCATGCTGACCTCCAGAAAAATCACTGTGTTAGGTGGCTGAAGTATGCTGGGTAGTCACTCCAAGGAAGGGGACAGCTCTACCAGAGCAAGATGGAATATGGAGGGTGTGTGCTTGACTTCAAAAGGATGTGAGCGGCAACAAGCATTTTGCAAGTAGAAAATACTGTTGTGTTTCCATCTTCTTTCTTGAAGATGGAAATGCCTTACATTTTTGGACTTTTTTTTTTTTACCTCAATAGAAGCAATTGGAATTAACATAACAATAGGACCAGTGTCTTCTTTTCCAGGTTCAGAACTGACGGCACAGATGTTACCATCCTATTTTCTTTTTTTTTTTTTGGTGACAGGGTATTCTCTGTTGCCCAGGCTAGAGGGCAGTGGCACAATCATAGCTAACTCAGCCTTGAAATCCAAAGGTCAAGTGATCCTTCTGCTTCAGCCTCCTGAGTAGCTAGGGCTATTGGTGCGTACTACCACACTTGGCTAATTTTTTTTTTTTTAGAGTTGGGATCTCGCTATGTTGCCCAGGCTAGTCTCAAACTCCAGGTGTCGAGCAGTCTTCTCACCTCAGCCTAAATGTCATCATTTTATAATGGAGGGACAGGAAAAGAATATATTCATTAAACAGTAAAAAATAGTAGTTGCCATTTGTAGAGCACACATAGGGTACATTCTAAATTCCATGCTAAGTATTTAAATCATAGAAACAAACTCTGACCAGTCATAAGTGTGACTACGATTTTTATTTTACAAATGAGGAAGCTGAAGCTCAGAGAGGTTAGATGACTTGCTCAGTATATTTTAGTTCGTTAATGGAAGAGACTATATTTGCATCCAGGTCTGTGTAATTCAAAGCCCATTCCTTAGCCACCTTGCTGCATTGCCTGCTTGAACTACTGATGCTTTGGAAACATTGCTTTGGTTGGGCCTACCCTAATACTTACCTGCTTTTAAGTCCCCTTGCAGCATTCAGACTCAACAAAAAAAATTGAACTCTAGGAGCTGATTAATTTTTTCTTTCCTTCAAATTTCACACTTGAGGTTGGAGACTTCTGGGTCCACACCAAAGTTTTCTTCTGAGAACTTGCAAACCTTACACTCAGAATGTATTTGCCTAGAAAATCCTTTTTATTTAACTGGAACATAACCAGAGTTACCCAGGTCGCTATATTCATTGTCCTTCTCTGGTTAGCCTCATGAAGTCTCCTGACTGAGCAGGCATTAGATCAGATGAGTTTGGTGAGAACAGAATTAATTCATGGAGTTGCTTTCTCAGCTCTCCAAGACCATCTCTTTTACTGGGACTGTAGGCAGCAGCTCTAAATACCTTGCACTCGGTAAAAAACAGAATTATATTTGCATTCCTTTTAGACACTTGGTGATTTTGTTATTGTTTAAAGATGGAAGAGGTAACTGAGGTGTGAATC
This sequence comes from Cheirogaleus medius, assembly GCA_008086735.1. NCBI lineage: Eukaryota > Metazoa > Chordata > Mammalia > Primates > Cheirogaleidae > Cheirogaleus > Cheirogaleus medius. Next base: position 7,848,892 of record VBSM01000813.1, on the reverse strand, counting down.
TAATTATCTCTGTGATCAGTTGAGGAGTGAATTACCCACACAGTTGAAAGTGCTAAATTCTCTCATTGGTTTGGCAAATATTGATTAATCTCCTTTTTGTATGTCAGGCTCTAACCTAGGTGCTGGGGACACAGCAGTGACTCAGACAGAAACAAACTACCCCACAAATAAATATATAATGATGCACTGTGATAAGAATTCTGGGAGAGTGTAATAGGCAGACCATATTAGTGAGGCTTCAGTGCAGGAAAGAGAAATAACTCTAGGTACTTTAAGCAGGTTTTAGATTAACATGAGGAATTGGGTGTTTGTAAAAACCATGTGAAGGGCTGAAGAAGCAGTTTAACCCTGTGTCTCCATGGGTATCTCTCAGAACTCTGCAGGACTGGCCCTCCAAGGGAGCTACCACATGGAAGTTCACCAAAATCAAGAACCCACTGTGACCTACTTAGAAGTCCCTTGACACTGTCTATGAACACCTGGTAACTACAAAAGGGACACCCAGGCTGTGGTTCGTAACTGAGTACGCCAGATCAATATGCCACCATGGCTGCCAACGCCTCTGCATTCACTGCTTCCTTCTCAGGTCTGAAACTGGGGCAGGATGGAGAAACCTCATGTTTTCATGATGGCTCTTGCCAGTAGAAACTGCCAGCTGGAACCAAATTAGCATCCAACATCTTAGCTACAAGGGAGTCGGCAATGCTGTTGGTAGCATTCTATTCTTTTTTTTTTTTTGAGACAGAGTCTCACTTTGTTGCCCAGGCTAGAGTGAGTGCCGTGGCGTCAGCCTAGCTCACAGCAACCTCAATCTCCTGGGCTCAAGCGATCCTACTGCCTCAGCCTCCCGAGTAGCTGGGACTACAGGCATGCGCCACCATGCCCGGCTAATTTTTTTTTTTCTGTATATATTTTTAGTTCGTCAACCAGCTCAGGCTGGTTTTGAACTCCTGACCTTGAGCGATCCACCTGCCTCAGCCTCCCAGAGTGCTAGGATTACAGGCGTGAGCCACCATGCCCGGCCTGGTAGCATTCTATTCTTTTCAAACAGAAGGAGGGTGGAACGGAGATTGAGTGAGTCCATCTACAGCTGCCAACACAGGATTCTGGTTAAATTCTGGGGAAGGCTTCTCTGAAGAAGTGACATTTCAGCTGAGACATAAAAAATGAGCTGGAGGAAGGCAGCCAAGGAGTGAGGTGTGCTCCACATATGAGGAACGGCATGAGAGAAGGCCTCGCACTAGGAAAGCACTTGGTGTGTTTACGGAGCTGGGATGAAAGAAGGGTGGAGCTCGGTGTGTGAGAGGGAGTGGTAGACAGTTGGAGGGGGAGGGAAAGCCTGGTTGTATAGGGCCTTATTGAAGATTTGGGATTTTCTTCTAACTGCAAAGGGAAGTAGGGGAAGAAATTGATCTGCTTCATATTTCTGAAGGTTACTCTTGCTAATGTCTAGACAGAAGTTTAGAGATAGCAAGAGTAGAAAGGGGGATATTGCCATAGGCCAAGTGAGCAGATGGCAGTTTAGATGAGGGTGTTGTCCGTGGAGGTGACGCAGAGAAGCGGAGCAACAGAAATTACATTTTGGAGGCAAAACTGACAGGACTTGTTGCTGGGTTGGTTGAAGCAGAGGCAGGGGAGGGCAGACCAGCACTCAGGCATGGCTCCTGAGTTTCCGATGTGAACAGCTGGATGGGATGTTCATGCCATTTAGTGCAATGGGTAAGATGTGTCAAACAGGTTCTGCAGCAAGATCAGTATGAGTTTTGAGCATATTAAGTTTGAGATGCCTCCAAAACATCCAGCAGGAGATTTCCAGGATATCTAGAAATGCATGCATGTCTAGATAATGGTCGGTACGGACATGCAGGTGGACCCTGGGGGATGTCAGAGTGAAAACCAGACATAACCTAAATGAGTCAGTCCAGCAAGGATTATGCATTAATCTAGCCCTGAAGGAAAAAATTACCTAAGATAGTAAAGATGTCAATGACCATATAGTAGTAGTAGTAATAGTTAGTTCTTGTTTTTTTCCTTGTCTCTTTGTTCTTCTTTTCCTGTTTCTCCTTCTCTTCTTCCTCTTCCTCTTGCTCTTCCTTCTTCTCTCTTCTTTCAACAAGTTTTTACTACATTAATCTTTAGGCTATTTCTGTTATTTTGAGCACAACCTCAACCTGTAAGTCAGAGGTTCAGTGAAAAGAATGAAACATTTTAAATTGTGCTGATTCTCTGAAGGGTTGTTATTAATATATCAGCTATGAGTTACATTAGTACCTTCTGTACTTTCTTCTTTTTTTTTCTAGTTTGAGAGAGAAGTGAGGGAAAGAATACGATATTATGTAGATTTTTTATTCTTGTGGACTTTGGGGCAAGCCAAGACTTTGGTAGAAAGTAGTACAGAAATCAGCAACAGCAATATTTGGAGGGAAGTGTGCATAAGCTGACCTTATATATAGGGCTTTAAAATTTTTTCATTGTTTATTTATTTATTTTATCTCAAAATATTAAAGGGCTACAAATGCTTTTGGTTACATGAATTGCTTCTGTAAAGTTTCAGTCATGGCTATAAGTGTGCCCATCATCCAAATAGTGTTCATTGTACACATTGGGTAGGTTATTGCCCCTCCCCTCCGTCCCCTCCCCCTTGCTTGATTTCTGCTGAGTTTTACTTCCCTCTGTGCACAATGATTAGTTCTAATTTAATAGTACATGTAGTGTTTGTTTTTCCATTCTTTAGATACTTCACTTAGGAGAATGGTCTCCAGTTCTATCCAAATTGTTGCCAAAGGCATTAATTCATCTTTTTTATGGCTGAGTAGTACTCCATGGTATACATATATCACATTTTATTAACCCATGCATGAATTAATGGGCACTAGGGTTGATTCCACATCTTTGGAATTGTGAATTGTGCTGCAATAAACATCTGATTGCAGGTGTCTTTTTGAGAAAATTACTTCTTTTCCTTTGGGTAGATACCCAGTAGTGGGATTGTTGGATTGAATGGTAGGTCTACTTTTAGTTCTTTGAGGAATATCCATACTGTTTTCTATAGAGATTTTTTGATATGCTGTTGAATTTGTTTTGTTAGTATTTTATTGAGGATTTTTGCATCTATATTCATAGGGCGGGCAGATATGGTTATGGCAAATATCCTGTGTTTGCTCGTCTGGAAAAGACTTAATTCCTCCATCAATTGTGAAACTTAATTTTGCAAGATAAAAAATTCTAGGCTGGCAGTTGTTCTGTTTAAGAAAATTGAAGATGGGGCCCTGATCCCTTCTGGCTTGTAAGATTTCCACTGAGAAGTCTGCAGTTAACCTGATGGGTTTCCCTTTTTAGGTTATTTGTTGCTTTCATTTTGATGGTTGCAGAATTTTGTCCTTCATTTTGACTTTGGCCAGGTTGATTACTATGTGTCTTGGAGATGTCCTATTTGTTATGAATTTTCCCAGTGTTTGATGATCATCTTGGAACTGTATGTGTAAGTCTCTGATGATACCAGGGAAGTTTTCCTCAGTAATTCCCTTGAATAGGTTTTCCATGCTTTTAGCTCTTTCTTCTTCTCCCTCAGGGATACCTATAATTCAAATGTTAGTTTGCTTCGTATAGTCCCATATCCCTCTCAGTGATTGCTCAGACTTTTTTCTCTTTTCTGTCTTTTTGAATGACTGAGTTACCTTGAGAGCCTTGTCTTCAAACTCTAAGATTCTTTCTTCTCCTTGTTTTAGCTTGTTGTTAAAGCTTTCAATTGCATTTTGAAATTTGCTGAATGACTCTTTCATTTCTTTAAGTTCTAGCATATCCTTTCTTATGTTGTCTAGCTCTTTAGTGACTTTTTCACTGATTTCCTGCAATTTTTTTGACCTTTTTTTTTTTTTTTTTTTTTTTTTTTTTTTTTTTTGGTTTTCAACTTTCTATTCAATGCAATTCATCTTATTTGCCATTCATATTCTGAATTCCATTTCTGTCATTTTGTCAATTTCCTTGTGGGGGAGTCTACTACTATAGCTCCATTGTGATTCCTTGGGGGTGTTGAGCTATTTTGTTTTTTGGTGTTGCCAGGGTTCTTTTGCTGATTTTTTCTCATATGGCTCCTCTTCTTTTGATTCTGGGTTAATAGGATTGCAGGGCACATGGTCTCCTTTGCTGGGAACTCTCCCATTTAGTTAAGGTAAGAGGAGGACCCTAGATGGAGCTTTTGTGTCCTACTCTGGAATATTGACCCACCAGGGGAGGGGCAGGTGCACTGAGAGCCTGTAGAACAGCTGTTTTGTTTTAACCCATTCCCCTGTGATTGCCACAGTTTGAGCCAGTGCTAGATGATCTTCATGTAGGGTGGATAAATGTTCCCAATATCACTGTTAGATGTTCAGGTTGGGTGCTAGATGTGATGCTCTCTATGGAGGCTGTTGTTTTGGGGGATAACCCTGGTCAGGGTCACCCAGTGGAGGTGACAGTGGCAGCTGGGTGAGTCTATATAGACAGTAGTCTTAGATGACCAATCTGTGGGCATTTGCATGAATCAGATCCAGGTGTAATGGCTGCTCAGGACTGGGGGGACATCCCGAGTGAAGTGCTGAGCCTCAGGGAGGTTCTGCTGGCCCAGCAGCTGTAATGAAGATGCAGTGGTAGAGTTTTAGGACCCAGGCACAAGCCTGGAATCTCAGGGGTAGTGTTGCTCTCCAGGTGGGGCCCCTGGAACTACGGGGGCAGAGCCTCAGGCTTGGGATCAATGAAAGCTTCAGAGATAGCTCTGGGGATTATAGGGATAGAGCTGCACACATGGAGGGCTGTTCTGCTTGTGTGGAGAGTGCTGATGCCCAGTCACATAGGCAGGGGTTTGTCTCAGTGGCCCAGGTACTGTGTAGGTGAACTGGAGCTGCTGGTCAGACAAGGTTCTCCTCTCTGAGGCAGTCCCCCACTGAGGCAGTCACCCAAGACTTCCCAGGTGGTGCCTGTGGCATCTGAGGCTCCTCCTCTGCTCAGATCCTACGCAGGTGGGGAGGCATGCTTGGCTCCCAGTCACAGAGTACAACATGGGGGAGCATCTGTTCTGTCTGCTCCCTCCCCAGCCTGCAGCCCAGCGGGGGTGATGTGAAGACTACGGCTAGAAGGCTGAGTCCTGAGTGGACCTGGCACCATGCACCAGACTGATCAGGATGGCATCAATTGCAGATACCTGGGTTTGGCAACTACCAGATCTTTGGTGTACCTGCTCTTTGTTGCACTGTCTCTTCCCAGACTTGGAGCAGCTCCACAGTCAGTCCTGAAGTCTGCAGTGAAGGAGGGAGATCCCTCACAGTTTGAGCAGCCGGCAACTTTTATTCCTCTCCTAAAAAGTGGTGCCGCTTGGGATGCTTCTATTCTGCTGTCTTCCCCCTCTTCTCAGCAGTTTGAATTGTGTTGGGACCCCCAGCTTAATCTCTGAGATGGTGGGTGGTGCTTGTAAGAATTGGCCACACCCTGTCTGATTGAGTTGGTAGTTGTTGTAATGGACTGTATGGCTGTTCTCCCTGTCAGTGGTTGATGCTCGCAGGGAGAGCCATCTGCAGAGATGTTCTTCTGTGCCCATAATAGGCTCTAGCCCCTCAGGAGAAACACTTAAATGTCTCAGGCAGTAGGAGGAGCCCCGTAGCTCCCAGGGAATTGCTTGTTCTCCACCACAGCAGAGAAGGGTGGAGGAGCAAGGCTGGGCAGAGTTAGATCAGGCAAGCTTCCCCCAGGTCCTGCAAAGGCAGGTCCCAGAACTGTCTCAGCAGGGCTCAAAGGTCATTTCCCAGGCCCCTGGAAAAAGTCCTGGGAGGGAGGCCTAAGCGGCCTCACCAAACCAGGATATCTGCTCATGGGGGAAGGGGCCATCTACAATTCATTGACTGGCTATCAGGAATGAGCTCCACCCTTCTCGCTCTACCCGTTCCCCAAGAGTCTCCCACCCAGTGTCTAGCTGCCAACAGGTGCCTGGACTAGCCCCGCTTGGAAGCAATGACGCCATAGGCTGGGAACTTCCCCGCCCGAGGACCCTCCTCAGTCTTAAAGCGCAGCTTTCCTGTGGGTGGAGGGGCGCTCCAATGGATCGCAGTAGCTCAGACCCATACTGTACTCTCGCTGGCCTCCTGAGTCTGGCTCTCAAATCTCCCCTTTGTGCCCCCTAGCAACCTGATTGAGTCCTGGGGGTACAGGATCTGGCCTGCGTGTCTGTCCCTCTGGCAAGTATCTCCGGGGAGTGATGGTGGGCAGGGAACTCCCAAACTGAGCACCTCTGGGTCCCATGCAGGTTCTCAATGGGAAAAGTATGGGCCCCACTCTCTGTGGAAACCCCAGACTGGAGGACACACCAGTAGGTGGGAAGTGACTGCTCCCCAAAGTCTCTGCTCAATTGATCCTCCCAGCTGCAGCAGGCAGAAGGATTTACCAAATTACAAAGTGGATATACTCTATGCCATAATGGAATAAATCATTCTTCTTATGGACTTTTCTTTGTGCTTGTGCCTTTCAAGGTCTCCATTTCACAAAATATGTAGAAGAGTTTGAAGCCAGTAATTTAGTTTAATGTGGCCTGAAAGCCAGATTATAGAACATTGCTAAAGGTCCGTATTGAGCAGATTCAATAGATCAAGATCTTTTTGGAGTTAAAGAACAGTTTGAGACTCAAATTGCAGATCTGTATTCAATCAAAAAACTTCTGCTTTATTGGCAAAACTATACTTTTTACTGTACAAAGTAAACCTGAAACAATAACACTAATCAATCTACAAAGAAGTAAAGGTGTCTGATTTCAAATGGATCAACAAAGCAAATATCAATCTTATTCTTCACTGCTAAAGAACTCTGAGCTTAATGGAATTACACATATTGAAGGTTTGCAGAGCTACTTATAGGAAATGAAATCACAAATTTAAAAGAAATTTCTCCATTTTAAAAATGTATGAACAAATATAGTTATGTCTGTCTTTGGAGTGAAAGCTTCAGGATGTTTCTGAAATATGCTCTGGTTCTGTGGTTGGCACTTATGACTAACACACTATATATATTTTCTTCATTTATTTTGTTTATTACTATCTTTCATTTAAAAATGTTAGCTCAATGATTATGATGATTTTTATCTGATTTTTTAAAAATGCCATACCCCCAGTACCTAGCTTCTCGTAGGCATTTAATATCTATTTATTGACCAAATAATTCAATAAACAAATGTGAGAGTATTAAGAGAAGGTGTTTGAACTACGAGTGAAGTGTGTGCAACAGGAAGATACATAATTTGTGATTCTTTGGATTGGAGTATTATGAACCTCAATGTTTTACTAGATTCTGTGGAAAAACTAGATTCTGTGGAAAAACATTTTCCTCCACAAAATGTGTTGAAGCTGAGGGTTGCCATTCATTGTATAAAACTTGAGTTAGAATTAATGTTTCTCAGTTGGAAAAAAAAAAAAGACTGGAAAGAAATCGACCAATGTTGACAGAGTATCTCTAAATGGTAAGATTAAAAGTGACTTTTTTCATGCTTCTTTTTACTTTTCTGTATTTTACAAATTTTCAACAATGAAAATGATTTACTTATAGAAAGAAAAAATGAAACCTAAAAAATGTGGAAAACTGCTGTGCCATTAAATTTGTTAAAAACCAGAATCTTACTAGAATTTAATATCAGAAGAAGTGAATTAGAAGTACAAGATCTATGACTACACGCTTAGGCACAAATAAAATCAATCTATATCTTCCCCCAATTTTGGTATAACTACTGAAAATCTCTATTTGTTTTTGTTTGTTTGTTTGTTTGTTTTTTTCGAGACAGAGTCTCACTCTGTTGCCCTGGATAGAGTGCCGTGGCATCAGCCTAGCTCACAGCAACCTCTAACTCCTGGGCTCAAGCGATCCTCCTGCCTCAGCCTCCTGAGTAGCTGGGACTACAGGCATGTGTCACAGTGCCCGGCTAATTTTTTTCTATATATTTTTAGTTGTCCAGCTAATTTCTTTCTATTTTTCGTAGAGACAGAGTCTTGCTCTTGCTCAGGCTGGTCTCAAACTCCTGAGCTCAAGCAATCCTCCCGCCTCGGCCTTGCAGAGTGCTAGGATTAAAGGCGTGAGCCACCGTGCCTGGCCTTGAAAAATCTCTATTTGAATAAGTGACATACTCATCTTTTCCACTGCTGTTAATGAAGGACCCATGGCATCCCATCTACATAAAGATTTATGACCATATGCCCAATTATGAAATAGCTTTGACTACATGATCTTAAGGTCCCTTTGACTCCCTCATTCTCTGCCACCCCAGTTTGGGCTCTACTACCTACATCATAGGATCGCGAAAACTAAATGACAAGGCACTCTCTAAATTATAAGGCCCCATATACATCAGATAATATTATTTATTGATTATCAACAAACTAGTTGGAAGAATGTCTCCCAGGACCTGATCTGGTTCTCTCAGCCTCCTCTGTAGGTGACTACTTTCAACTTGCAGGGAGCTGGTTGGGACCTGTACTGACCAGATTTAGTGGGAATAAGGCAGTGCTTCTGGAGTCTCCTTCCTGTGCTGCGAAGCATCAGTTTGCAGGGCGCAGTTTAAACGGTAAAGACTCCAGGTCCATAATGTAAACAAGTGCCTGAGCCAAGGGGGTAAAACCTGATGGAGAGTTTTCCTGGAGTGTGGGCCTGCCCTATCATGTGTCCAAGGGAGGCATTTTCGTACAAGGCTGCTAACTTGGGACAACCCCCAGCTATGAGAACCAGAATAAGGTTTGCCTCTTTTGGAATGATACTGGTTTGAGTATCATTCATACAGGGGCCTGCCACTCCAAATTATCAAGATCATGAAGCTCCATGACAGGGGCATTCAGTGGACTGTCCATACTGAGTGGGCCTCATATTAATAAGAGAGTAGAAGCTGGGGGTGTTCCAGTATTAAAAAAAGATATTATTAATTTATCTAATATTAAAGTAAACTATCTCATTAAAATAAATTATTATACAATTACTCGTATTTATCTCTATTAGAGATGATTTTTATTTATTCTTATTTCTTTTTGCTTATAAGTATTTTTCAATTTCCCATGTAATGCTTGCATAATAAAATGAAATATTGATGCAAGTTACTTATAAAACATTTAGAAAAAACAAGCAAGTAAAAGGAGGATAATTAAAATTACTATAATTCTGCTACCCAAAGATAAGAACTGTTAATATTTTAGGAGCTGGCCTCCCAGCATAGAATTCCTTAAACAAAAATGGACTTGTGCTCCACATACTATATTTACCCTTTGCTCCCGTTTATAAAAAAAAATATTGTGAGCATTTTTCCACACCAATAAATGTTTTTCAGATGTTACAGATCAAAAACTGTATGTTCTATGGCTTTTCAGGCATATTAACCAGTCAGAAAAGTTGAATGTGTCCACACTCTGGCCAGTGGGGTAATTCAATGCCCAGCTCCCTCCCCACTCTCCTGCCAGCTTTTCCAATATCAGCAACAATAACAATTGGAAAATTCTGGTCAGTAATGGTATTTCCTTATTGTTTTATTTAGTAGCTCGCTAATGACTAATAAGGTTGATCATTTTATTCCCAAAGGTTTATTGGACAATTATCTTTGCCAGGATTGCTTTGGAATTCTATAGTGGTAAAGCAATGGGAGTAGTATTTATTTTAGGAGGACTTAGTTTCCATAGATAAATGTTTAACATTCAACTTGTAGCATCTCTAAGCTCAGTCCCTTTTAACACATGTATACTCATTAAATCTCTCTTCTTGTTCATTAAAAAAATATTTATTGTTGGTCTACTACATGACAAGCCATGTTCTGGGTGCTGGTGATATAACAGTGAATGAAACTGACAAAGTCCTTAGTGCATATATTCCAGTGGGGAGAAACAAACAAACAAGCAAACAACAACAAAAATAAAGGAAAAACAAGGTATGATATAGCTGTGGTGGAACACAGGACAGAGTATGGGGTCTTCACAGTGATGGAGTGGGAGGGGAGGTGCTCTATATGATAGTGGGATTGAGGAAAACCTCGCAGATGAGATGATATTTGAGCAGAGACCTGGATGAAGCAAGGAGTGAGTGGGCCATGCAGATGTCTGGGGAAGAGCATTTCAAATAGAAGGACCAGAAAGTGCAAAGTCACCGAGGTGGCAATGTGCTTGTCTTGATGGAGGAGTGGCTGGAGCAGAATGAAAGATGGAGACAGTGGTACAAGGTGAGATAAGAGAGGCAGGGGTGGAGGAGCAGTTCATGCAGGACCTTGTAGGCCCTGGCCAGGAAGGACTTCAGATTTATTCTGAAGGAGCTCAGAGAGGAGGCAGGGAGACCAGTAGGAAGCCACTGCAGTGGTACAGCAGCACAGTCAAGAGTGTATATGGATATAAGCCATTTCTCCCACGTAACCCTGCCCTGCTTTGCCAAGCTGAGGCCATCGCCCATTCTCCATGCTACCCAATCCTTCTCCCCTGTGGCCAGATCAGGGGTAGCTGTGAAAGTGGTGGAGTGGGTGTCTTCTATGAGGCCTGTTGGGTGCTAATAGGCGTTATGACAGGCAATCAAAATACCTAAGAGTTAATAAGGCAGGATTAGTGGGTGTCACTCTCAGAAGTCAATTTGACAAGCCTTGGTCTAGCACTTAGAGGGTTGAGAAGAACATGCAGGTAACTCTAGAGAAAGAGCAAAGTAGAGGCAGCAGAGACTTCAGTAAAAAGCCTAAAAAAGAAGTGGCAGACACGAATGTGTGGTGTGTACCAAATCACTCCATATTTAATCTACGTGATGAAGTACCTGGAAATCTATAAATGACAGCAAGAACAGCTTGACAGGCTGCTGTGTGTTCCACTTGGAAGTTATGAACTAGTTGGAAGTTTTTCTCAAATTTGAGATGTCACTTTTGAATACAAAAACTAAGCAAAGTGGGTTCAGAGTCCAGAGTCTAGGCCTCTATCCATAACCCAGATCAATGAGCTATCAAACAAGAAGGGTGGATAGAGAATGAATGGCATCATTTATTCAGCACTTTATTGTTCTATTAATAGAATGTAAACTTCATGAGGCCAGTGACTGTTTTACTCACTCCTGTGCCCTCAATGTGTGTACCTGTGTGTGCAACACAGTAGGTACTCATTAACAGTCCTTAGGTAGAAGAAATTTAAATTCTTTTAGGGGGATATATATATTCTTGCCAGCTTAGCGAGGATGAGATCAGATTTTATTTCTCCTTATCTTTTTCTCTTTTCCTATTTCTCTTCCATGTTACCGTACCAGACACCATCAGTGACCTGCCCATATCGCCGTGGCCCACTCTGAAGCCAGCTGCAGATAGCTCCTGCACTCAGCAGCGATTCTTTTGGCTTCTGCCTGAGGGTGTTTTCTGGCCACAGGGGAGTACTGGGTCTCCATGCTCTAGAAGTTCGCCAAAGAGTGAAATCCCCCAGGGGTGATCCTCTATCAATGAAAGATGGGAATTGGTAGATAACCATTCCAGATGGCTTGTTTCTTGGTGGGATAATTCTGAGGTGCATTCTACAGTCCCTCAGAAGTCTCCGGAGCATTGAGCCCCAGTTGCTCACAATTGTTTTTCACCCATTTGTGCATCTTTCATGGCTGTCCTCCCTTCCCTATCTCAGGTCACCACTCTCTTACTCCATTTCCTGGGACCACCTCCTAAATAAACGGCATACACCCAAGGCCTTTTATTGGAGGGTGCTTTGGGGGAACCCAAACTGAGACAATTACCTACAGTGCTTAGGAAAGCTGTGCATATGGGTTCCTGTGACCACTGAGTGACATAATGCAAGTCGAGCATTTAGCACAGCTCTCGTGGAGTACATGCTCAGCTGTTAGCCACCATCATTGCTGTTGATGGTGCCCGTGAAATACATATGCATTTTTCATCTTTGAGGAGGAATTTTGAAGAGGAATCAAGACAAAGACCAATGGGCACCTGCAATAGCAACAACAATCGTGGTGGTAATGTACGAGGAAGAACGGAGGCAGAGATCAATGACAAAACTAGGAAAAACGGTTTACACTCTAGGTATTGACACAGGTGATATGGAAAGCACAGAAAATGAGACTTCACCCTGGGGGCCAATGAGTAGAGCTTCCCATATTGCCAAGAGAAATGATGCAGGCCTCACAGCTAGACAGAATATAGGGATATTTACAATCCCATGCCAGAGCCCTATTGAGACAACTCTGGAGAGAAAGGTAAGAGAAAGGTAAGAAATTTGATTCCCCTTGAAGGGACAGAAAGACTCTGTAGGTCTGGTTAAGGTGGAGCCATGTGGTCTGGTCTCAGGAGAGTGAAGGTAGGGATGTGGAAAGCAAAAGGAGCTGGAATCCTGAGTATCAGGGAATCTGCGGAAGGTAAACTAGAGAGCTCTGCACCCAGAAAGAAGCATTTCAATCTTCGCCTTGTTTGATACTGTGTGTTAAATGCTGTGTGAGTGGCACTTGTGTTAACTGTGTCTGAAAGAGGTCAGAGCTCACAGGGGAATTTTGCCATTAACTGTCAGCAGTGGCAGACCACTGGGATTATACCATAATGTCAACAAAGGTAAATGCTTGTGATGTATTCAGGATGAGGGCGTCGTGTGCCTGACAAAGTTTGATCCTGTAGAACGGTCAAGAGTGGAAGCCCCTCAAAGTACAAACGGTGTCTTGTTCACTTTTGGAGTCCCAGTGCCTCTCACAGTGCCGGCATGGAGTGGATGGCCAACAGACAGATGTAGAAGAATGGAAATGAGAAGCAAAACCAGTGACATCAAGGTAGGAAGGGAAAGGGAAGAAAAAATGAGTAAGTCCTCAATAAATGCTGCTGCCTGGGTTGGCTGAGGGGGGACCAGGGGTACCAAGTTGGCTGCTTTCTCCTCCATCCTGCTGGCCCAGGCAAAAACAGGCCAGAGGTTCTCCTGATGTGGTTTCTTGTTAAACCACCACTATGATTTTACAGCTTACCCAGACCCAGTGCAGTTCTGTCGTCTCACCTGCATTTTATGAAAAATGTGATTCCACTTTGGTAGAGAGGATGTGAAGTAGGACAGGAAAGGAAATGCCCCCAGTCTTTTCAGTACAGAATAGAGGCCAAGGGCCATCTCAATCATAAAGCAGTTAGGGCTGGAGTCTAGGCAGTTGAGGGGTAGCTGGAAAACAGAACCATGTGAGAGTATGGACTCATTCTGACTCCTCCTGACTCTTAGAAGGAGACATTCTCCTACTCATTTTGGTTCATGGGACTTCAAACGGGTCCTAGGTGGAATTAGAGCTCATAAAGCTAGTCCCTTGTTGTATCAGCGAGACACTGTTGGAGAAAGTGAATATACTTAGGTGTTAATAAAGTTACAACAGGATATCAGTTATACTTTGATTCTTGGCATGACTAATACCCTTATGAAATTTAACCAAAAACATACACCTCTTGACTGGTGACCCATCCAAACTGGTGGCAGAAAGAAAAGAGTGGTTCCTAGCACTTTCTTGACTCCTACAAAAGTTCTGGGGCAAAAACAGAAGCAAAAACCCAGTGATGTCAAGCTTATGTTCTCCCAATATCAAGGTGTGTGGGCTGGGACAGTTGCTGTTTCTCTGGGCTTCAGCGTCTTCTGCTGTGGAATGAGATGCTTAGATTATATGATTTTTGAGGTCCCATCTCAATCTGTTGTCCCATGATTCTTAATATACACAGTAGTTGGGAGACCAGGTAGGTGTAAGGGGCTTTGGGGGACTATGCTGTTAGGGCTTTTGCCCCTGCTGCCTTGAAGGGGAGAGGCTTCCACAAGTTTGCATCGTCTCTGAAACATTCCAATTTTAGTCCCGTGGTAACCGAGCAATTAAGTTATTACTTTCCTTATGCTCCTTTAGCTGTGCAGTCATTTTAGTCCCCTTTAACATTTTTTGTTCATAACATTATTAACGAAAGGCCTACCTACTCAAAGAATCTACAGATATTCTCCTATAGAATTTTCTAATCGTTTTTTGATTTATTTTTAAGCATCCAAATCTTTAACGTACCTGAAATTTATTTTTGCAAATGGTGTGAGTTAGGGAATGTAACTATCCCCTGCCCCCCAACTTGGTCCTCTATTTCTTCGTTATTAGATAATATATCCTTCTCCCACTGATTTGAAATACTATTTTTATCTTACACAAACTCTCATAAAAACATGAATCTCTTAAACTGCTTTTTTTTTTTTTTACGGTTAAGTTTGTAGCAGATGTCAGCTCTCCTCCTAGGTCCCTTGGATTCCTTTTCACTGTTTGTTTTGGAGTACTTTGGAGAGAGGTGTTTGTGAGTTTTAGCACCTTTAGGTCTTTTTGGAGGGCTCCTTTAGTTTTCTTTGTCTTCATCAAGGGAGGTCCAGAAGTTTCCCTCCCTCCCCTGCTTAACCAATGACTGACAGATGTGAGTATATAAAAACCCACTTCTCTTGTCTTGGGTAGGTACAACTGTGAGGCTTGACTTATACGCCATGGCCTTCCAGCATGATCAGCCTATCAGAAAAGAAATGCTGTAATGAACATCCTTCCAGTATACTTTTGCATACTTTCCCAGATGTCTTTGTTGGATAAATTCCTAGCAGTAGCATTGCCAAACTTCCTGCAGCTCTTTACACCCTTACATATAGTAATTAACAGTGACTATTTATTTATTTTTTTTGCTTCTCCAACATTGGCTTTATAAAAACTAGTATTTTTTGGTAAATTAGAAGATTTATAGTTCTCCTAATGAATGCTGACAACACGCAGCTAGTTAATTCTCCAGTAGAATTCACGCTTTCCTTTGCATCTTACACAGTTGTTACTTGGATGTGGCTAGCCAGGGAGCACTAATTTCTGCTCCATTCCCACCCTCTTCTTGCATCTAGATGCAGCCAGATGACTAGTTCTTGCCAAGGGAATATGAATGGAAGTGATGAATGAGCTTTACCAGCTAAGATTTTCAAGTGTGACTTTTTTCACTTTCTTTCTCCTTCTGCTGGCAGGATGCAGAAGAAGATGACCCTAGGGCTGGCAGAGCCACGGGATGGGGGAGCCTGGGTTCCTGAATCACCACCTGGAGGAAAGCCACCCACCAACCCAGAATACCCACATTACACTGTTATATGGAAAAGAAAGAAACAAATATCATATTGAGCCACTGAAAGTTGGAGCCATTTGTTTAGATGCCAACATTACTCTCATAAATACAGATTACTTTGTAAATTAATATAATCCACTTAAAATTTCTTTTTTTTTTCAACATTTGCCCTTTGGCTGTAAAAATGTATTTCTTGATTTATTATTTTGAACATCTGTTTTTCCCCACTTTGAATGATGAGCAATTTTATACACTTATATTTCTCTCACCTCTCCAACCCCATCATCTTTATTTTTATTAGTTATCTTGTTATTTTCAGATCTACTCCTGATTTATACCTTATAGAAGGTTTATATTCTTTCTTTTTACTTTAATAACATATACATTGATTATGTGATTTTATTAAATTTAGACACTATCATTTAACTCTTTGATATAAAAAACATTATCATACTTGTACTTCTGCCTCTATTCTCTCTTCTTGGTGCTTTCCCATTTTTGCTAATTATATTTTAGTTTTACACTGCTAAAGATTAAAACTTTTTTATTCTGTTCTATAATATTTATTCCCATAATGAGGTTTATGTTTGTTTTACTGGATTCAAAATTATAGCCAATTCTTTAAACTATAGTTTTTCTCTTCCTAATTTTATTAATTTAACTTATCTCTTTGTTAGCTGAATTTTGTCATCAAATTGCTTTTGCACATATGAGAAATTCTCTCTTTTGCTTTAATATTGAATGACAGCCTTGTAATGAAGAATTCCAAAGGCAGTTTTACTTTTCTCTCTTATATCCCGTCATTTGTTTTTATGCATACATTTACAAACTTTTAAAAATAAGTGACATTAGCAGTCTATATCTCTCTCTTTCCTTCCCCCACCTCCCTTTTTTGTTATTAAATTTCCTGAAATTTCTTGTCCCTTATTGATGGTATCAGTTTAGAGATACCATTGCTTTGGGAATAACTTCTTTGAAAAAATATATTTTTCAGTTCCATTTGTTGTAGTCTTTTTTTCATGAGACAAATTGTATATACAGTTGACCTTCTCTATCTGCAGGTTCTACATTCATAGATTCAACCAACTGCAGATAAAAGCATTTTTTAAAAATAGGCTAGGTATGGTGGCTCATGTCTGTAATCCTGGCACTCTGGGAGGCTGAGATAGGAGGATCACTGAGGTCAGGAGTTCGAGACCATCCTGAGCAAGAGCAGGACCCTATCTCTACCAAAAATAGAAAAAATTAGCCAGGCCTAGTGGTGTGCACCTGTAGTCCCAGCTACTTGGGGGGGCTGGAGCAGGAGGATCGCTTGAGTCCAGGAGTTTGAAGTTGCAGTGAGCTATGATGACACTAATGAACTCTATCCAGGGGATGACAGAGCAAAACTCTGTCTCAAAAAAAAAGAAACCAAAAAAAAAAAAGATGACATAAAAAATACATATACAAATCAATACAGTATAACAACTATTTGCATAGCATTTATATTGTATTAGGTATTATAAGTAATCTAGAGATGATTTAAAGTATATGGGAGGCTGTCGCTAGGTAATATGTAAATGTTAATATTATGCCATTTTATATAAAGGACTTGAGCATCTGTGTATTTCGGTATTCATGGTGGAGTATTCCTGGATGCAATCCCCATGGATACTGAGGGATGACTGTGTGTTTAATCATTGTGATCTAACATCCATGTCTATTAACTTTCATCTCCCTAATAGTTTTTAACTTTTGTCATTTTTTTGTTGCATTATCTTTGATCTTTTGAATACTTTCCTCCATGAGTAGAATTTCATCTTTGGCCAATTTTTGTTCCCTTGATATTTCAAGTGATACTGTTTGATCCTCAATACATTTTCTTAGATTTTAGGGGACACATATAAATCACTGGGAATTTGGTGCTCTGATTTCAAAGCATATGAAGTTGCACCTTGTCTAAGTGCCACCATACCTTATTTTCCCTTTTTTTGGTTCAATTTATTCGATTTTTGGTGTATAATCTGGCTTTACTTTGCCATCATACCTTAGAAATTGTTGACATTTTTCTTAATTAAAAAAAAATCCTTGGCAAAGATTTTCCTCTGGGATGTCTTGTTCTTATCTAAAAATAGTACACAAGACATCCATCTCAATTACGGATCAATTTCAGACAACCAACAAAGCAAAAGTGGGGTTCTATTCCATCTCTCACAAATAATGAACCAAGGATGACTTTGAATGCTTGTAAATCATGCCTTAAAACTCATGGGAGTGGGTTGAAGAAATCCAGTGGGTTTTCTATCCAATTCTTCACTGTGTGACTTTGTTATTTCCTTCAGTGAATAAGTGCACTCATTAATAAATCTGGCAAAAATCAAAACAAATAAAACCAATTAAAAATGCCATGTAAGAATTTGTTCACCACAATAAACCTTAAACTAATTCTGTTTTCTATTTTGCAACATCAGTTGTCAAAGATAATAGCAAGATTGTGTTTATGATGGCAATGACTTTCAGTATCTTATACGAAAAAGGATCTGTTAAGACAGCCACCAAGGGATGAAGGTTTCAAAACTCTCATTATGTGCTTTGAACTCCCTAACACAGTTGCTATTATTACTATAGTAGTGAGAAACAAGCATCCAAACAACATTTCCTCTTTTCCCTCCTGATCAACTTCTTCATTGTTTTTTTCCTTGTCACCCTCAGGCCACAGGTATTATCTGTCCTTCCTTATGTGTGACTGATTTGCTCTTGCATATCATGTTTTCCGATGAGATTGACATGGAGGTTATTTTGGAGGGGATTTTTAATATTTGCAAGTGATATTTCCATAGATTAATAGCAATCTGACTTTTAAAGAGTTTTAAAGAAATCTTAGCTATATCTCCCCACTTCACTCCTCTTAACTTTTTCCCCTTTGCAAAAGCCTATGTAAAAAAACTGAATAGTGAGAAACTCCCACTAGCAACCCACATATTTTCCCTCCTAATGGGCTGCTCATCTTTTGAGGCAGTTTTTCACGTGGTTTTGGCTTTCACATTTTTGGTCGTCTGTCATGTTTTATTTATTAGAACAGGTGGAGATTTAGTTCTATCTTTCCAAAGCATGTAAAGCGAAGAGGAAAATACAAAGCTTTGCTTTAAAGAAACTGAGGCGATGGAATGAAGCCTTAGACATATACGTAAAGGAACTTGAAGCTTGGAGCTAGTTCCCCTCAGGCTGTCCTGACCTCTTTGATGAGTCAGGGGTTTTTATTTAGGGTAGGGATCTCTGCAGGAACCACTGCCATGTTCATGGGAAGGATTCATCTTATATTGATTTTCTGGGGGCAGATCATCCGGGTCTGGTACGGTACCTAAAATTTAGCTGTGTCTTAGTGTGAACTTAGTAATTAGAAAGATCTGTGCCATGAAAACTCTGTAGGACTGAGTTTTCTCCAAGTTGTACTCTTTGTGTAACATCTGAAGCAGAAGGCTGAATCTTACCACTCCCACCCCCCAATTCACAGCAGAGTATCCTGCAACTTTGAGTGCTCGGGGGCCAGCATACAAATGGTAGCAGAACACTCACACTCAGCAGACTGCTGCCCAGAACTGTGACTTCTGGGAGCTGTGGTACTCAACAAAATAGGGAGCAGCTCCTGGGGGCATGATGGCATTAAGCAGAAGGAGAGTAGTTGGGGAAAAGGTGGACTGCTTGTGTCATATAGTAATTGAACCCACATGAGATCCCCCTTGGGTTCAAAGTAACACAGGGAAGGAATTTTAGAGGAATCTGGGTTATGCATTAGCAAGAGCTAGTAGAGAAGGGAATGGGGAGAAAGAACCAGCAAACTTGTGTTATCATACCTTCTCAGAATAATCTTTTATAAGATAGTTAATATTTCCCTCTCTATTGTCAATGCAGCTATAATGGTGCAAGGGGAAAGTTGATGGAATAGTATTTAGAAATATTGGTGCTTTGGTTATCTTCTTAGTAAAAATTTTGTCACCAAACTCACAGATAATTCATGTTTTCAACATGAAGATAACAATGGAAGTCTTACACTCCTGTGGAACTCTCTCCTTTTCAAAGGCTTCCTCAAAGATGTTTCTCATTCACGGCATTCTGATGAGATTGACAGAGCATGCGTTATTCCCATTTTGACAGGAGCAACCTGAAACTCAGAGGTGGAAGTATTTCCAAGGATGACACAGCTAAAAATAGGAGGTTTACTCCTTTTACAAAATCATGCTCATTATAATAGTTTTTCATAACAAAATGGCTTACATTAATTTTTTTTTTGCTTTTATTTCATCATACAATGGGGGTACAAATATTGTTAGGGTTACATACATTGCCCCTACCACCCCTCCCCCCCCACAGGTCAGAGCTTCAAGCGAGTCCAGTCCCCAGGTGGCCCAGGCAAGGCACACATTAGCTTACATTAATTTTTATAAATTTATATGAAATATAACACTGGGCTAAGCCAATTTCTATAATTTTCATGATATGAATAGAATAATGATACTTTTTAGTAATACATTACACAATTTTCAAAGCACCTCAAATTTTATTTTATTTTTATTTCAGAATATTACAGGGGTACAAACATTTTGGTTATAAATATTGCCTTTACACCACCCAAGTCAAAGCTACATGCATGCTCACCTCCCAGACAGTGCACACCTCACTCATTAGGTGGAATATACTCATCCTCTTCTCCCCTCTCCCACCTGCCCGACATGCGATGAATGTTACTTCCATATGTGTGCAAGTAAGTATTGTTCAATGAGTACCAATTTGATGGTGAGTATATGTGGTGCTTGTTTTTCCATTCTTGTGATACCTCACTTTGGAGAATGGGCTCCAGCTCCATCCAGGATGATACAAGAGGTGTTATTTCTAAATTTAAGAAATTAATAGGGACCTTATTGCTACCTGTACTTGACATAGAAGGAAACTGCGGAACAAAAAAGTTAAATGACTTATCTGAAACTTTCTGACTCCTTCTCATAACTACAGTAGATTACTTCTTAAAATTCTTCGCCACATCAAATAAGTAATCTTTATAGATATAGTTTAGCCAGACTTACATATTTACTCTCATGTTTTTAAATCTAACTCATCATTTTTCTTCCTTTACATGTTTCATGTATTATCTTGGGCTCTCTTACCAGAGCATTTATGGTGAACCCTGAACCAAAGTTCTTTCTATCTGTAATTGAATAATTCATTGACTTTCTTGGAACCAAAATGAGATCATCTCTACAAACTCTAGGTGAATCTCCCACTTTACCTACCTCCCCAATCTCAGCCTTCTTTTAAAAAGAGCATGAAGGTTGTCAAAAATGGCACTTTTTAAATTGGATGTGTATTAAAGAAAAACAAACACAAAAACTTGATTGGAATTTAATTGAGGTCTGCGGATGTTGGAGGCATTGCCTGCCATGATACTGGCAGGTGCTAACTGCCTGGCTGTGATGGACCCTTGGTACCTACCTACTGGCCTCCTCAAGATATCCACCGGCTTGCACCTGAATCCAAGAAGACACAATGAAAGCTTGATAAATTATTGGGAAGGAAAGAGAAACAGCTTTCTCTTCTTTCTTCCTATAGCACTCAGGAAGATGATCTTCAACTCTGCCGGAAGAAACCACCTCCAACATTGTGTCTGAAGCGCTTCCTCTCAGGAACCCATGTTCCTTCCCCTTCCATAAGGAAAACCAGAATACTTCCCTGCATCCTAGTGATAGAAAGGGGATTTTCTAAAAATTAATAATTAAGTATCAAACTTTCAATTGAAGAGAAGTATTTTTTAGAGTAACTGAAGGAGATATTTAAGAAACTTTTACCCTTTTCTGTCTCTATTGCTCATGCAGAAAGTCAATATAATTCAAAGATTAGCTAACAATTTGGGAGGAAATGGAAAAAGTTAAAATCATAGTGCTGTAGAGGACTGGGACATAGACTCAAGAGAGCCTTTCAGTGTGTGAAGGCTTGATCCTTAGAACTGTAAAATGAGAATATGGAGAGGACAGTAGCAACCTGGAGATATTAATTAAGATGCAAAAGCTCTTTAACACTCATTGAACTGATGTCCTCCTTCTAGTTTCAGAGAAGAGCATTAGGGTGTGTAGCACCTGCCTGATCAGGAAATGGCTATTCATTGCTGAGAATACATGGAGGGACATTTTAAAGTTAGGTTTTATTTATTTCTACTGACAATCTCTGCTTTTTATTTGTACGTGAGATGTGGTTAGGCTAGGGAGGAGTAGGAAATAGGACTACTTAACCAAAGTGATTAAATGAAAGGCTTTTCCACAAAATAATTGTAGATGTGAATCGTGTTAGCCATGAACATTTTGGTTGACCAGAACATCAGTTATTGCTGCCTTACTTCTTTCAATTCTAAAAATCCATAGCACTTCAAGGAATTCCACTGGCTACCCAGACAATTTTATTGAATACTGATAAATATTAATATAAGTTATGTGTGTAATGAAATCTGATATGAAATATGAACATTTCAATCATAGACCAGGATATGAAATGAGGAAATAAATGAATGGTAATATAGTGTGGGATTTGGAGTCAACCACTGGACTCTCAATCATGATTTACCACATTCTAGCTATGTGATCTTGAGCAAGTTAAGTAACCTGTTATCACATCTTAAAAATAGAGATAAGAACTGTACCTATCTCACTGGGTTATCATGAAGGTTAAAAAGAAATCTATAAATCTCTTAACACAGTGTCTGGCAAAAAATATGTGCTCAATAAAATATATACCCTATTATTATGACTAGCTTTATCATTCTTCTGGCCTATAACACTCAAACCCTCAAACTCCAAATTTATCTTTGATGATTCCTTTTTTTTTCCCACCCTCCCCACTCAACAGCCTATCAATAGTTAAATTGTTTAAATGTCATATTCTCAATCCTTCTTGTCACCCTTTATCTCCTTTTCTAATGCATCCTCTAAAATGCAGTTCCTGATGCCTTTACTCCTAGCTGCAGAAGTGTTTTCTCATTGCTGCTAGCCTCCTTTCTCCAATCTATTCTGTACATGCTATAGCTTCTTTCCAACGATTCTTTCCAAAGATTTGCTATTACAACCATTTCCTTCCTTCCTTCAATTCTTCCTTTCTCCCTCCCTCCCTCCCTTCTTTCTTTGTTCCTTTCTTCCTTCCTTTCCTTTCTTCCTTTCTTTCTTTACTTTCTTTCCTTCTTTCCTTCTTTCTCTCTTTCTTTCTTTTTTCCCCAGGGTCTCACTCTGTTACCCAGGCTAGAATGCAGTGGCATCATCATAGCTCACTGCAACCTCAGACCCCTGGGCTCAAGTGATCCTCCTGCCTCCCAAGTAGCTGGGACTACAGGTGCATGCCACCACGCCTGGCTAATTCTTCTATTTGTAGAGATGGGGTCTTGCTCAGACTGGTCTTGAACTCCTGACCTCAAGGAATCCTACCGCCTTGGCCTCCCAGAGTGTTAGGATTACAGGTGTGAGTCATCACTTGCCTGGCTGCAACCACTTTTTTTTTTTTTTTTT
>VBSM01000813.1:7687178-7826205 GCA_008086735.1 Cheirogaleus medius | reverse complement strand
GATAAAGGCCATTCTTACCGGAGATAAGTGATATCTCATTGCAGTTTTGATTTTTAACAGCCCATTACTTTCATATTTTAGATCTGCCCTTATATGACCTTGTGATAGATTGGATTATTGGTCCTGATTTTTCACTCTTCTGGGATAGGATTACATATCTATACCTTGGCCTTGTAACTTTGCTATGCCCTCACCAAGTCTACTTCCTTTCCCTGTGTGACTTGCTTTGACAATGGAATATGAGTAGATGTTGCAGGAGCAAAGGTCTTATGTGTGTTTTCTATGAGTTTGGCTTGGCTCTTATGCTCTAGATCTGCCATGAGAAGAACATGCCCTGGATTCCTGCTGCACCTTTAGCCTTGGCCCCAGAATTAACACACATGAAGGAGACCTGTGCTCAACAGCCTGGATTCAAGCCACCTAATGCATCATGGAATCAGAGCTACCCAGCCGAGCCCTATCTAGATTAACTGAACCTCAGCTGACCTGCAGCCCTATGAGTTTGAGAATAAATGCCTGTTGATGCATACCATTACTTTTTGTGGTGGTTGCTATACATCATAATTGTGCTGATATCTGACTAGTACAGACCAACTACTTTTCCAGTTTCACCTCTAATCACACTTTTGTAAACATGCTATAGTCTAGCTAATTATAACTATTCGATGATCCCTGGATATGCCGCTAGCTTTTCTAACTTTGGTGTCTCGGTCCTTCTTTCTGTCTTTATGTGAATATGCATATAACTAGTATTTACCAGCACTGGGCTGGGTAATTATGGGTGATCACTTTGTAATCCTCTTGAATCTCAAGGCAGGCTGCCATGCTACTCGTGGCTTCAAATTTTTTAGTTTACCTAAAAAATGTGTGTAGTTTGACTCTATTACTAAAGAGACAACTTGCTTTTTGATAAGGAATTAATATTTATTGAGGCCTCCATGCTCAAGAATTCTATTAATAATTGGTATTTTATATACAATGTCTGTCCATGAGATAGAGATTATTTTCTCCAGTTTTTAGAAGGGGGAGGGGAGACTCAGAGAAGTTATAAAACTTTTTCAAAATGTAAACAGTAAAATTGGGGCTGAAATCCACTTTCCTTCTGTCTTTCACTATGACGCTTCTTGGCTGTGCCATCTTATCATTTGTAGTTATAACCTCAACAAATATTAACTGATACTAATATAAACAATAGTTGTGATTTAAATGTTAAGAATTTAGAACATAAAGTGCCACATCTTAGTGGTTTTATCAAAGAGATATTATTTAAAAACTTAGATTCCAAACCTTAAATAGCTTATGCCTGCATCTCTTTGCTTTGTATATTGCCAATGTTTGTTTCTTCATGTTCTATAGAACTGAGAAGGAAACCACAGAACCACCACCCTAAGATAGCAGAGAGTCTGACCTAAGCCCACAAAAGTCAAAAGTAGCAGGGTTGGAGTTGAAAGCTTAGCTTGACACTTTGTCTCCAACACACACCCCGACACCTTCAGGCTTTGTCTTTTTTTAACAGCAGAGTGCCAGCCTCGAATTTTTAAACCTAACTCTGAATTTCTTGACTCCATATGTTTAAGATAGACTTTGCATGTTACTATTTTGAAGCAGCTGTTTGTCAGAGCTGGAGAGGAGGGAGAGAATCAAAGAAGCTTAAAGGGAGGTGCTTGTCTTAGAAGTGAGGCTGCTGAGCCAACAAATAAAAAGGAATTTTCTCCTAATTCTGCAAGCTGAACAGGGGTTTCTCAACTTTGACACTATTGACATGTGCAGCCGGATAATTCCTTGTGGTGGGGGGCTGTCCCGTACATTAAAAATTGTTTAGCAGCTCCCGGGCCTCTACCCATCAGATGCCAGTAGTGCTACTTCCCCAGGTGTGACAATCAAACGCATCTACAGATATTGCTGAATATCTGTAATATTTCCTGGTGCAAATTGCCCAGATGGAGAATGACTGCTCTAAATAAATAAAAAAGACTGAGATTATTATAGCTTTTTTTTTTAAATTTTAGATTTTTTATTTAGATTAGCATTTAATAAATCATCTTCTTGATTAAGAATGTGAATTACAAGGTCTCATTTCCCCAAATTATTTAAAACAGCTCACAGAGATGTATAACATGACAGGATAATAAATGACTGAATGGATTGTGGTTATATTATAGCTTTTTAGACTCAAAAAGAAAGGAAAAATGAATAGATGTCAGATTAACTTATCCAGAAAAATTATCGTAGTACCAATTAGATGGAATAATGGGGATATTTTACTTTTTAAACAGATCTTTCTTGCCTGAATTATCTATATCTATATCTATATTTATCTATCTAGATATCTGAGGAAAGAAAAAATCACATGGAGGAGCTGATCAAAGCTCACATACTAAAGCAACTTATGCAGAGATACCCAAAAGGCAAATAAGGGATTCAGTGAAAATGGAGGTGTAGGGAACTCTTGGGGTTTGTCCCTCACCAGAAGCACCAAAAAGCCTGGTAAAAACAATTAATATCAGAACTAACCTTACTGTAACTCTGAAAGATAATCGAATGCTTATAGCAACCAAATGAATGCTTAACCAAGAAAAAAGCCACTGAAACATGATAGAAAATCTTTGTGGCATTTTAACTTACCTTAGCCTCACCATTCTTCCTGATGTGGTGGTGATTTTCAAGATAGCAGCCCATGTTCCTGGTGTGGGCACCAGGTTTCGGAGGGAACAGAGAAAATCTTGTTCCCAAGGAATTGTGTTTCTCTATTTGAACTAACCAGGGTTTCCCCCAAAAGACTCATATAAAAGGCTTTCCTTTTTTTTTATTCCTTCTCCTGCTCCTCCTCCTTTTCCTCCCTCCTCCTCCTTCTACTTTTTAACCTCACTTGGAACTCTGTGGCTACTTGGAGGATAGACTCCTAAACAGTGAAAGACAAAGAACTAGCCACTGCTGCCTGGGGCAAAAAATAACAAGTGGGGCCAAACCCAGACACACTGAAAACCCAAGAGAAAAAGCTGGAGAATAAGATTTTGGAAAGGGAATAAGGACTTTGAGAAGTTCCCATATATAGTAGGGGTTCTAGAAAGACATGTGTACACCTAGAGCAGCACACGTGCTCAGAAAAAACCTGGGAAAGCATAAGCATTCACTTCCGGCTGACCCTTAGCCTCAGTGCAAGCAGGAAGTAAAAGCTAAGGCAGAGTTGTAAGTGGCTCGGCTAAGCACAGAAGGAGTGACCCGACATAGACCGAATCTGCAAAGACCTGGAAATTTTTTTTTCTTTACTTTTCTTCTCCCTCCTGCTCCTCCATCTCCCACTCCAACGTGTTATCTTTCTCTTCCTCTTCCTCCTCCTTCTTATTCTTCTCCTCCTTTTCTCCCTCCTCCTTATTTTTATCTTTATTGTTTTTCTTTTTTGCTCTAGTCATTTCAGAAAATCTCTATCAAACCAGTAGTTGAAATATCATCAAACTATAAAGCTAAAGGAACAGAAACTTCAGAGGCTACCCCGGACACAGAATAGTCTTTACAAAAATAGTTTAGAAAAGTCACCAAAAAAACAAACAACTGCAACCTACAGGAAGCAATAATGCCCCCAAAATCCTGGGGATAGGAGACATTTAGTTTTCAGAGTCACCATTATACTCAAAATCATGACACTCACATTTGCCAGTTTTCAAAAAAATTTGAGACATGTAAAGAAACAAGAAAGTATGATTCACTCAAAAGAAAAAAAATTAATAGGAATGCTTATGAGAAAGCATAGATATTGGACTCAATGGTCAAATAATTTAAAACAACTTCCTTGAACATGATCAAAGAGCTAAAGGATCCCCCTGGCCCCCCCAAAAAAGAACCAAAACAATAAAATCTCATCAAATAGAGAATGTCAATAAAGGGATAGCAATTATAAAGAGGATTCAAATAGAAATTTTAAATCTGAAAATTACAATAATTAAAATAAAAAAAATCATTAGAGGGGCTCAATGATAGATTTTTTTTTTTTAGCAGAAAGAAAGAACTTATCCAGAAAAATTATCCTAGTACCAATTAGATGGAATAATGGGGATATTTTACTTTTTAAACAGATCTTTCTTACCTGAGTTATCTATATCTATATCTATCTGTCTAGATATCTGAGGAGAGAAAAAATCAAACGGAGGAGCCAATCAAAGCTCACATACTAAAGCATTAAAGCAACTTATGTAGAGATACCCAGTAAATTCAAGGTAAAACCTAAAATTTGTCTGTCTCAGAGCAGGTAAATATATTGTTGTGGCGACTTGGCAGACCAAGGACAAAAGTATCCTTCATGACCTTGAGGTTCCACGTCCATAGAGCCAGAAAACTTGCGAGCTCTACTGTTTTTAAGCTACAACTTATTGGATGCCCCCATTAAAGGGTCTTTGCTTTGTGTCTTATTACATGAGGTGGACATTGCTATTCTCATTTTATGGATGATGAGTCCGAGGCATAGAGAGGTGTGACTTGCCCAAGTTCACAGGGACACAGCCAGGAATTAACTCCAGGTCTGCCTGGCTCCCAAGCCTTGGCTCTTCAGTCACTATGGTGTCTGCCTCCCAAAGCTGACTGTGGGTTCAGAGAGCTTCGCAAAGTAATCATTGCATTTGTTATCTCACCTCATACTGAATCCAGGTTTGTCCTTTGAAGCCTCGGAGCTGAGCAGATTGTGCAGGGCATTCAAGGATATTGCTGCTGCATGGGATTGTCCCACAGAAAGAAGTCTCTGAGAGGCTCAAATGTTGTATGATGCTGTGATTCTAACGAATGCCATCCAGAGAAAGGAAGGATGCCATGTCATTGTTTATACTGAACTAACAGAAACTACTGGGAATGAAGCATCCAAGCGGTACAGAAAATCAGCTCCAGAGGGTCTGGCAGGAATTCCATATTAGTGCAGGCTGTAGGATAGGAAGATGAGACATATTGTGTAACCTTATCGTAATGGTCCCAAAAGATATGGAAACTTTTGATGAGGAAGACATGGGGTTCAAAGAGACCAGAAAAAAAAAACAGATTGTCACAATGGGGGGCTGCTTCTCCAGGTTCATCCATTTTGTTGCAAATGGCGGGATTTTCTTTACTCTTGAGGCTGAATAGTATCTCCTGGTGTATATATTCCACATTTTCTTTAACCATTTATCTGTTGATGGACACTTAGGTTGATTCTATATCGTGCCTATTGTGAATAAACATGGAAGTGCAGATAACTCTCTGATAGTGATTTCATTTGCTTGGGGTATTTACCTAGAAGTGGGATTGCTAGATCATATGGCAGCTCTATTTTTAATTTTTTGAGGATTCTCCATACTGTTTTCCATAATGGCTCTAACTACATTCCCACCAACAGTATACAGCTCCCCTTTCTCCACATCCCTACGAATACCCATCTTTTTTCTTTTTGGTAATAGCCATTCTAACAGGTGTGAAGGGATATCTCATTGTGATTTTAATTTGCATTCCATGGTGATTAATGATGTTAAGCATTTTTTCCATATACCTATTGGCCATTTGTATGTCTTCTTTGGAAAAATGTCTGTTCAGATCCTTTGCCCATTTTCTGACTGAGCTATTTGTTTCCTTGCTGTTGAGTTGAGTTTCTTATATATTTTTATATTAACCCCTTATCCTATAAATGATTTACAAAATATTCTTTCCCAATCTGTAGGTTGCCTTTTCATTTTGTTGATTTTTCCCCTTTGCTGTGTAGAAGCTTTTTAGTGTGATGTAGTCCCATTTATTTATTTTTGCTTTGTAGCCTGAGCTTTTTTTGTGCTATCCAAGAAATTATTGCCAACGCCAATGTTGAGGAGATTTTCACCTGTTTTCTTCAAGCAATTTTATTGTTTCAGGTTATGCATTTAGGGTTTTTTTTGATCCATTTTGAGTTGATTTTTGTGTATAGTATAAGGGTGCAATTTCATTCTTTTGCATGTGGAAATCCAGTTTTCCCAAAGCCACTTATTGAAGAGACTATCCTTTTTCTCCATTGTTGTTCTTGGCACCTTTAGCTATAAATGCATTGATTTATTTCTGAGCTTTCTATTCTGCTCCTCTATTCTGTATCTGTTTTTATGCCAGTATCATGCTGTTTTGATTGCTAAAACTTTGTAGGATCTTTTGAAGTTAGGTAGTGTAATGCCTCAATCTTTGTTCTTTTTGCTTAAGATTACTTTGGCTATTCATAGTCTTTTGTGGTTCCATACAAATTTTAGGATTGCTTTTTTCTTTTTCTGTGAAATATTTTATGGAAATTTCGAAAGGAATTACATTGAATCTATAGATTTCTCTGGATAGTATGAACATTTTAACAATATATATTCTTCCAATATATAAATACAAGATATTTTTCCATCTATTTGAGTCTTCTTTGACTTCTTTCATCAATGTTTTGTATTTTCTAGTGTACAGATCTTTCACTTCATTAGTTAAATTTATTCTTAAGTAATTTATTTATTTATTTTTTTGCAGCTATTGTAAATGAGGTGGTTTTCTTGATTTCTTTTTTGAATAGTTCATTGTTAGTGTATAGAAACACTACTGATTTTTGTATCCTGCAACATTACTGAGTTGGTTTACTAGTTTTAACAGTTTTTTGGTGGCTTTTTTAGGGTTTTTACTGTATAAGATTATGTCATCTACAAACGCAGACAATTTTGTTTCTTTTTTCTAACCTGGATGCCTTTTATTCTTTTTTCTTGCCTACTTGCTCTGGCTAGGACTTCCAGCACTATGCTGAATACAAGCAGCGATAGTGTGCCTCCTTGTCTTGTTCTTGATCTTAGAGGAAAAGCTTTAGGCTTTTCATTATTGAGTATGATGTTAGTTGTGGGCTTGTCATATGTGGTCTTTACTATCTTGAGGTATATTCCTTTCATGGCTAATTTGTGAAGAGTTTTTGTCATGAAAGGATACTGAAATTTATCTAATGCTTTTTCTACAGGCATTAAGGCAGTCATTTTCCCCTTCATTATGTCAACATGATATTTATTGATTTTCATATGTGGAACCATTGTTGCATCCCACAGACAAATTCCACTTGATCCTAGTGTATGATCCTCTAATGTGCTGTTGAATTTGGTTTGCTGGTATTTTGTTGAGGAGTTTTGCATCTATGTTTATCAGGTATATTGACCTGTAATTTTCTTTTTTTGTAATGCTCTTCATTGGCTTTGATATCAGGGTAATGTTTGCTTCATAAAGTAAGTTTGGAAATGTTCCCCTCTCTTTAATTTTTTCAAAGAGTTTGAGAATGATTGGCATTAATTCTTTTTAAAATATTTGGTAGAATTCACAGGTGATGTCATCAGGTTCTTGTCTTTTTTTTTTTTGGTCAGAGTTCTTTGATAATTGATTCAATCTTCTTACGTATTACTATTGGTCTGTTCAGATTTTCTATATTTCATGATTCAGTCTCAGTAGGTTGTATGTTCCTCAGAATTTACTCATTTCTTCTAGGTTACTCAATTTGTTGATGTATAATTATTCATAGTAGTCTCTTATGATCCTTTGTATTTCTGTGGTGTCAGTTGTAATGTATCCTTTTGCATTTATAATTTCATTTATTTGAGTCTTCTCTCTTTTATTCTTAGTGTAGCTAAAGGACTATTAATTTCATTTACCTTTTCAAAAAAACCAACTCTTAATTTCATCGATGTTGTCTACTCTTTTTCTTGTCTGTATTTTATTTCTGATTTGATCTTTATTATTTTCTTCCTTATACTAATCTTGGGCACAATTTGTTTTTCTCTTTCTAGTTCCTTGAGGTGCAAATTGAAGTTGTTTATTTGAAATCTTTCTTCTTTCCTAATGTACTAATAGGTATGTATTGTATAACTTCCCTCTTAGAATGGCTTTTGATGTGTCCCATAAGTTTTAGTATGTTGTGTTTCCAGTTTTATTTATCTTAAGATTTCTTAAAATTTACCTTTAATTTCTTCTTTAACCCATTGATTGTTCAGAGTTATGGTGTTTAATTTTTACATATTTGCAAATTTTCTAGTTTTCTTTCTGTTATTGATTTCTAGTTTCATACCATTGTTCTCAGAAAACATACTTGGTATGATTTCAAACTTATTTAATTTGTTAAGTCTAGTTTATGGCCTACCACATGATCTGTCCTGGAGAATGTTCCGTGTGCACTTGAAAGGAATGTGTATTCTGTTGCTGTTGGATGGAATGTTCTGTATATGCCTGTTAGGTCCCTTTGGTATAAAGTGTTGTTCAAGTTGACTGTTTCCTTATTGATTTTCTATCAAGGTGATTGGTACATTGTTGAAAATGGGGTATTGGAGTCCCCTACTATTGTTGTATTGCTATATTTTTCTCTTTTCTGATCTGTTAATATTTATTTTTTATATTTAGGTGCTTCTATGTTTGGTACATATCCAGTCAGCCCTTTGTATCTGTTGGTTCCGTACATGTGAATTCAATCAACTGTGGATCAAAACTTTTTGGAAAAAAAAATAGATGGTTGGGTCTTTTTGACATCTGAACATGTATATTACTTGTCATTATTTTCTAAACTATACAGTACAAGAACTACTTACATAATACTTATATTGTGTTAGATATTATAAGTAATCTAGAAATGACTAAAGTATATAAGAGGAGGTGTGTAGGTTATATTAAAATATTGTGCCACTTTATATAAGGGACTTGAGTATTTGTGGATTTTGGCTTCTGTTGGGGGTTGAGTGTCCTGAAACCAGTTGCCTACCACAAATACTGAGGGACTGTTTGTTTGTTTGTTTATTTATTTTTGAAACAGATCTTGCTCTGTCACCCAGGTTAGAGTGCAGTGGTGACATCATAGCTCACTGCAAACTCAAATTCCTGGGCTCAAGTGATCCTCCCACTTTGGCTTCCCAAATTTCTAGGATTACAGGTGTGAGCCACTGTGCTTGGCTGACTACTGTATATTTAGAATTGCTATATCTTCTTGATGAATTGACCCCGCTATCATTATATAATGACCTTCTTTCTCTTTTGTGAAATTTTTTGACCTAAAGTCTATTTTATCTAATGTAAGTTTTGCCACCTCTGCTCTATTTGAGTTACTATTTGCATTGAATATATTTTTCCATCCCTTCACATTCAGTCTTTCCCTGTCTTTAAAGCTACAGTGTATATCTTGTAGGCAACATATAGTTGGATCTTGTTTTTTTTCCTTTTATTTTTTTTCCTGAGATGGGGTCTTCCTCTGTCACCCAGGCTGAAGTGCAGTGGTGTCATCACAGCTCACTGCAACCTTGAGTTCCTGGGCTCAAATGATCCTCCTGCCTCAGCCTCCTGAGTAGCTGGGACTACAGGAGTGTGCCTACACACCTGGCTAATTTTTCTATTTTTTGTACCTACTACGGGATACATGTGGTTACCATAAGACTTACATGAAACACCTTATAGTGGTAATAGTCTATTTTAAGCTGATAAGTGGACATATAGGAATAACATTTGTCGGGTGTCGGGCAGGTGGGGGAGAGGAGGGGATGGGTATATACAAACATAATGAGTGAGATGTGCAACGTTTGGGGGATGGTCATGTTTGAGGCTCTGCCTCGAGGGGGGAGAGGGGGCATGGGCAATATATGTAACCATAATATTTGTACCCCCATAATATGCTGAAATAAAAAAGAAAAAAAAGAAAAAACCTCTACATTTTCCTCCTCTACATTTTATGTTATTGATGTCACCAGTTTACATTTTTTATGTATCTTTTATCTGTTACCAAATTACTGTAGCTATAGTTATTATTAATACTTTTGTTTAACTTTTATACTAGAGTTAAAGGCATTTATGCACCACAATTACAGTATTAGAGTATTTTGAATTTGACTATATTCTTACCTTTATAGTAAGTTTTATAATTTCATGTTGTCATATTGTAAGTTAATGTCCTTTTGCTTTATCTTGAAGAAATCTCTTTAGCAGTTTTTATAAGGCAGGTCTCCTGGTGATGAACTCCCACAGCTTTTGTTTGTCTGGGAAAGTCCTTACCTTCATTTCTGAAGGATAGCCTTGCCAGGCATTATATTCATAGTTGGAAGTTTTTCTTGTTTGTTTGTTTTGTTTTTTCTTTCAGCACTTTGAATACGTCATTCCACTCTCTCTTGGCCTGCAAGATTTCTATTGAGAAATTCTTTGATAGTCTTATGAGCATTCCCGTGTATACAACAAGTTGCTTTTCTCTTACTGATTCCAAAATTCTCTTTGACTTTTGAAAATTTAATTATAATTTATTTTGGTGAAGATATCTTTATACTTAATCTATTTAGGGGCCTTTGGGCTTTATGGATCTGGATGTTCATTTTCCTCTCCAGATATAGGAAATTTTGTGTTATTATTTTTTAAAATAAGCTTTCTTCTCCTTTCTCTTTCTCTGTTCCTTTTGGAAATTTCAAATACATATATTATCTCACCTGCTGGTGTCCCATAATTTCTGTAGGCTTTCTTCATTCTTTCATTCTTTTTCCTTTTTGTTCCTCTGACTAGGTAATCTCAAATAATATGCCTTCAAGCTAACTTATTCTTTCTTCTGCTTAATATGTTGTTGAAGGTCTCTGTGAAATTTTCCAATCCAGTTATTGTGTTCTTTAGGTCCAGAATTTCTATTTGTTTCTTTTATATGGTTTCTATGTCTTTGTTGAACTTCTCATTTTGTTCATGTATTGTTTTCCTAATTTTTGTTCAGCTGTCTATTTGTGTCCTCTTATACCTCACTGAAATCCTTTAAGGCAATTATTTTGAATTCTTTGTTAAGCAGTTCATAAATATTCATTTTTAGGGTCATTTAATAGTGTTTTATTTTATTCATTTGGTGGTGGCATGTTTTTCTGATAATTCATGATCCTGTGGCCATCTGTACTTTTTAAGAAGTAGGAACCTATTTCATTCTTTACAGACTGGCTCTGGCAGGGAAAGCTCTGAATGATTCAGCCTGTCTAGAAATTCTGGGTGGACTGTCTGGCAGAGTCCATAGGCAGGCTTGCTGCTGGAGTCTTTGGGCAGGTAGGGCTGGTGCCTGAATCAGCAAGTGCATATGCCTTATACTTGGGTACTGAGGTGAGCCTGGAGCTAGGGTCTACTGGGGCTGACCTGGATTATGGGTCCACAGGGGCCATCCTGGGAATGAGGTCCACTACAGTGGACCTGTCATTTGGATTTGTAGTGATGGCCCTGGAGCCTGTGCCCGTGAAGGCTGGCCTGAAACTTGGGTTCACAGGGGGCTGATCTAGTGTTGGAGAGGGATGCTTTGAGCCTGAATCTACAGCTGATTACCTGGCTCTGGGATAGGTCTAGAACAGGGGCAGGTCTAGAGCCTGAGGTTTGGAGGGAACCCTGTTGCTGGGGTGGACCTGGAGCTTGAGTCTGCAGGGGCTCACTTGGATCCTGGGACCAAAGGAATGGTCATGGAGCTTGGGTACACAGGGGCCAGCTCAGTTCTAGTGTATATTGGGGTAAGCCTGGACTCTGTGTCTGGGGGAGTGGGCCTGGACTCTGAGTTCACTGGAGCCTATAGCTGTAGGGACCAGCCTGGGGCCATGGTCTGGCATGGTGCTAGGGCAGGCTTGGAGCCTGGGTCTGTGGGAGCCAGCCTGGAGTCAATGGGGACTAGCCTAGAGGCTGAGTCTACTTTTCTGGACTGGAGACTAGGTCCTTGGAGGATGGCCTGAAGCATGGTACCATGGGGGCTGGCCTAACAGTGAAATTGGCTCGGAGGCTGGGTGCACAGTGGCACCAGTATATCTGGAATGAGCCTGAACCCTGGGACCACTGGAGTGTGGGGCTGCAGGAGCTGGCCAGGAGCCTGGAATCACAGAAATCAGCTTAGTTCTGGGTGGGACTGGAGCCTGTATAAGTGGGGCCAGACTGGAGCTGGGGTGTGTGGGTGTCAGCCTGGTGCTGAGTTGAGCCTGGAGGGTGGGTCCACAGGTACTGGCCTAGACCTTGGGCCCAGAGGTGCTGGCCTGGTGCTAGGGCAAGCCTAGAAGCTGGGGTCCTGGGGCTAGGATGGAGTCTAGTACTGTGGGGCTAGCCTGAATTTATTTTCACTTACTATAGCTTTTCCCAATAGCATGCTGTGTAGGCACAAGGAAGAAGTTGATCAAAGTTATAGATAGGGATCCTATCTAGAGTGATTACACCAGGAAAGAGAGGTGAGATACTTGGACTCATTCCAATTTCATTCTTTTACTCATTTATGCAATGTATTTATTAAGTATCCACTGCATGCTAGGTACTGTGGTACGTATTGGAGTTGTAGTGGTGAGCTAAACAGTGGGGATAATAGACACCTTTCAAATAAGCATATAATTAAATTTATAATTAATCACTGTGATATGGACTTGAAGGTATGTACAGAGTTCCTTTAATAGAGATACCTGACTTGTCTGAGAGGTCAGGAAAAGCTTCCCTGTGGATAACATTTTTAAGCCAAGATCTGCACAATGAGTAAAGTAGCTAGGCAAGAAGAATTTAGTGTTAGAGGTAGAGGAAAGAGCTTGTGAAAAGGTCCTGGAGTAAGGAGAATCTTTGGTCTTTGGAGGAATCGAAGGCTGGCTAGCGAGGCTGGAAGTCATAGAACAAGAACAAGAGTGATAGGAAATGAGGCTGAAGAGACAGTAATGGGCCAGATCATGTTTGAGGTTTTGTTCTTTATTCTAAGAGGGGTGGGATTGACATATTTGGGTTCATCTTCTAAAAGATCTGTGATTACTATGTAAAGAAGAGTTTGGGTGAGGCCAGACTTGTCACTAAGGAAGTTATTGCAATATTCCTGACAATAGAAGAGTGTCATGTGGTAGCAGAGATAGAAAGAAGTGGATAGACTGAAGAGATACTGAAGAGGATGAACCAGGCTTTAGACCTTGGCCCCATTTGGAATCCCAGGTTCTGG
This sequence comes from Cheirogaleus medius, assembly GCA_008086735.1. NCBI lineage: Eukaryota > Metazoa > Chordata > Mammalia > Primates > Cheirogaleidae > Cheirogaleus > Cheirogaleus medius. Next base: position 7,813,304 of record VBSM01000813.1, on the reverse strand, counting down.
GGTGATCATGATACCACACTATATGATATATGTTTCCTTTGATTATTAAATATTACATTTGAGCATTATGTTCTCCAAGTCTTTCATTTTATAGATAAAGAAACTGAGGTCTGAAAGATGAGGTGACTTGCTCAAGGCCACATGATAGTGTGCTCACCAGGACTATAACCCAGGTATACCAGATCAGCCAGCTGGGTTTGCTCAGGGATCCAAGGTCAATGTGCACACACATTTCTTATAGTCACGAAGTCTATTGAAAGATGATATGGGAGATAGAAAAAGATAGCACCCTGAATCCCATTCCCGGTATATGATAGGCTTTATATAAGTATAAGTCTAACTTAAGTGTCTTTGCTTACCCCTAGTCTGCCCTTAGATATTAGAAAGAAGAGTATGGGCATACTACTTTTCAAAAACAAATGTAAGAGAATTTTGAGATACAGGATGGGAAGTGGATGGGTGGTATGCAGAGATAAATTTTGTTTTCAGCTTAATAACACCTAATAAGATCTCAATTGAGAATTGATTGCAATAGGGCTCTTTGCTTACAAACTAGAGAAACATACTCTTGCTAATTCAGCCAGAAGAAATAATATTAAACAAAAATATAACAATGAAAAACAAATAAGTGAAAAACCATCAATCAACCCATCTACAAAGAAAGCAAAACAACAACAAAAGAGGAAATTATTAGGCTATCGAGGGTTCGGAGAAGCAACAAGAAGGAGGATGGAGAACTGGGTCTGGGAGCCACAGGGTCAGGTGACTCTGGAGACTGGGAAGCAGGAACCAGCACAATGTTCTCTCACTGGAGACCATCCCGACAGGACCTTTCTGCTGGGATGACTACAACCACAACATTATATTTCTCTTTTTGTCTTCCTGCTCAAGATTTATATTTCAGGAGAAACATCCGATTGGCCTGGGTTGAGTCATGTGCCTACTCTTTGGTTAGAAGAGGACTGGAACTTTCAGCTCTACTCCCCGTAAAGATCACAGTGGTACCTCTAGAGAGTATCCCCCTTGGAAGAGCAGATGTACACTTACAAATGTCATCAGAAGGACAATTCTCATAGTGAGGCTTGGTTTTAGGCATATTGTTTCTTAATAAGCCCCAGGGAAAGACTCTCCTTCTTCCTCCTTACTTTGTTTTCTCAGCCCGCCTCTATGGTGTCTTCAGGTACTATGATCAGAGATTGCCCCTACCCGTTGCAAGCCTGCAGAGACTGCTTGGAGGAGAAAAACCACTAGCTTAAAGTGGACACCCAAGTCTGAGTGGCATAGGGCTTTATAAAGATTTAAGGAGGTAGATGGCAGAGGGTCATTGAGTGGACACACAGGATGGCTAAATGTTAAATACAGTGGGAAGTGAGGAGAGAAAGGCGAATGTTAGGAAATGAGGGTCCCTAGGGCATCCATGAAGGCCCAGGGACCATGATGAAGGTCTCCTATCCTGCCCCAGAGTCCAGGAAAGTGAGATGTTCCCTACATGGAGACTGCAGCCACCTTGACCCTGTATGGTTTTGAAACGTAACCTGAATTCTGAATAAAAAAACTGTTTACATTTTCTTTGGGTGGGAGCAGTGTTTCTTGAAAAGACTAGGAAAGCAGCCTCCCTACCGAATCAGCGGATGTGTTCATTCGATCAAACAAGTTGAGCAATGTGTTTCCTACTGCTTTACTGCTAGTAGATTCGCTACCTACAGTGAACATTAGAATCTCTCGAAGACTCTTTTATTAATAATACACTGATGCCTGGACCCAAATTCCACAGATCCAAGTTTAATTGGTCTGGGTTTGGGTTTAAGCAGCAGCACTTTTTAAAGCTTCCAGATGAATCTAATATGCAGGGTTAGATTCCTCAGGTTTGAGAATTCTATGTGGATTTTTAAAGGCAGAGTTGATTAGCCTCTTTTGACACTATGAGTGTGGAATACTGCCATTGGGCAGAGCCACTTCATCCAGGCCCCATCACATTAATGCTTGCCTCTGGCTGATACAGTAGTACCTGGGTTGACACAATGAGGCCCACTGAGATAGAAATAGCAACAGAAATAGAAAATATTAATGGATATCTTACCTGGTCAGTTTTGGGGCTTCCCAGACTCCTCTAAACCATCTAGTATATCAGGTCACTGGGATTCTAATCAATCAATTAATTAACAGTACGTTGATACACAGTGCAATGCTTAAGAGTGTGACAAGCACCTCACACCATTGTCTGTATTCGTAACATAGACCCATTTCCACCCAGCAGCTGCTCTTGGGTGCTGCCACCAAAGCATTAGGTTAGTTCTCCTCACTCTGCATTTCCTAAAAGGGAGTCAGGCTCCAGCCCACAGTCTCATTTAACTTTTTCAAGTGTAAGTCAAGCACAAGTCCCCTCTATCTAACAATTCAAGGCTTCCCAAGGGGTCCTTTTGAAGGCTCCATCATTATGCTTAATGCCCAACAGGAACAACCCTCTTCCAACTCTCCCACAAAGCAGAATAGTGAGGGCAGGGCTCTCAGAATGACAAGAGCTCTATCCAAACAAATCTTTTAAACAGTGCTCTGTTTAGTGTTCCATGGAAGCCCCTTTCACTGGACTTGAGATGAAGAGGCAAGGACATCCCTGACCCCCCTAACACATTCTCCTGGTGGGAGATGCATATAGAGCTCACAGCAGAACTTCCTCCAGTGGTAGCCACTTCCCCAAGTCTTCTCTTCTTCTTCCCTTCTCTAATCCTCTTGTCATATCCTTAAGCCACCTGCTGGATTAAAATATCATGAGTGGATCAACAAAATGTGGTATATGTATACCATGGAGTACTATTCGGCTTTAAGAAACAATGGTGATATAGCACCTCTTGTATACTCCTAGATACAGCTGGAACCCATTCTACTAAGTGAAGTATCTCAAGAATGGAAAAACAAGCACCACATGTACTCACCAGCAAACTGGTATTAATGGATCAACACCTAAGTAGACATATAGGAATAACATTTGTCGGGTTTGGGCAGGTGGGAGGGGGGAGGAGGAGATGGGTATATACAAACATAATGAGTAAGATGTGCAACGTATGGGGTATGGTCATGCTTGAGGCTCTGCCTCGAGGGGGGAGGAGGGCGTGGGCAATATACATAACCGTAATATTTGTACCCCCATAATATGCTGAAATAAGAAAAATAATTAAAAAAATATCATGAAATGAGTTTTATTTATTTATTTATTTTTTTGGAGACAGAGTTTCACTTTGTTGCCCAGGCTAGAGTGAGTGCCATGGCGTCAGCCTAGCTCACAGCAACCTCAAGCTCCTGGGCTCAAGCAATCCTCCTGCCTCAGCCTCCCGAGTAGCTGGGACTACAGGCATGCGCCACCATGCCCGGCTAATTTTTTCTATATATTTTTAGTTGGCCAATTAATTTCTTTCTATTTTTAGTAGAGACGGGGTCTCGCTCTAGCTCAGGCTGGTTTCGAACTCCTGACCTTGAGCGATCCTCCCGCCTCGGCCTCCCAGAGTGCTAGGATTACAGGCGTGAGCCACCACGCCCAGCCCATGAAATGAGTTTTAAAATCCATTTCTTTTGTAAATCTGCACAACCTGAAGTCTCTCCTTGTGGTGTTGATAAATTCTAAAGTGAGACTCTCAAGTGAGAAATGGTGCAGAGCTGCCCTAATGAAGGTGTACGGGAAGGACAGGCAGACACTGCCCAGAGATAACCTGTCTCACATGCTCCACACTAAACTCATCAGGTTTTCTGCAGAATCCACAAACAGCTAGAATTGTGTCCTTCAGTACTTCTAGGGGGCTTATTCCAATACAAAATGTTCATTCTAGCTTCTCAGCTAGCTGTCAGCTCAACCATTTACCCAGGCACATGTGAACAAGATGTTTCCTCCCTTTCCTACAGACTTTCCTTCCTTCTCTTTTCTCTCTCTAAAATCATGTTTTGGCCTTTGATCTTTGACTCCATCTTTTATCCATCTTCCTCACATATGACTGACAATTTGCATGCATGATAACAAATAGCAACAAACAGCATGCAACATAACCACGAGAAGTCTCTGTGTTATTCTTTAATGGTGCCTCAATGAAAACTAAGGCAGGAAAAGTGCCAGTGATCATATCCTGTGATATCTCAGTAGGCAATTGTGGCAGAGGCTACTAATTGTCCCCCAATATCCACTTTCCTCTTATATAAAGTAGTCTCCTCTAACCCTGTCTGTAGTTTCTGCAGCTGTAGTTACCCATGGTCACCGACAGTCCAAAAATATTAAATGGTAAATTCCAGAAATAAGTTTTAAATTGCACTCTCTTCTGAGTAGCATAACAAAATCTCACACCACGCTGCTCTGACCCACCCAGGACGTGAATCCTCCCTTTGTCCACCGTGTCCGCGCTGTCTACACTGCCTGCCCATTACTGTATAGGGAGAAACATAGAGCGTATAGGGTTCAGTACTATCATGGTTTCAGGAATCCACTGGGGGGTCTTGGAACCCATCACCATGGATAAGGGGAGCTCCTTTATTTCAGAAGTTCTGCTTTTTAGGTGGTGCATGACATTGTGAAGAAAGACCTTCTTCCCCTGTGAAGAAAGGCTATCCCTCTACCCTCTGAGGTTTAATAGCTGAGTCTATGGAAATAAACTGACAACAGGCAGATTTATGAGAGAAAAGGTAGACAAATTTATCACATGCACGGGAACGTCACATGAAAGAAAAGTGAATACTCAATAAATGAATGAGATTTAGGAGCTTATATACCCTCTTCCCAGGGGAGAGAAAGGGAGGCTGTAAGCAACTCAGGGGACAGTAAATGATTTGGGGGAAAGATGAGTGGGCTCTTAGAAGAATAGGTGATAGCCGATGACAAAGTTGTCTGGGTGTGGTGTCAACTTTTAATATCCTCTTCTGTGATACAAATTAATCTTTCCTTGTTGATGAAACTCCCAGAAAGAAGACTGATGACAACTGAGTTGCTTTTGGAGGATCTGTCTTTAGGCAGTTACAGGGAGCTCAGAGAAAGCCTCTCCCAGCATTTGCTGTTTTTCAAGAGCTTTCAGCTCAAAGTAATCAGTATACCAAGGCTGCATAATTTGGAGTAGCATTTCCTGAACTCCTTCATCCCTCTGTAAGAATCTTTAAAAATCCCAGGGACGGATTCTACTTCACTTGGCCTTGGGTCACATGTTTAACTTGGAATCAATCAACACGACTGGAAAATAAGATGTTTAGGACAAGCAATCCCTGTGAGAACCACATGGGCAGTCTGGAAGGAGGAGCAGTTCTCCAAAAGAGGGTCTGTTCCTGTAAGGAGAGAGAGGCCCTGGGTAGATAAAAGAGTACAAATTCACATTAGGGGATTTTCAGATTCTGAGGGTGGTACTTCCTGTTTGGATCTCATAGCCCTTCTGTGATCACTGTAGAAGGTGGTCTAGGCTAATTGCCAATTTGTAGCTAAAATAAGAAAGCTGAGTGTTTTCTTTGATCTTGAACTTACTTTTATTTCTCACATGTGCTGCCCTGATAAATCTACTTATTATCACTTTCTCTATTTTGCCCTGTATCCTGCATGGTATCTGTTGAAAATCTTATTCACACATTTGTATGCTTGTCTTGATTATAGAAAATTTTATTTTTACTGCTTCCCTGTCTTTGCTTTACTTCAAACCCATTGATTCAATCATCACGTCAAACACACACACACACACACCATACCAAAAACAATTTTGAGTGACCGGAAACAAAGGTTGAAGCTTTAGTACAATATGGAAAACAAGGCAAAAAACAACTTTGAGGATAAGCAGACCCATCTTAAAAGTATGGGGTGTGTGGTTGTTTGGGGTGGTGATTATGAGAGAGAGACACATCTTTAACTTCCACAGTAGGGAATAAATAGGAAATGGCTAAAATGGAAAACTCAAGTAGGACTATAAGCATATTATTTAACTATTTGAAGGCGAATACCAAAAGAGACAGCAAAAGGAGATGCTTCTGAGGAGTAGGAAGTAGTGGGACTAAGAATACAGGCCCAGGGGGCTCATAACTTTCACAATGAATCGTGTTGAACTATATTGTTCAATTATGTACATGATAACTTGATGCAAATAAAACTAAAGGATCTCTAAATCTGAGCAAATGATCTTAGATTCTGGCCTTTGTTGCATAGCTCAGATTTTTTCTTTACTTCTCGTGTAAGTTGGGTGTCCTGTATCCATCCTTCTCCTTTTAATCTCTAGTTTTGGTGGGTGGTGCTTCCTGAGAAGGAAAATAGGAGAGAAAAATGTTAAGATCTTGTATATCTGAAAATGTCCTTTAATCCACACTGAAATTTAATTGTTTGTTTTGGCATAGAATTCTAAATTGGAAACAATTTTCCCCCAGAATTTCTCTGTTTTCTTTTAACTTCCACTGTTTTATTGAGAAATCTGAAGCGATTCTGAATCTTGGTCCTTCTTAAGTAAATTTTTTTTTCTTTTCTGGAAGCTTTGGGATTTTCTCTTTGATTCTAATGTTCTGAAATACTACACTGATGGGCCTCAGTGAGGATCTATTTTCATTTATTGTGGTGAATCTCAATGTGACTTTTAATCCTCAGAAATTTTCTTAAGCTATTTCATTGATTATTTCCTCTGTTTTGTCTTCCTAGAATTCATTTTATTTAGATATTTAGCCTTCTGGGCACTCTCTAACCTTTAATTTGTAATTTTTTTCTCTCTGTTATTTTCCATGTTTTCTTGCTTGCTCTTCTTGCTCTACTTTCTGAAAGATTTCCTCAAAATTATCTTCCAGTACATCTATTGAGATGTTCATCTCTGCTTTTAGATTTTTATTTTCCAAAACTCACTTTTGTTATCTGCATGTTTGGTTTAAAAAAAAATAAAATCCTGTTTTCATTTCATGCGTTCAGTATCTTTTCTCTTAGACTTCTGACTTTCATGCTCTGGCATTCTTCAGATGTCTGGTGATCCCCCACTGGTGCTCATATTTAAGAATCCAGCTTTCTTTGGTCTATTTAGCCAGTTAATACTGGTCCTTTAGCTTTCCAGCTTCCAAAATTTTATTCCTGTCATAAAAGGGGGGACTGCCTCAAAAAGAGAATTCTATCCATTAGAAAAAAGATGTTTCTCCATTCCTCTTCTCCTGGTTAGTGTATGCTATTTAGGGCAGAGGCTGAGCATCAGTGTGGTAGGAGGAAAAGGAAGAAGGACTATTCTTGCTCAACTGTCCAGACCAATTTGGTTCTGACTCCAGACTTACGTTGGGGCTGAGAACATAATGCCCCACATTATGGCATTTTAGCATGCTGAGTACTTTGAACCGAAGAAGATTGCAAGGGCCTCAGAAGAAAGGTCTCTCTGACCTTCTTATGTCCTCCTGTCCCCATCTCTCTTTCTCAAGGTGGGTCATAGAAACTAGAACTCCTCTCCCCCAGAGCAAGCCATAAAGCCTCATCTCTCCCTTCTCTCTTGAAGACCCTCATTCCAGAGTAGGACTGCCCCATACCTGGAAGAAACCAAGAAGAATCTAAACAGACAGGCTGTGCTGGTTTTCCCCCCAGTCTATTATTGAGGTCACACCCTTTTTGCCCAATCGTGTTTCTACATGGTTGTCAATTCTTCATCAAACTTAAGCATAAAAATAGACAGTTTTCTCTGGGTCTTTGGATCTTCATTTCTGAAAGCTCCCATGTCACATATAACTTTGGTTAAATAAGTATGCTTTTCTTTGTGTTATAGGAGTGTCAGCCATGACCCTTATAATGGGTGAGGAAAGGCATCACCCCTCTCTGCCCCTACACTTACAAACCCCACTCAGCACATGAAAAGCCCTGTGTTCCAATGTCCATCCCTCCTTAGAAGGCAGCTTGAGACCTATCTGTTGTAAGCACTGGGGTGTATCATTGCTGCCCCTTCCCTTTCCTTCTTCAAGCAGCTTAGCAAAGCAACCCTCTCATCCACATGTAAGTCTTTCTCTGAAAGCCATTTTGAAAAATAGTATTTTCTCCATTTTGTTTCATTTCTAGTGATTTTAGTGCCTTGCTACCATTAGTCCCAGACAATCCAGTCTCTTTTTTCTCCCTCTGCTCCCTTGCTACCATGCCCAGCCACAGTCTCCTTCTCTGTAAAATGGGGGTACTACTGCCTCTCCCACTGCAGCTCTGAGAAGAGGTAGTAAAGCAAGGTAAATTGGAAAGCCAATGGTCACAGCCTGCCACTTCAGGAGCTCCTTAGCCTTTTGCAGCTCTGAGAATTATAAGCACCAGGAAGAAATTTTCTCCCAGGGCCTCCTTCACTAGGGGGCTCTTGGTGAAGGTTTGCACTTTTTCCCATCAGGGCTGCAGTGTTTGCAAAAGTGAAAGTAACTTTAAATCAAAACATAAGGTGAAAAAAGCTCAGTAACTAAATTCTCATCTTGACAACCATTGCAAGTAAAACCAAAGAGGGAAGAGAATATATTAACCTCTCTAGACCTGCATGCAGGCAACAGGGTAAGTAAGCAGCAACAGTTCTCTACACAAACTGGGGAAGGTGTGAGACGCTGTGGAGTCTGCTGCTTCCTTCAGACCCAGGGAATGTCTGCTTGACACCTCTCTTTCTGCCTCCCCGCACCCCACTTCCTTCTATTTTTGTAACTTAGAGAGGAACAGGAAGGGGTATTTTTGTTTTTTTACATGTTTTTAAGCACTCAGGGTCTGCTTGTGTTCTAGAAGCTGATGAAGCTGTGAACTTGTTGCAGAAAATAATGATGACCCAGGACAGGGGCTTTAGGATCTCCAACTTGTCAAAGGAGGAGCTGACCCTAACCCAGTTGGAGGAACTATTGTCATCTCCCTCAAGCTGGCTCAGGGAGCTCAAGCTCACACTGCCATAGGGTATTCGAATCCAAAGATAGAAAAGACTCCAAGATTCTTTTACTTCATCCATGCAAGAGAAGGCAGAAGCAGAGCTAAGGTTCAAGAAGGTGGCTCCTGAGCCAGCCTGCCAGAACATTTGTGTCTCCTGGGAAAGAATTCTGTCCCTGGCTTTTCCCTGCAAGGGTTGGTAAAACCCATGGGGACACATTGATTAGGCAGTGACAAACTGATGATGACTGAGGCTGCTGGGACCACGTTCATTGCTCAGCAGTTTGAAAATGTACACAATTTAGAATGGAGCCCTCTATGCAAATAGGAAATAGGAAAAATATATATGATTTCCAAATCAAATATATGTTCCCCCACCCAGGCTAACTACTGGGCTTTTTTGTTTGTTTGTTTTTCTTTTTTAGCAAGTACTTCCAACCTGGTCTCTATTTCTTGTTCTCCCACTTAGCTTGCAGGTTTTTTTTTCCTCTTTTTTCTTTTGTCAGATTAGTTATACTCTGGATACATTTACCATATTTAGAAAATAAAAACACAGTTAAATTTGGATTTCAACTAAACAACAAATTTTTTTAAGTATACATCTGTCCTGTGCAATATTTGCATACGTGTATTGGAAAAAGTTGGTTGTTTATATGAAATTCAATGGAATGGGCTTATTACTAAAATATTATTCATTGTTCAGCTGAAATTCAAATTTAACTAGCAGTTTGTATTTTATCTGACAACAATAACTCTAGACCTTTTTTTCTCTTTGAACACTTTCCAAGGAGAGGCTTTCTTTAAGCGAAGTGGGGAAATAAAGGATTAGATAGTAGGCTAGTTAGTTTCCATGTTCTGACCTACTACAATTCACATTGGACCAAGGAACTCGGATGATGTTGGTTTATTAGTTAATAGTAGGGCAAGTAAAGTTTTTTTAAGTTTGTTTTTTCTCCCAGGGAATAGGTAGCCAATTGGACTAACCTTATAATAAACATTTATAGCCTTCTCAACAGAGATGTGATAAGCTGTGAAGTTGGATACTAAATCTGCAGCATCAGATTCCTAGCACATGGATTACTGAACAGACAGAGGATTAATTTTTTGAGATTTTTCTTGTGAACTGGAGAACCTCAATTCAGTGAGCAAGTATTCCTTGAATAAATGTTAAGTATATAAATGATGAACCAGATGCCTGTAGAGTTATAAAGCTTTAGGTATATGTCTCCCACTTTCACCATATTCTACTTCATTTGGGGAACACACGTAAAAGGGTACTTCAGGCTTTAGAGCAATATTTGTTACATAAACAGTGTAAATTCAAAATTCAACATATTATGGAAGAATTCCATTCACTATAATAGTCTAACTATATTTTTCCTTTAGACAAGTTTTTAAAAGTTCACAGACTTATATAACCAATATCCATGTACCTCAACCACTCTGTGAATTAACAAATTGTAACCTTTTGCATTTTTGCCTTATATAGAGAGAATTTAACACATTTTTTTCACATCTTAGCATCTTTGAAATTGGGTACATTTTAAAATTAATGGCATATCATGGCAACTTTCTCTTGAGTGATACATAAAATATTAGTGGGTTTTATAATCGATGGCTTAGATTTGATAAAGCAGCATGATTTTTACTATTAATATAACATTTCAGGTAAAATTGAAGGGGATTTCTTCTACTCTATCCCTCACTCTCACACCCATCGGTCTCATTTTTTTTTCACTCCTCAGAGTCAATGACTATTTAGATTTGGCATGATAATCCAGGATATGATTATATATATATATATATATACACACACACACATATGTATTCTTAGTATGTAGTATTATTTTCTGTGTTATTGTTCTACTTATATCATTTTGCATCTATCTTTTCTTTTTTTTTACTTTTAATTATGTTTTAAAAATCGACCTGTGTTGCTTTACATACAAGTATTTCATCTGCTGAATCATATTTCGTTATATGCATATACTAGAATTAATTTATCCATTTCCCTATTAATGGACATTTAGGTTGTTTCCAATTCATTTTTCCAGTTTCATATTATTTCAAGCAAGAATTCTCTAATACACATTTAGAAATGGAATTTCCAGGTTGTAGGGTATGTATATTTTCAATTTACCTTTCGTTTAAATAAGCCTGCATTTAGTGGTGCTTTTAGCTTTATTGAGTGAAATCTGGATTTGTAACTGTGTAAGGTTTGGTTTTTTTCTCCTCAAAGGAAAGCCCTTTCTGTTTTGCATGTCACTTCTTTACCAGAAATCATAATAAAGTGATAAAGTAACTCTCCGTAAATGTCACCTTTGAAACATCTTCTGTGATGGTTTGTGGGCCATCAGTCAACTGAACCACCTACACTTGCTAAATCATCTTTGTATTTCCAAAGACTCTCTCTGCTTGAGAGGCCACACAAGACCCTCTCAGGCTCAGATGTCAATCACTTGGGGTTGGAGAGATGAAATAACATTAGTGTGAATTTTAAAGAACTGCCAGTAATATGTGTCAAGGGCCCAAGAGTGGGCATCCCCATTCGGTCCAATAGTGCCACATTTAGGAATTTACTTAAGTAAATAATTAAAGATAGGCACAAAAATAAAGTGGCAAGGTATTAACTACAGATAAGTTTAAAGCAATAGAGAATTAGAAACACTCTTAGGATTCTACGATAGAAGGTTTTATAAATAAATCAGGGTGGACTTCTATGAAAAATTGTCCCAGAAAGTGTTCATAACATGTTGTTAAATGAAGTAAAGGGGGGTAAAAGATGGTTGGAAGAATATGACTTTTTAAAAAAATATGCTGATGAAAAAAATATCTGGAAGGGTGTCACTAAGGCATTAACAGTGGCTATCTCTGGGATGTGTAATTTAAGTGAACATATATTATTTTTGTAATAAAAAAGTTTTAAAAAGATATACCATGATTTTGTTTGCTTGGGTCATAGTCACATGTTGAGAATGAATACTGACAGGTGGGCAGGCTGGTAAGAGAATTTAGGAGCAGGATGAGATGGAGGAAATCAGTTTAATAAAACACATTATCTGGGAACAATTTTGTATTATTCTCGTGCATTTTCTTCATCCTTGTTCTCCAGTCTTTTTAAAGGATTCTAAGCACAAAAATCCAGATCTGACTGCTGTCTTATAATAAATAATTCAGTTTTCTTTTGTTTTTAAAAGGCTTCTGAACTTATTCCTTCCCTGTTGAAAGACAATTTATGCCCCCAGTAAAGACCTGCGTAACAATAGATTTAATAACCTTCCTCTATAATAAAGTTAAGAGACATATCTAATGCTTCCTTTATTATTTTTTTTAGTTTGGAGGAGACCATAATCTCTTCTAGAATAATATCCTTTTTATAGCCTTAATATTCCTTCCTTAAATATTTATTGTGACAAAAATAAAACAAAATAAAAAATAAAATTATTTCAGTCAAGGCAAGAAGCTGTATTTACTATGAGCTTCTATGAGCTCCAAAATGTCCAAGTCACAATATACATGAAGAAAGAGTAGAGTGCAGATGGGCTCCTTAATGGCTGAAGATACTCAAATGTAAATAATCTAAAATTAGTATTATAATAAACTAGCTGAAATCATTAAAAATAATAAAATCTAATGTTGTCCAGTATGTAGGATATGGAAAAATTGACATATGTATGAATTGATGATAGCACTTAAAACTGATTCAGTATTTATGGAAAGAATCCTAATATATGTAAGAATTATCAAAAGAATTTTTTTTACGCCCCAAAGAAAGAAAAGTTATTTGTACAAATATCTTTCTTCTAAAGACTTTTGTTAACTATCCTTTCATGAGGTAACTTCAGAGAAACTGCCTCACAAAATAGAGTGTAAGACCCCTTCTAACTGGAGTCGCTGATTCTAGTATCCATAGAATCACAGAATTTCAGAGAGAAAAGGAAGCTTAAAACATAATTGGTTGGTTTTAAAGCATTTAAAATATTTTGCTAAGGTCCCCCAGCGGATAGCTAAAGATGCTGGGCTTGCTGCTGATGGCTCTGTGATTATGAGTTATACATCTTTCCTGCAAAATCCATGCACTCAGTAATGAGGCAACTCCTAAAGACTCTAGGGACCAGAACGGAGTTGCTGGTCAAGGCAGAAGCAAGTGCTAGTTAAGGAGTGTACCTCGTGGCCGCTGCTCCCCCTGCATTCCCGACAGACAATAGCTCTGGAAGTGCTGTGAATTGCACCCCACCCCCACAATTAACCTCAAAGAGGTGTTAATTTCACAGTCAAACTGAGGACCATTTAAATTCAGGCAGTGTCAGAAAACAAGCATTTATTTGGAACCAAAAGAACAATTTGTCTCTTTTCTTTTGCATCGTCTGCCCATTAATTTTCCCAGAATAAAACATCTTCAAACAGACTTTCCCTGCTCCTAGAATGCCCCACATCCCAGTCTAGGCAAACAGGACTTTAAAAAGAGAAGAAAAAAGCACTTCCTATCCCTTTGGTGAAGACAGCAGAAAGAATGGATAGCTGTCCCCAAGAAAGGTCATTTCTGGGGAAAAAGCTAAGATAGCACACGCTTGTTCCTCTGAGTATCCTCTTTTATTAGTGACATGATGACATATTTCCAGTGTCCATAACATATATTAGAGTGTGGACACTTTTCCTCTCAAACCACTGGTTTTGTTTATGACCACATGATTATGATTGATTTGGGATAATAACTTTATCTTTTCTTCGTCTCATGATTTCTCAACTTCAGCCACTATTGACATTGTGACATTGTGGACCAGATGATTCTTCAGTGGGGAGGGGCACGGGGGGTGGGGGAGGTGATGGAGAGGGAGGGAAGGAAGGCTGTCCTATTTATTAATATTATAGGACATTGAGCAGCGTCCCTGGTTTCTTCTACCCACTAGATGCTGGTAGCACACTTCTTCGCCCTGTCCCACATTTGTGACAGCCAAAAATGTCTCCAGACATTGCCATATACTAAGTATCCTGTGCAATAGTAATATCTACTGTGTACTGAGTGCTACTATGTGCCATGTTCTATACTATGCACCTTACATTGTCGTAACAACTCAGAGAGTTAGGTAAATGTTGTCCTTGTGTCACTAGAATGTGAGTTCCATGAGACAGGTACCATATATACCTAGTTTATGTAGCTTATCAATGTACAGTTGATCCTTGAACAACATGGGTTTGAATCGCAGGGGTCCACTTATATGAGGATTTTTTTCAATAAAAGTTATACGGAATGTGCCTGCCTCTCCTGGCTCTGCCACCCCTGAGACAGCAACACCAACCCCTTCTCTTCCTCCTCCTTCTCAGCCTACTCAACATGGTGAAGATGATAAGGATGGACGCCTTTATGATGACACACTTCCACTTAATGAATAATAAAAGTATTTTCTCTTCTTTATGATTTTCTGAATAACATTTTCTTTCTCTAGCTTACTTTATTGTAAGGGTACCGTATATAATACATTTGACACATGGAATATGTGTTAATCTACAATTTATGTTATCAGTAAGACTTCTGGTTAACAGTAGGCTATTATAATAGTAGTTAAATTTGGGGAAAGTAAAAGTTATACCCAGATTTTTGACTGCACGGGGCATCAGTGCCCTTAGCCCCTGTGTTGTTCAAGGGTCAAGTGTACCTCCCAAGGCTTTGCACAGTGGCCATCATATAGCTGTGCACATCATAATGCCCTGTTGATAGTTTTAAAAATGGATCAATGATTGAAGTAAATTTTACTAAAGAAGAGCTTTGACTTTTTTCTCTCGTACCCCAAACCTTCAGCACATCCTATTTTCTCTACTTTCCAAATACATCCAGAATATAGTCATTTCTCACCCTGGTCCAAGCCAGCACGATCTCTCACTTGGATAATTGCAGTAGTCTTCTAACTGGTCTTCATGTTTCTGTCTTCATCCTAGGATGGTCCATTATCAACCCAGCAACCAGGACATCCTTTTAAACATAAGACATCAGACATCAGACAGATCAGATCACTCTACTCACCACCTTCCGTTGGCTTCCCATTGCACTCAGAGTCAAAGCCAAAGTCCTTCTGGTAGCCTACAAAGTTCTACAGGATGTGTTCCCTGTTACCTCTCTGAATTTATTTCCTTCTACTCTCCCCCTCACTCACTCAGTTCCCTCTACACTGGCTTTTTTCCTGTTTTTTCAACATGCCAAGCACAGTCCTACTTCAGAGTCTTTGCATTAGCTGTTCCCTCTTGCCAGGAACACCCTTCCTACAACCTTCTCCTTCTTTCAGATCTTTACTCAAATGTCATCTCCCCAGTGAGATCTTTCCTGGTCACTTTAAAGTTACAATCCTCCCAACCCTCTTTGCTATTTCATTTCCTTCCATTGCATTTATCGCCTTCTGATGAACCAGAATAGAATGTAAACTCCATGAAGGAAGGGATTTCCATCTGTTTTGTTTGCTACTAAATCTCCAGCATTTAGTGCAGGCATGTAGCAGGAGCTCAAATATCTGTTAGTTGTTAACAGAATGAATGAGGACAGAGATATTGAGTGGCAGAGCTAGAACACAAATCCAGGCTTCCAGCCTCAATGTTCTCTTCTTCCAATGATTCACAAATTTGACTGTGCATAAGAATCACTTGGGGGAAGGGAGGGTTGCTTGTTAAAATGCAGATTCCTGGGCTTTGTGCTGTACCTAAAGAGTCAAAATATGAGTGAGGAGGTTTCAGGAGATTGTGCTTTAAAAACTCCCCAGAAAGTCCTATGCAGCTAGTTTGCTGGCTCAGCAGACTTATAAATGGGAACATAAAGTGTGATCTGGGAGCCACCTGCATCAGAACCAGCTGGTTCAAAGTCTGGCATCTGGAGCCAGCCTCTTAGGCTGTGAATCCTGATTCCACTGCCCTCTAGCCCTATTACATCTTATTTTTGTATTTATGTAGTTATTTATTTATTAGAGACAGGGTCTCGCTTGTTGCCCAGACTGGAGTACAGTGGTGTGATCATAGCTCACTGCAACCTTGAACTCTTGGGCTCAAGAGATCCTCCTGCCACAGCCTCTTGAGTAGCTGGGATTACAGGCACATGCCACCACACCTGGCTAATTTTTTTATTTATTTTTTTGTATAGAAAGAGTCTCACTATGTTGTTCAGTCTGGTCTTGAACTCCCGGCCTCAAGCCATCCTCATGACTCAGCCTCCCAAAGGGTTAGGATTACAGGTGTATGCTACTCCACCTAGCCTATCTTTATTACCTCTTGATTTTATTTTTCCTTTTTCTAATTAGAAACTCTTTTAGGAAAGGACCTTAATATCTAACTGTGTGACATTTTCTCACGGTAGAATTCCATGTATACAGTTTCCTAAACTGTATAACCTTGGTCAAATTACATCTTTATCAGTTTTCTCAGTCTGTAAATTAGGGATAATATGAGTCTCTATCTCTTAGGATTAT
Organism: Cheirogaleus medius; assembly: GCA_008086735.1. Lineage (NCBI taxonomy): Eukaryota > Metazoa > Chordata > Mammalia > Primates > Cheirogaleidae > Cheirogaleus > Cheirogaleus medius. Next base: position 7,797,026 of record VBSM01000813.1, on the reverse strand, counting down.
TGTGAAGATTTGAAATTACCAAAACAATACCTGGTATATAGCAAACATTTAATAAATGTTAACTATTATTGTTAAGACCACTCATTTCTAGGCTCCAGCCCAGACCATGAGGTCAGAATCTCTTTAGGTAGGACCCTAGAGTATTTAAAACAAGTATTCTTTGTGACTTTGGTGCATACAGAGGTTTCGGCAGTCCTGCTGTACTCTGCCCGGGGGAAAGGGGAGTTAGTCTTCTGCAGCCTCACAGCCAAATGTTCAATAAATGCTGAGTGGAAGTGGCAGTGATCTGACCCCTTGTGAAACTCAAGAGACTCCTGGCCTTGCCAGTATTATAATAAAACATACAAGTTTGGAGTGGCAAGCTACGCTCAGAGATGATCTAACCCAAACCCTCATTTTTATAACTAATGAATTTAATAATTAATGAAGCAAGCCCCTAAAGTGATTTTGTAACTCATGGGCTAATACTTCTAAAATGAAGGCAGAGGAATTCCCCGCCAGCCTGTTACTCAGTGTGAGCTGAGGACCAACAGAATCAGCATCGCTGGAAAGCAAGCTTGTTAGAAATGCAGAATCTGAATCCCATCTCAGAACTACTGCTCCAGAAACATTGCTCGAGGCCCCTGGTTCTCAGATCTGCTGCACAGTGGAATTTTTTGGAAAGCTTTACAAAATAATGGTATCTCAATCTCATCCCCAGAGATGTTGATTCATTCAGTGTAGTGTGACGACTGGACGTTGGGATTTTTAAAAGCTCGCTAGGTGAGCTTAATGTGCAGCAAGATATGATAACTCTGTCAATCATTCTAGATACCAATTGCCCACCAGGTGCTCTGAATTGGGTAAAATTGAGCCATCAAGCTAGGCTTGGAGTTGGGGTTCCTAATTGTTGTCCCTGGGGAATGTCCAAATCGGGGGTGTTTTGCAATTACCATTTAGAAAAAAACACTCCATAGCATTAAATTTATAGAAAAGTCTATATATTCGTACATAAATTAGGAGTACACACATATGCTATCTCATCTCTGGCATTACAAGTTTTATTTAATAAGGAGAGGGATAAGACAAAAAGGTTAAATTTTAAAAATAGAGAAAAGAAAAATACCTATCACCTATCACCCTGCCATGCAAACACAACAGAATTCTTCATTAGAATTTTAAATACTAAATGCATATTTTCCCCTTGTTGACTTTGCTAAGTCTGGTATTAATTTTCAGATCTACCGAAGTGGGTGACTGCATTTAGCCCTGTGTTTTTTCTTGTTTTCCACAATTAGATTGCTGCTTAGAATTTTTCCCTTTATAAGCATCTTTTATGAAGATAATGAATAATTGTCTCTTGAATTCATCCCATTAACTGTCTGGCACTTTGACTTGCTCTTCTGTGACCCAGAGATAACTTCTAGCCTATCTCCCCTGTGAGAAAATTGCATGAGATAATAAAGATGAAGATGCTTTGAAAAGGATAAAGTATCTTAAGACCGGTGGGGCAGAGGAAACAGCATCAATATAACTCCATTTGTTGAAGGCCAATGTGCCAGGCACTGGGTAGTTTAAACATTTTGCGTCAGATGCTCCTAGTAACCTTGAAAAGTATTACTATCATTGTTTTATAAATAGAAAAACAGAGGCTCAGAGAGATGTAGAAACAAGCTCAAGTCGTACTGCCAGTAATTGTGAAACCCAGTTTTCAAACCAAGATTTTCCTGATCATGAAGTCACTTCCCTAAGCAGCCGTTCAGAGGCATGCATAAATTATTATAGATTTTAGAAAGTGCAATGTCATAGGAAAGGAATAGATGGAGGGCTGTAGAATTGTAGAAGGGAAGGAAATTATGTTGTAAGTTGAAGTAACTCACACTTCAGTGAGCGTGTGGCTTATTTGGAAGATATATCCAAATCAGAGTGGTACCCTTATCTGATTGGCTCTACTAATTTAAGCTATAATGTATAGTTTAGAGAAATTATTAGATATTCACCAAGATTTTACAGTGAACACTTAATTTGCAAACTATATTCATCTGCCTAAACACATACTTCTGAGAAGTACTGAAGATGAACTTATCTTAAATTGAACATAGACAAGTCTGTGTGGTGAAAATTGACAAAAGCAAGAACTTCAGAAGAGAGGACAGATCCTAACTCTCCCATTACCCCCTCCAGCCCCTCTTTCTATCTCAATCTCTCTGTTTCTCTCTCTCCTTCTCTCTCTCTCTCTGAGATATTTCAAAATGAGGCTTACAGGATAGGAAAATTTTTCTTAGGAGGCACCAGAATTAGGATTATATTATCAAATTTACTGGTTCTCCATCTTGGCTACATGTGAGAATCACCTGGACAACTTTAAAAATACTATGTTTGGGTTCTGCTCACAGAGATTCCGATGCAATTGGTCTGTAAGGAGGCCTGGACTTGGGCATTTTAAAAAGATCTTGATGATTCTAATAGGCAACAATGTTGGAGAACCACCAGGCTAACTGACCATAAAAAGGCTAAAGCCTAGTGACTAAATTACTAAAAACAAACAAACAAACAAAAAACCTATGTAATAAAATTATACATGATCAAAAGTGCATCACTCTAGCCAAACCAATAAATGGAAATTGCCATCATCTTTGAGTATGATTTTAGATAGCTATAGATGCTCTGGATATATGCCTTGTATGGTTTAACACAGTGTTTAATTAATATTTCCTGAATATGTAATATGATTGAATGGTGGATGAATAAATGACTGAAAAAAGAATGATGAAGCTGAGCAACTATACTAGGAAAGGTGTGTTCTTTTAAATTTTTATTTTTTTTCAAATTTTTTTGCATATAGACAAATTTAGAACCCTGCATTTGAAATCAAGAGACTTATATTTGAATGTCCACTATGGAAAAAATCAGACAAGTTCTCTGAAACTCAGTTTTGTAATTTGTTAAAAGGGGAAAACAGTCCTAGGACTTTTGTGATAACAGGTAAGATTATTGTCTGTAAAAAATAAAAATAAAATAAAATCTTTATAAATAGTAAAGCAATATAGGAATGCAAGGGAATAGTATTACTTTTATTATACGAGCAAGAAAACCCCACTAAGAGAAACTTTGACTAGTGGTTCTCAAGCTTTAGCATGTATCAGAATGCCCTGGAGAGCTAGTAAACAGCTTCCTTATGCCTTCCCCTCTTCTGAGAAAATCTAGAGTCAGTACTTGAGATCTGGGGTAGGGTCCATAAACTCAAAGGCAATGCTGACGTAGCATTGACTTAGACAAAATTATGATGTGATGCTTAATCAACAGCAACATATTAATATTTTGTTGCCATTTTCTTTCTCCCAAGGTATTTCAACTCCTACTTTAATTCCCCTTACTCTCTCTCTCTAGCCCTCAGAATCTGCTTTCTAGAAAAGAAAAAAAATCTCAGTATAATTCATTCATATTTATGAATAAATTAATGCGTGTGTAGTACTTCATCTTAGAATATCAAAATTTTAAGACAAATTATGGAATAGAAACTTACTCATCCCCTTAAAGAAATAACAGGTTTTAACTAGTAAGAAGAAGTATTATTTCATCATGGAAGGTGGTAAGCGAGAAGGCAAAACATCAGGCTTAGTTTTGAGAATAAAAAAGAACAAGGATGGAGAGGGATTGGGGGTGGGGCAGGATACCTACAGGAAGGTGGAGATAGTACTTCAAAGTTTTAACTAGGGTAAGCCCTGAACTGGTTTACTGATTCTGGCTCTCACTTGAGTATTCTTCTTGTGTTTGTCTAAAGTCAGAGTAAACAGGAGTCTTGCAGCAAAATTTATTTGATGGGACCCAAGATTCAGCATGCCAGGATGTTAGATGATAAGACCCTAATTAATAAAAACACTCATTCTTTATAAAAAATTAAAAATAAATTATTCTTTTGGATAAGTAATACAGTCACATGATTCAAAAGACAAATAAGGGAAATCAGTGAAAATGGAGGTGTAGGGAACTCATGGGGTTTATCCCTCACCAGAAGCACCAAAAAACCTGGCAAAAACAATTAATATCAGAACTAACTTAACTATAACTCTGAAAGATAATCAAATGTTTATAGCAACCAAATGAATGCTTAACCAAGAAAAAAGCCACTGTAACATGATAGAAAGTCTTGGTGGCATTTTAACTTACCTTAGTCTCACCATTCTTCCTGATGTGGTGATGATTTTAAAGATAGCAGCCCATGTTCCTGGTGTGGGCACCAGGTTTCAGAGGGAACAGAGAAAATCTTGTTCCCAAGGAATTGTGTTTGTCTGGTTTGAACTAATCAGGGTTTCCCCCAAAGGACTCATATAAAGGGCTTTCCTTTTTTTTTTCTTTCTCCTCCTCCCTCCTCCTCCTTCTACTTTTTTAACCTCACTTGGAACTCTGTGGCTACTTGGAGGATAGACTCCTAAACACTGAAAGGCAAAGAACAAGTCACTGCTGCCTGGGGCAAAAAATAACAAGTGGGGCACAAACGAGACACACTGAAAGCCCAAGAGAAAAAGGTGGAGAATGAGATTTTGGAAAGGGAATAAGGGCTTTGAGAAGTTCTAGGGGATCTAGAAAGACATGTGTACACCTAGAGCAGCACACATGCTAAGAAAAGACCTGGGAAACCATAAGCATTCACTTCCGGCTGACCCTTAGGCTCAGTGCAAGCAGGAAGTAAAAGCTAAGGCAGAGTTGTAAGTGGCTCGGCTAAGCACAGAAGGAGTTACCAGACATAGACCTAATCTGCAAAGACCTGGAAAATTTTTTTTCTTTACTTTTCTTCTCCTTCCTCCTCCTCCTCCTCCTTCTCCTCCTCCAATGTGTTATCTTTCTCTTCCTCCTCCTCCCCCTTCTTATTCTTCTCCTCCTTTCCCTCCTCCTTCTTATTTTTATCCTTATTATTTTTTTCTTTGCTCTAGTCATTTCAGAAAATCTCTATCAAACCAGTAGTTGAAATCTCCATCAAACTATAAAGCTAAAGGAACAGAAACTTCAGAGCCTACCCCTGACAAGGAGTACAGTCTTTACAAAAATAGCTTAGAAAAGTCACTAAAAAAACAAACAACTGCAACCTACAGGAAGCAACAACCCCCCCAAAAATCCTGGGGATAGGAGACATTTAGTTTTCAGAGTCACCGTTATACTTGAAATCATGACACTTAAATTTGCCAGTTTCAAAAAAAATTTGAGACATGCAAAGAAACAAGAAAGTATGGTTCACTCAAAAGAAAAAAAATTAATAGGACTGCTTATGTGAAAGCATAGATATTGGACTCAATGGTCAAATAATTTAAATCAACCTCCTTTAACATGATCAAAGAGCTAAAGGACTGCCCTCCCTTAAAAAAAAAGAACTAAAGGAAACGAAGACAATAAAGTCTCACTAAATACAGAATGTCAATAAAGAGATAGCAATTATAAAGAGGATCGAAATAGGAATTTTAAATTTGAAAATTACAATAATTAAAATAAAAAATTCATTAGTGGGGCTCAAAAACAGATATTTTTTAGCAGAAAGAAAGAATATGTAAACTTAAAGATTGATAAAATGGTATTAGCTAGTCTGTAGAGCAGAAAGGGAAAATTTAAAAAACAACAGCAACAAAAACCAAACAGAGCCTAAGGAATGTGTAAGACACCATCAAGTGTACCAACATATGTATGATGGCAATCCCAGAGAAAGAGTAGAGAGAGGACAAGGGGCTGAAAGAATATTTTTAAAAATTATGCTTAAAAACTTCCCAAATTTGATAAAAGACATGAATATACACATTCAGGAATCTCAACAAACTCCAAGTAGTATAAAAACAAAAAGATCCATACCGAGACACATACAAATAAAATTGTTGAAAGACAAAGAGTGAATTTTGAAAGCAGCAAGAGAGAAGTGATTTATCACACACAAGGCATCCTCAATAAAATTAACAGACAATTTATCATCAGAAACCATGGAGGTGAGCTAGCAGTGAGATGACATTTTTAATGTGCTGAAAGAGGGGAAAAAACCTGTCAACCTAGAATGTTATAACTGGCAAAACTATTCTTCAAAAATGAAGGGCAAATTAAGACATTCTCAAGAATGAAGGAGTTATTTGCTAGCATACATACCCTTCACAAGTAATGCTAAAGGGAGTGCTTCGGGATGAAATGAAAGGACACTGGACAGTACCTTGAAGCCATATAAAGTAATAAAGAACACTGGTAAAGGTAACTACATAGGTAAATATAAAGACCAGTATTATAGTATTTTCAGTTTGTAACTCCTATTTTTTAGCTGTATGACTAAAAAGACAAATGCACAAAATAATAATTATAAATCTATGTTAATGGGCACATATGTACTAAGATGTTGTTTGTGACAATAATGACACAAATGGGGAGAAATGGAGAAGTACATGTGTAGAATTTTATATACAATTGAAGCAAAGTTTGCATTAATTCAAACTAGAGTTTTATAAGTATAATATCTTAATTTTAATCCCTAGATAACCACTAAGAAAATAACTTAAAAAAATGGGAAATGAGATGAGAAAAGAATCAAATAATACACTAGAAAAGAATCAATTAAGCACAAAAGAAGGAAATAAAGGAGAGGAATTGAAGAAGATAACCTGAATTTACATTTTAAGGAACTAGAAAACGAAGAGTAAACTAAACCCAAAGCTGACAGAAAAAACAAAAAAATCAGTATGAGTAGAAATAAATGAAACAGAGTATATAAAAATGGAAAGAAAAAACCAATAAAACCAAAAGTGGATTCTTTGAAAAGATTAACAAAATTGACAAATCTATTGCTAGACTGACTAAGAAAAAAGACAGAAGACTCAAATTACCAAAATCAGGAATGAAAAAGGGGACATTGTTACCCATCTTACAGAAATAAAAATGATTAAAACAGAATAATACAAATAGTGGTGTTACAATAAATTAGATAACCTAGATGAAATGGACATGTAAAAAACACTCAATCTATCAAAACTAAAGACATAGAAAGTCTAATAGACCTGTACAAGTAAAGGGATTGAATCAGTAGTCAAAACCTCCCAACAAAGAAAACCCCAGGACTATATGGCTTCACTGATAAATTCTACCAAATATTTAAAGAATAATTAACACTAATTCTTCTCAACCTCTTCTAAAATATAGAAGAGAAGATAATACTACCTAAGTCATTCTATGAGGTTAGAATTGCCCTTATACAAAAGCCAGACAAAGACATAACAAGAAAAGAGAACTACGACCTATATCACTTATGAATATAGATGCAAAAAATCCTCAACAAAATGCTAGCAATCTGAATCTAGTAGCTCATTAAACTGATTAAACACCATGATTAAATGGAATTTATCCCAGGAAAGCAAGAGTTGTTAAACACATGAAAATCAATCAATGCAACACACCACGTCAATAGAATAAAGGAAAAAAATGCACATAATCATCTCAATTGATGCAGAAAATGTCCTTGACAAAATTCAAAACCTCTTTTTGATAAAAACATTCAACAATCTAGAAATATAAGAGAATTTCCTCAACATGATCAACACAAAAATCAGTTGCATTTCAATATGCTAGCAATAAACAATATGAAAAAGAAATAAAGAAGCACCCAAAAAAGTATCAAAATGAATAAACATATTTGGGAATGAATTTAACCAAAGAGGTGAAAAACTTTTACACTGAAAATTACAAGATATTGTTAAAAGAGATTAAAGAGGACCTAAATAAACAGAAAGACATCCTGTGTTTATAGATTGGAAGACTTAATATTGTTAAAATGGCACTACTCTCCAAAGTGATGTATAGATTCAGCGTAATCCCTTTTAGAATCTCGGTGGCTTTTTTTGAAGAAATGGAGAAGCTGATCCTAAAATATATGGAATTGCAATGGGCCCCAAATATTAATAGCCAAAACAATCTTCAGAAAGAAGAATAAAGTTGGGGGACTAACATTTTGTGATTTCAAAATTTACTACAAAGCTATGGTAGTCTGTTTGGTACTGGCATAAAGATAGGTATAGCAATCAAATGAATAGAATTGAGAGTCCATAAATAAACCTATACATTTATGGTCAATCGATTTCTGACAAGGTTATGGGGCCATTCAATGGGGGAAAGAGCAGTCTCTGCAAAAAAATGATGCTGAGAACTAGATATCTACATGCAAATGAATGAACTTGGACCCTTACCTTACACCATATGTGAAAATTAACTCAAAATGGATCAAAGTACTAAATATAAGAGTCAAAACTATAACACTCTTAAAAGAAAACATACAAATAAATCTTCATTATTTCGGATTTGGTAATGCATTCTTAGATATGACTTCAAAAGCACAAGTAACAAAAGAAAAATAGATATATTGGTCTTCATCAAAATTAAAAAACTTTGTACATTAAAGGAACCAAACAAGAGAGTAAAAAAAAAATCCTATAAAATGGAAGAAAATATTTGCAAATCATGTACCTGATTCGGGCCTAGTATCCGGAATATATAAAGAACTCCTACAATTCAATAATAGAAAGACAACTAAATTAAAAATGAGCAAAGGACTTGAATAGATATTTCTCCAAAAATGATGTATAAGCAGCCAACAAACACATGAAAAGATGCTGAACACCATTAGTCATTAGGGAAATACCAATTAAAAAACTATAGTAAGATACCACTTCACACTCAATAGGATGGCTATAATTTTAAAAACATAAATTAGTAAGTGTTGACAAAAATGGGAGGAATTGGAACCATCAGACATTGCTGGTGGGAATGTAAGATGGCTCAGCCTCGGTAGGAAAGAGTTTGGTGGTTGTTCAACAAGATAAACATAGAATTGCAATATGACCCAGAAATTTCATTCCTAGGTATATATACCAAATAATTGAAAACAGGTGTTCTAATAAAAAACTTACACCCGAATGTTCATAGTGTCCCTTTTCACAATAGTCCAAAGGTATAAACAATGCAAATGTCCATGAATGGATGAATGGATAAACAAAATGGGTTATATTCATGTAATGAAATACCATTGAACCATAAAAAGAAATGAAGTAGTGATTCATGCTACAATGTGGATGAACACTGAAAACATTACAGAAGCCAAACGCAAAATGCCACATATTGTATGATTTAATTTATATGAAATATTCAGAATAAGTAAATTCATACAGAGACAGAAAGCAAATCTGTGGTTGACAGGCACTGAGGGGAGGGGAAAATGGGGAATTAACTGCTTAATGTGTGTGGGGCTTCCTATTGGGGTGATAAGGAAGTTCTGGAACTAGATAGTTGTGATGTTTGTATCACTGTGAATGTTCTTAATGCCATTGAACTGTACACTTTAAAATGGTTAAAATGGCATATTTTATGTTATATGTATCTTACCACCAAAAAAGAGTCAAATATGAAAAGGCACATCAAGAGAAGTGCTTTGGTCCTATGCCTATACCCTCCAACAATCCCCTACTCCACCCTGACTCTTAGAGGTAACCATTTTAGGAGTTTACTGTTTATTTTTCTACTATATATTTATGAGATATAAATAAATATAAACATATATTCTTATAGGTATCATTTTTTCATAAAATCTAGAGTACTATATGTACTAATCGACACTTCATTTTTTCAATTAACTGGAGATCCCCTCACTCCAACACAACTGAAAGTCCTCTACTGTGAAAAAACCCATATCTCTGGAGACCCAATGAATATCATTCAGCCTCTGAAAAAGAATTTTAACCCTTTTGAGAAGTTCAACACTTTCATCCCTTTATTTCCAATCTCAATAACCACTTCTACTTTCCATTAAAATCCTGAAGTATCAAAATGACCTCGTAAGCAAAATCTTCTATTTAGATTCAAATGCAAGACAGTGGAATTTCTTGTGATCTTTTTTGTCTCTGCATCTACCAAGTCCTTCTCCTCATTGATGACTACAGGAAATATTTGGGGTTGGTGATCATGGTTGACAGCTCAAACCATGTGAGATTCTGCAGTGCATAAATCCTAACCACTGGCATTTTAGCATTTTCTCCATAACTGAAGGTGAGTAGGAAGAAAGAGAAAGAAATAGGATATTTTTTCCTACAGGCTTCAAAATTTCCTTTAGGATCTTCCAAACCCAATCCTTGACTCTGATTCTTGAATGCATCACAGTAAGATGGATCAACCTTCACGGGACCCTCAGTGTTTCAAACAGCTTCTCTCTTACATCAAAGGAAACCAGCAATCTCTCAGCTGCTTCACTAATTTTAATATGAAAAGAAAGTAGTTAGTAACTTACTTACATAAACCAATCAGACTCCAGATTTCAGCAACCATGAAAGAAATTATTTTCTTTACACACGTGTTTGATGTAATTGGTGAAGAGAGGAAAAGGCAACCAGTTATGTATGCATACATACATATATATTTGTTTTATTTATTTAAAGTAACATGATCATGATGTGTCTAGCAAGTTTCAAAGTTTTTAGGGCTGGTCAGCAGCTTAAATACTCAGGAGTTGGTTCTGTAGCCTTGAGGCAGGATTTCTTCTCCAGGAAACCTCAGTTTTTGTCCTTAAGGCCTTTGACTGATTGGATGAAGTTTATCTGCATTATTAAGGATTAATCTCCTTTACTTAAAGCCAAGTGATTGTAGGTGTTAACCACATCTACAAAACTACCTTCACGTCAACACCTAGATTAGCATTTGCTTAAATGCCTGTGTGTTATAGTCTAGCCAATCTGACACATAAAATTAAGTATCATACCTCATGTGATTTATAAATACACCAAAAGTTAGAATGCAGCTATGTTGAGGACTTAGTGTGCGCTTCTACTGCATCCCACGTACCTCAATTATTTATGGCCCTGGTTTCTTATCTCTTCTGGAGATATCTGTTATCATTTAAAGTTCCAATCTGATTTTATTCTTGGTGCAGGCTGGTTTTCTCCCCATTCGCTGTCCAGCAATATGCTTTGCTGGGACCTCAGCTCTATTGCTTAACTTGTGTCTGGTTGTTTGAATTGTATAAGATTTTGTTGCTATTAATACCTTCTATGCCATGGCCACCGTGTACAGTGGTGCAGATTGTGTGTGCACAGTCCTGACAGTGAGAGTCACATCCTAGACTATGTTATGGTAACCCTTGAAGTAACACAGTATAGAGTTCTACAGCCGTAAACAGAGAGCTGACTTCTATCCATCCATCCATCCATCTATTCATTACTCAGTCATCATTACTCACCCCCTCAGCCATCTCGGGGGCAATTCATATTCAAAACTTCATTCATTTGAGAAGACCAAAATGGATATGAGATCATCTGAAGTTGCAAATACCTCAGATCATGTTTAAAGTAAATGGCCCTCCGTCAGTATCTCCTCAGTGACACTAAGGTTAGGGAATTTTTCCTGAAGGCAGATCTTAATAAAGCCTAGATGGTGGATGACATACATGACAAAGTGCCTCATAGTACACATCAGAAGGCAAAAATTTATGAGTTTCTCTACAGTTCTCTTCACGAATTTCTCTACAGTTAAACCTAGTCCTACTCTGCTCTTAATGCTCAGTATAAATTTTGATCATATTTCTCTGAGAGGATTACTTGAAATCCAAATCTCTCTTTCAATCACTCCTCACAATATTTTTCTCTTTTTCTGGCTGACCTTGGCCTCATTCATTCACTTAGCATGTGCTTGTGTGGTACCTGCCATGCGTCAGGCACTGCACTAGACCTTAGTCATTTCCTTCTTGGATCTTACAGTCTAGTCTCTGATCCAAAATGACAGTTTTACCCCCTTAGTTCTAGTATCTCTGAAACTTTAAAGACATTTATCATGGGCTGAGACAGAGAAATATTTCTGGTTCCTTCAATAAGATTTAGGCTACGGAATGATAGGACATTGTGAAGTGGTGCACAGGGAAGGCATTACACAATAGACATTGTACCTAGTGTATGCAATGAGTATGGCTGCCTTAAGGAGAAATTAAAGGGCTCGGAGTATGACTATGCTGATAACACAGATGAATAAAGGAAAAAGATGGATCTAAAAGAATTCTGTAAGCTTTATATTTCCTTTCAACAATAAGTTGATTAGGTGGAATTTGATTTTGCCAGTAAGTTTATACTATGTGTTCATTTGCCTAAGAGTCTAGAAATCCATAAATTATAGCCCAGTGGAGCCTAGGGAACTGGTCTTTTTTAGACTGGTGAGTTGCTTTCATGAGCAAGACTGAAGTTGGTTTGATGAGTTAGACCATTTCTCTATGCAGAAATCTACTTCCTACGTTGTTCCTAGATAGTTTTAAGGATTCCTACAAAATTATGTGGATTGTACCAACATTAACAAGAAAAGTAGTATGAAGGAAATTGAGGAGAAAATAAAAAAGAAAAGTAAGTGAAAAAAGCAAGTGGGGGAAAAGTGGAAAAGTGGAAGAATGTCTTTGTGAGTCTAGCATTGTATTTTCCTTGAATGTATTTGCAAGAATGTTGTTTCTCATGACTTGTCACTTACATAATTTCATTTTTCTAATATCCATATTTTCTTACCATTTTACATCTTTGAAATTGAGAAATTTTTTATAAAAGCTGGCATCTTAGAAAAATGAAATAAGGTAATCCAGTATCCTAGAACTAAAGCCGTATCTCATTTGCTAATTGTCTGTTTCATAAGGATTTCAATCATATTTTAAATTGTTTCTCATGGCCATATTTGTTTTTCTAATTAAAATTGTTAATTCTTTGAGTCATAGAGAGTCCCTAGTGGGTCCCAGTTACTTTATACACACTATTTTATTCTGAATTCTTTTAATAACACTGTATGATAGATTGCTTCCATTTTACAGGCAAGGCAATTGAGGTCAGGGAGGTGAAGTTACTTGCCTAAGGTCCTACAGCCAACTTAGAAGCAGAATCAGAATCTCGCTGACGAGCCCAGGGTTGTAGGAGTAACTCTCTGCAGAGAGGTGAGGGTGGGAGTCTGTGTGGTTTTGACAAGGGTGGGCTAGAATTTACCCTGGAAATCTTGACTAAAATGTTTTTCTGGGTCCAGGGCACAGTTAGTTTCACACCTAGGAAACTCTCTTAGGGTAAAGCCACAGCTTGGTTAAATTGGGTGACTCACAAGTGTGAAGGTTCATATTTTAGCACCTGGCAATCAGAGGTAGAATTAAACCACTTAAAAATGAATGCTGATGAAAACTCAGAACCTTTGCAAGGGCTCCAGGCCACAGCATATATTAAACTCTTACTTGCACCTAAGGGCTGAATTACTTTTTAGCCTATCTTTGATTTATTTATATTAAAGAAATATAAAGTGACAACTCTAAGCAGATGAGTAAGACTTTGAGTCCTGTCCTGGGGTCATGTTCTCCTCTGGAACAGATTTGATTTCAGGAAGACCTCTTGAAAAGCAGGTTCATTATGGTATTTATTGGATAGATTTGAAACAGGGCAATTATGAGGTCCTGAAAGCTATAATATAGATTTTTATAAATCCAAGCCTCAGAAGCATACAGAGATAAGAAAAGACAACTGTAGTTGTATATTTAAAATTCAACGCTTTTTTGTTTTGAAAATTACTCTTTGGTTTCTTTAAGAAAAATTATAATTGTGTATGGGGGGGATTAAGTGGAAAGAAAGGGGAATGTCCTACTATGCACTGGTGTTGGGCTCTCCAAGGCTACATCACTGAACAAAGAATAAAGGCAATTGGTGACCTCGGCCTATCTCATTGTATTTTCTCTATCTGGAAGAATCTGCAGATTTCTCAGGACTTTTGTTTAATTTTTAACATTTGTTATATTCTGTTCAGGATTCTGTGCCAAGGTTAGCAATCTACAGACATGACTGAGTTATGAAAATGGAAGTATTTTGTCACTGACTTGCAGAAGAAAGTGTTAGCAGTAGATATATGCTTATACCTTGCTCCTTTAGTCAGCCCTTTGGCCCCTTTGATCACCTTATGCTTCATAGATTAAAAAAAAAGATATTTAGATTTCCCACCTTTTACAGTTTTCAGAACTTGCCTTTCCCCACATTTCGAGACGTTTACCGTAATATCTGAATGTTATGCAATAACCAAAGGTTATGTATTAGTAATACAGATGCCAGGTGTCCACTTTTCAACAACCTCCAGGTTAAAGAAGGACCAGAAGAGGGAAATCATATATAAGGTGATGGAGAATCTTGGTGCCTGGAATTAGAATCAAGAGAAATAAGAATTGGATCTGTGTTAAACTTAACCATTTAGAACTCTTTTATCCCCCACTAGATGACAAGCTCTTTGAGGAGAATCATGTCTGTTCTCTTTCACCAATGAATCTCCAGTTCCCTGCACAGTGCCTGGTGCATAGCCAGAACTATATACATATCTGGTTGATAAATAAATGCATAAGTGAAGGAGGCAAGGAAAGAACTCTGCCTGTCTTATTCTACATAGCACTTCTGGACCATAGCATAGAACCTGGCACTAGTAGATGCTCAGTAAAAAATATAGACTCGAATGTCTTCCTGGAGCTTAAAACATCAAGGTGTTCAGCTTTGTGAAAGTATGACTAGGTGATATTTAAAGATCAGATAATTTTTCAGATTGGTAGTTTGCAGAGTAAAGATGGATCGGGTCTTATTTTATGAATGACCCGCCACCAGGTAGTAGTACCTCTGTAAGTGCTGCTATCTTACTATAGGTGCTGCTACCTTAGTTTTGAAGGGGCCAATTCCTGACTTGTTTATTCTGACTTTTTTTATTTACAAAAAATAGTTTATTGCACAACATTTGAGGAATTTCCAAGCATACTTAAATTTATAAAATTCAAAATGCCTTTTAAAGTTATAATTTGTTATATATGGTGACATCTCTCTCCTGAACAGCCACAACTTGAGGATTCTTTTGTGAGGAAATGTTTAAGAGAAATGAACAACTTAAAACCATTGAATTTTCTAGATCCTCTAAAACATTACCCTCAAGGATCCTATTATAACTGGAGGACACTAAATAATGAGATTCGCCTGAAACTTTGAGTTAATAATCTTAGAATAAGGTATGACTCCTTATTAAGTATATTCACAATTGAATCAATTCTTGTTCCGTTACAGGAATGAGGTGGATGAGGAAGTCCACATTATGGAGCCATGTTATAGAAATTAGAATATCTGCTGGTGCCAAGAATACATACCCCTCGATGCAGTGTAATACAGAGCGAAGAACAATGGATTAGAAGTCTGAAGGCTCTGGTTTGGGCCCCTGCTTTGCCAAAAACCCTGATGATTTGCTTAAATTCTTTGAGTCTTTTTCCTTGCCTGTAACAGGACATCTTTTTGAAGAAACAGTATCAAGGAAACCAAGTCCAGGGTGGAAACACTTACCAATGGATGGTACATGTATCTAATTGAAAATATACAATGAAGTGATGAATACCAATGTACTCATAAGTCAGTTGCTAATGATGAATTTCTGATGCTTTGTTAGAGAGTTTTTAAGTTCAAATACAGGTATTTTCTATTCTATCTTTTAAAGGAACTTATAGATGCAAACTCTAATGGGCTTATTTTATGCATAAGAAAACTTCTTTTATGTTCATGATTTGTCCACATTTTTATCCCTTTTCCTTCCTATTCCATATAAAATAATATCTACCAACTCAATTGTAGAGGACTTCTTTGCCTTGTTATCCAACTAACATGTGGTACTTTGATCTAATTAAAACATTTTCTCAATGTGCTATCAAAGAAATTCTAATCATTACACATCAACAGCTTACAGGAAACCACCATTTTGATGTTAGAAAAGAAACAGGAAACACTGCTTATCTCTGGCACATCAATATTTCTGAAAGACTTACCTACTCTACTGGGTTCATACTTTGACACTAAAGCCACCAAATAATTTGTGGCACTTTCCATGACTTAACCTAGTTTTTCACAGTACCTCCCGCTTGGGAAGAATTTGTCCAAGAAAACATTTCTACTGCAAAAGTTCACGTGCCAGCAAAAAAGAGTAGAGAGTAAATTCAACATCAAATAATAATTTGGTGGTGTTTTCAAGTACTGCTTAATATGCAGAAGAATATTTAATACTGTATATTAATTACTCACGGTAGGTCACGAGTGCAGCCAATTTTATCTGTTTCTTTTTGTTTATCTCTGCTATCCAAATTATGTTCAATAAATATGCATTATTTTTGTAATAAGAAGAAGTTGTAAAAAGTATTATTGAAAGCTATGTCAAATTAAACCCTAACCTTTGCAGACATTCTATATTGACAAGCATGTGAGCAGAGGGCATCCTAAACGCCATTAGTCCAATCACCCTCACTCACATTTGGGGGGAGATGGGTAGGGAGGTGGGGGAAGCCTGGATTAGAGTCTTGAGTCAGAGGTCTTTGAGTACTATCAATGTAATTACTATTGCAGAAATCATTTAACATATATGTGATATGGGGATAATTTTAGTTTTCCAGACAAAACTTACTCTAAAAACTTGTCTAGGAGTTCACTGGGAGAAACTGAAAACTTTAAAAAGCATAATCAGATGTCTAATCCCATTTGACTTGAAGAATATGTCCAATTATAAGAAAACAAACTTTGTCATCCCTTGTGACAATTGAGCTCAAACACACCCAAGTGGGCTGCTTTGCAAGTTAGACTTGAGGCCCAGCGTCTGCCCTCTCCAATGATTATTTAACCATTCACCAGATACCAGGAAGGGCCTAAACTCACAGACAGAGAGAAAAGAGTGGTGACTAGATCTCTCCATGCAAAGGAAAAGGCAAAATCATATTTTGACACTGTGATTTTGAGCCCCAAATGAAATACAGTTGGACCCTCCATATCTGTGGGTTCCCTTGGTGAATGGAAAATATTTGAAAAGAAATGGATGGTTGTGTCTGTACTGAACAGGTACAGGCTTTTTTCTTGTCATTGTTCCCTAAACAATACAGTATAACCACCATTAATACTTACATAGCATTTACATTGTATTTGATATTATAAGTAATCTAGAGATGATTCAAAGTATATGGGAGGATGTGCATAGGTTATATGCAAATACTATACCATTTATATCAAGGACTTGAGCATTCATGGATTTTGGTATCTGCAGGGATCCTAGAACCAATCCTCCATGGATAATGAGGAACTACTGTATCTTTTGAACTTACTGAACCTTTTGAGAGAGGGGTTTTTTTTATATAAATTTCACTTTATAGATGAGTAACTGACATTGAGAAGTTAATCTATTCATCCAAGATCACACCTAGTAAATGGCGCAGGTGAGATCTGAACCCAAGTTACCCACCACCCAGACTAGTGCTCTTTCGATCTTTTCTACAACCATGAATTCTTATTTATAAGAAAATATAACACCCATTGCATAAAATAGACATAACAGAATGTTAAATTGGAAGTTTGGGAATATGCACAGGGTACAGATGATATCACAGACTGTCAGATTGAGCTCTCAAAGTCATCTACAACCAGTTAGAGAGCTGAGATGGATACTGTTGGTTCCCTATCCAGGTCTCTTTTCCAGGGCTACTGCCCCCCTTCCCCAGCTGCTGTGAGTACTGACTCCTAATGGCTCACAGCTGCCTTTTTGTCTTCAGAATTGTCCATAGATCAGGACTGACTGATATGGAGGTGTCAACAGCAGGCCCCTTGCTTCAAGGTGAGACCCACTTTGTGGTACAATCCATGTTCCAGAGCTTCCCATGCTGGACAGTTTGGAGCCTGTCTCCCACTGAGAACACATCCTTGCTTAGCTTCTTCCTCCTGCCCTATTTTGCTTCCCCAATTCCTTTCCTCCTGAGTTAGTTCCTTCAATAAGTCACTTGAACATGAATTAGAGTTGCCAGGTTTAGAAAAAACAAACACAAGACTCTCAGTGAAATTTGAATATCAGGTAAATAAAGAATAATATTTTAGTATAAGTGTGTCCTGTGCAATATTAGGGACATACTCATACTAAAAAATCATTTGTTCTTTATCAGAAATTCCTATGTAACTGAGCATTTATATTTTATCTGGCAGCCCTAATAAGAATTAATATCTCAGACTTTCCTTCTAGGGAACCTACCCCACAACAACATCAAATATATAAGAAGAACCAGTTGTAGGTAATTGGATGAATTGTATGGAGGGATTCATTGGGAATAGCTATGTAATTCCCAGCACCCTCCCCCATACACAAATGGAAGGACATGGCGTGCTAGCTTCTGATCCTAAGCTAGAGGGAGGGGCTTTTGCTGGACCAAAGAGCTTCACACCTATCTCAGCAGCTGGAGCCACAGTGGAACAATTTACCTGAGAGTTTTGACGCAGCCTGGGGCAGGAGGTCCAGGGTACAGTTGGGGAACAATTTCATTGTCCCTAATGGCAATTCAGGAGTGTGAATTTCAGAGACTAGATGTGGAGGAACCATTTCCCTAGAGGGTGGCCTGTGCAGGGCGGGGTTTCCAGCAGGTTGTACAGCTGACGGAGGGGGTTTCAGGAGTAGACAGCCAAAGGGAAAGCACAGCATAGAGCAAGAGATGGAAATGTCTTCTATAAAGGGCCAGATAGTAAATACTTCAGTCTCTGTGGGCCACACGGTCTCTTTTGCAAGGATTCAACTCTGTCATTGTCACAAAAAAACAACCATAGACAGTATGTAAAAGAATGAGCATGACTACATTCCAATAAAACTTTATTTATTCATTTATTTATTTTTATTACAAAATTTTTATGGGGGTACAAATGTTTGGGTTATATCTATTGCACTTGCACCGCCCAAGTCAGAGCTACAAGCACACTCCTCCCAGATTGTGTGCACCACACCCATTAGATGTGAATTTCCCCATCCCTACTCCCCCCTCCACACCTGCCTGATCCCCAGTGAATGTTACTTCCATATGTGCACATAAGTGTTGATCAATTAGTACCACTCTGATGGCGAGTACATGTGGTGCCTTCTACAATAAAACTTTATTTATTAAAACAGGCACTAGGTGGGATTTGGCCTGTCATAGTGTGCCAACCCCTGGCCTCAGACAAAGTAGAGTCAATCAGAGGGGACCAGCAGGGAAACCTACCAAGAACCTGGAATTTGCCCATGAGAGGGTCCGAATGTCTACCCATCTTATGTGCATATCAGTCAAGTAAAATCATTTCTGCTCACTCTTCATGTCTTTTCTCCTCAAACTCCAGCTTTGGAAGTGTCAGAAACTAAGCTTAGTAAACTGAGGTAGAGTGGGAAAAATAGACTAAGTTAAAATTGGAGTTTTGATAAAAGGACTAGACAATTTTAATTATTTGCAATTATTTTTTCAATTATTAAATTAAAGTTATTTAATATTCAATTATTTTAATTATTTAATTGAGAATGTAATGTAAAGTGATGGCAAAATTTTCTATTAATTCCAAGTGACCAGAAGAGGCACAAGGCCCAGTCAGTTTTCATCTAGTCACAGAGGAAGAAAGAATGTTTTCCCCAGAATAAATTTTAAAGAGATAATGGGACACAAAAATAAAGGTGCTTTCGTATTACATTGTATATGTCCTACTTGTTCAAGGTACTTCTTACATTTATATTTGTAGGTCCTTGTCCAGGATATAATCTAAAAATGTTCCCAATGTTGAGGAATCTCCAAAGAAGCCAAGAAAAGTGACTCTTGAGAGAAAATCGGTTTGAATACCAGTGAGGCCTGGCAATCACACCACTGTGGGAGCAGCAGACAAGTCAAAACTTTCCTCTCTCCCCTTCTCTGTTCCCATCAGGAGTGGGGCAGTGGAAAGCACCAGAAGCAGAAGCAAGCGAGAGGGCAAGAGCCTGGCACACCAACTTCCCTGAAGGCAGTCGTGGGCTGGTGGGTGAGGGTTAGAGACTTCACCTTTGAAAGGTTTTCTTTGGTGAGATGTGACTTGATAGTCTATATTTTAATCTCTGAGTTAAGACTGTGACTTTCATGTACCTAAGAACAGAAAAGTCATGGGACCGCCTTACTTTTCATCCAGGGTTGGGAAAGGACTATTCCCATGAAGCCAGACTGAGAGACCAAAACAAAGTTATTTCTATGGTCAGAACCTGTGAGTCCCACGTGTTCAATACCCTAGCCAAACAGATAAAAATGTGAAATGGTACAGGACTCTGGGAGTCCTGTGTGTGGGGCCTTCCCTCACTCTGCAGTCCCCACTCCCAAGACCTCCCTAGGAAACCCGGATGTCAGAACACACAGTTTGCCAACCACTCTCTGCTAAGCTCTCTCTTAATTTGGAGGCCTGCAGGATGCAGCTTAAAACGCACTAAAACTGTGATATCAATGAATTACTTCTTGGCATTTTCCTTAGGCTATGCCACAGGCTGACATCACAGCATATTCCAAAATAACACTGTAGTTTATGGGTCAGCAAACTTTCACTCTGAAAGTCCAGAGAGTACGTATTTTAAGCTATTTAGGTGATACAATATCTGTGGCAACCATTCAGCTCTGCTGTTGTACTTGAAAGCAGCCGTAGACAATGTATAAGCAAGTGGGTGTGGCTATATTCCAATAAAACATTATTTATAAACAGGTTGTCACCCACGGACTATCATTTGGCAACCCCTGTTGTACTGTGTCGAAGCATTCATTCCCTGTTTTTCCAATAAGAATCCCCATTTTCCCTCCAGAATGATCCCTCTCCACCACCTCTATTCACAGTCTATGTGGTTCCAGGAGTTCAAGCCCCACTCCTCCTGATCCAGGGATGGACTCAGATCTGGACAGACATTGTATGCATCCCTACGCCCACTACTATTGACTTACGGGTACGGACATGAGTCAAGGCAGTCACAGTCAAAT
Source organism: Cheirogaleus medius (assembly GCA_008086735.1). NCBI lineage: Eukaryota > Metazoa > Chordata > Mammalia > Primates > Cheirogaleidae > Cheirogaleus > Cheirogaleus medius. Next base: position 7,776,241 of record VBSM01000813.1, on the reverse strand, counting down.
TAAGCTAAGGGACTTTTTGCTTGAACAGCTTTGGATTTTAGTCTGGAAAGATGTAACCCTGAAATGCTTGGACTAACACAAAAAAGAATCTGCCTACCTTCAGTTGGATTTCCTAATACAACAACTTGTGCTTCCAAACCCTGAGGAGGATATGGGAGTCATACTAGGAAGGGAGGGAGACCAAGCAAGGACGCAATATCAAGCAAAGTCCCATGAAGGGTAGCTTTGGCTAAGCTCTGCAGAGGGAGGGGGAGCTCTGGGGACAACCTCAACTGCAAAGTTGCTCCTATGAGGGGTGGATAGTTGGGTATTTATACCTCTGGACCTGTCAGTCATTGGTTAAGGTCTACCCTTAGGAGAACTTAAATTCTCAGGCTCTTCCAGCTTTCAGGGCAGCAGCAGGCAATGTTGGCTTCAGAGCTTGCAGGCAATGAAGCACAGGTGCTCTCTGTCAGAAGAGAATGCACACCAGGTAAAGGTGTATGAGAGCCACAGGTAGCAAACTGATAGTTTGTAAAACACTCCTAGAGAGAGAAGTGGATAAAGAAAGTAAAGGCAAAAGGTGGGGAGAATACAAGGGGAGAATATGAACATTTTTTAAGCCCCTGTGTCCAGCTATTCCTGAAATCCTAATTTATCCCTGGATTTTGCTGATATTTGTGGGGGAGAAGAAGGAGAAATCCCTTTAAGTTTTCTATTACTTGCAAGCAAGCATCTTAATTGATGGAGTCGCACAATTGACCAACCTTTGCTGTGACTCAGAGTGGGAAGAAAACAAACCTTAAAAGGTGGTATTGGTCTTCAGACCTCAAGTCTTGGAAATAACTTCACCCAACTGAGCTTTTGTGTCTCTATTTCTGTTCTTAATAACAGTTCAATCGTAAAATTGCATGAGTAGGAGTCTTTCACACCCTTCTAAAAATCCAACTCCTGAGAAGGTAGGAGGGCCTGAAAAGTCTGACCCCAGTTGGGTACAAACCCCAGGTACGCTTGAGGCCTTAATAAATAATGGAACACAAGTAGAAGAAAAGGCAAGAAATGTGGGAAATGTGATATCTCAGTTCCAAGGCCCGGTGGACCAACTTGGCAGTCTTGGATAGAAACAGATTAAGTGTGAGAAATCACTCATCCCTAATATATAGTCATTTCATAGACTTTGCCATTGTGAGAAGCATTCAGCCTCAGTAAGTCACAGACAACAAAATGTGCATTTTTTCACTTCAGAGGATTTAGCCAGTTGATTAACTATAAAAAGAGGGAGCTTGGTGGGTAAAAGACTAAGCTTTCACTTCAGGGAATTCTGGTTGAGCCTTCCAAGAAACAGAGTTCACGTCTCAGCTCTGGGACTCTCATGGATAATAGCTCACATCAGAAAATCACAGTGAAGGATCTGGCAAGCGCTGTTAGGGCAGGGGGTTGGGTGGGCAAGGAGTTGTGGGAAGGCTCTCCCCCCATCCTCATGGTTAGGGAAATTCTTAGAGATACAGCAGCGTAAGTGGAGGCTATTGGAAATCTAACACTAGGTTTGATTTGAAATTGCCTTACATTTTTAGGGAAACAAAGGATGTGTGGTGCTTGAAAAGAAAGATGATGGTCATGAAAATATTCTTCCCCCTACCTCTGCATGTTTATTCTTTTTCTCACTTTGAGGAGAAGCTACTTGTCAATGGGATAGGAAATCAGGAAAGCACAGAGATTCACAAATGTCAATGTATTCAGGGCTGAATTTAGCAATAGGCAGATGGAATTAAATGATACCGTAAGAAATCACTCATATTTAACCAATTAAGATGACTATTTCAACCTAATAATTTGGCTATTAGCAAAAGAGGGTCACCAACACAAGAGAACATTTTGAAACATTTTAATGATAAATAATTCCAAAAATTATTGAAGTAGACTTCAGAATTCTGAAAAATCAGAATGTTGAATGTTTTTATGTTTTCTAGTATTTATTTTATTGTTCAGTATTGCCTTTATTTTGAATTATATGTTGAGGGTGGGGTGGAAACAATAAATTTTTCAGAACCTGGGTATATAATGATCCCATTTGATCCCTGGTTATATATCTAGTATGAATCTCTGCAGGTCTTTTTTTTTTAATGTTATTATTCCAAACACCTAATAAAGGACCCTGACTCCACCACTTAGTAGCTATGTGGCTTTAGATCACACAGATATAAGACCTTAGATCTTTGTCTCAATAATCTGTTTTGTTATAAAATATGATAATAAAAGTATAAATCATACAGGGGTCATTTTGAGAATTAAATGAGGTAATCCATGTAAGGTGTGTTCACATATTAAGTACTGAATAAATATTAATTAGGCTAATAAAAGTTATTGTTATTACTATTAGCATCATTAGTACTAGAGCATATTTGGACAAAACTGAAAAGGGTAGAAATCATTTTTTGTATTCAGTCACCCATCCAAGTTCACCTTTATGAGCATTAATTCATCTGGCAACAAGGGAAGAACATGAACTTGGAGTTAAAGATCTGGGATCCAGTCTCTGCATTGCCATTTCTCAACTGTATAACTTTAAACAAGTTATTCAATAGTCTCTGAGCCTCAGTTTCCTCATCTGTAAAGGTGAGGAATACCCATCTGATAGTTTCATAGTATTAAATATAAAACTTATACACTGTGCCTGGTACATAGTCCTATCTCTTTCCTTTCCACTCAGATACTCCTTTCCCAAAGCCCAACTACAATCTCTTGGATACCTAATATCCCTGTCTTTCTGGTAGGGCCTGAGCCCTCCTTCTCTGTCCCCTAAACCCTCCTCCCACACAGTCAGAACCTGGGTATATAATGATCCTTGGTAAAAAACCTTGGTTCTCCAGGTCCTGTTTTACTCTCCCTCAGTTTGATAGAGCAAAGTAGTAAAGGTATTAATGACATTCATTTATTCAGGAAATGTTCTTGATTATTGGCTAGGTGCCAGCCAATGGGGGTACAACAGTGAACAAAAGAGACAAAAATCCCTGCCCTCGGTGAACTTACTTCCACAGCGAACTTATGTTTTCTGTTACTAGCAGATAACAGATTAAATGGCATATATAGCATGTAATATGATAATTCTTAAGCATGAAAAATAAATTGGAGAAGAGGGCTAGGAAACCTGTCTGTGTGTACATGTACATGTATGTATTTTAAAGAGATTGCCTAGGAAGGGCTGACTGGGAATTTTACTCTGAGTACAGCCATGAGGGAAATGTGTGGGGAGAGGTGCCTTCTAATTCTACAATCCTACTGGGTAATAGATAATCTATGCAACAATGTTTTTTTGCATTAAATACAGAATTAGTAGCTTTCACCCCTAAATCCATTCCAAGGTTTATTCACCTTTGAAAACATTCCTAAAAATGCAGATGGAATTAAAAACTGGTATTGAGTAAGCCAGGTTAATATTTACCTGTTTCTGACATTATAACATCAGTGGAAACATCCATTTCCACTTAATTACAGCTGAAAGTGTCTTGATTTACAATGTTCACCTCCCCTCCTTTGGTCATGATTCTTTTCTCTCAAAAATGTTCTCGACTATATCAAACTCAGGTTGCTGCTCTAAAAGTCCATGGTCCAGAGGCACAATCAGTAGTAATTAGAACTCAATCATGATAGCTGTCCACACTTTGCAATACTTAAAATGTGCCTTCCATGGGACTAAGTGCTTTTATATGTGTTATCTCATCCTCTCAATAACTCTGTAAGGTAGGTTGCTTAATGATCACCATTTTCCAGAGGAGGAGGCTGAGGAACAGAAAAGTTAAGTAACTTGCTCAGAGTCATGCAGTAAAGATGAGATTTTGAATCTAGTTGTACATTTAACCTCCATGTGATTGGTTTTCAAACTCCAGTGTGTCACCTGAAAAGATTGTGAAACCCAAATTGCTGGGCTCCACCCCCAGAGATTCTGATTCAGCATTTCTGACGAGTCCCTAGGTGAAACTGCAGCAGCACCTGCTGCTGATCTGGGAACCACATTTTGAGAACCAATTTGCTGCATTATACTGCTATAAGCTGGAAGGGACTAACTTTTCAGATGATATGACAAAAAAAAATTGCTGTCTTCAAAAAAATCTTTCACACTGTTTATTGATATTAATAGCAAACTGGGAAACCAGGGTGATTATGTTAAGTTCAGTTTAATTGGCACTGAGCTCCTTTAAGGAGCTCCCAATTCCAGTGTATCCTGTAAAATGATGGCACCAATAATTTTTAAAGAAGGCAGAGTGTGATCAGAGGAATCTGAGAGTTTTGGGATCCACAGAAGGAGATACACAGAAGGAAGGTAGTTAAAATAATGGCCCCCAATGTGTTAAGCCCCTTGTGTCTATACTCCTTTAATGCCATTCCTTCCATTAAGAGATGGGATCTCTTTTATCTCCCCTTTGAATCTGAGCCGGCATATTGATTTGGCCAATAAAATGTGGCAGATGTCATGGTGTTCAAGTTCTGGAGCCGATATCATAAGAGGTCTTGCAGCTTTGGCTCTTGCCCTCTTGGAGGCTTGAGATCACTGAGGCATGAAGCGGCCAGGTCTAGTTTACTGGGAATGAGAGGGCACGAAGTGGACAACTGAGGTGCCCCCACCATGAGCCAGCAGGAGGAGCCACAGACAAGTGTACAGAGGAAGTGCTGAAGAAGGCTTCCTGGGTTTTCTTTCCATGTGGGCAGTCTCTGCCTGCTCCAGCCCCATCCACCAGCAACTACTAAGAAACTACAGTTAGATTCCAAAACCAGTTGCTTGCCTGGCATTGGAAAGTCCCACATTTACCTGCAGGCAGGCAGGTTCCAGTGTCAGGCTGCCCCTAAGCCAGAGTGCTCTGTGCACCGTGGGCCATGAATTCAGGGTTATGACATCATCATAGTATCATATAGAATTATTCCTTTTAAGTTCTCTTGTAACCCTTTGGTTAGATCAAGTATAATTATGCTTGCTAAATAACCTTTAGATTAGCACAAGGACAGCAGGCTTTTGGTAAAGAACCTTGTCAGCCAACAGCATCCATCCAGGATCTAATAACATTGTTTTATTTTTATTGAGTGTGTGCATTAGTGTGTGTATACCTATTTATGTATAGCCATTCTTGTTTTTCATTTCTGTCTGTGATATGAAATTTACTTTTCAAAAAAAGTGATAATTTTAAAACTATATTCACTTGTAAAAAACAAAATAAAGCACAGTAAGTGATAGCCCAGGAATAAAGCTATGTGGCAAAAGCTGTGACCATGGTAAATGAACCAGGGCAAAATTCATGAAATTGGCATATGGCACTAAGATGTCTGTTCTAGCACCTCCCAGATCTCTAGCCTCCACTCTTTCCCCTCCAGAGCATGTGCCCGATGGTCGTGGGACAACTGGTCTGGCTCCCAGTTTACATTTCCCTACACTTTCTTCCCTTCTTCATGCCAGGTTCCATAGAGAGAGGATCTTCCAGGATTCTAGAACACGTTGGAGAAAGTGAAGCACCGGATCCTGTGGAAGTGACATCATTCTCCCATCTCCTCCTTCCCCAGTGAGCAAAAGGACCTGATCGAATAGTCTCTATAGCGAAAAGGTTCTTCTCAGCCTCTTAAGATCTTTTGTTTTCCATTTTTGAAAAGTGGACGTGCTCTTTATGGCTGGGCATGTCTTATTCTTGGGAAACTCCTAGGGCTGAGAAGGCCTGGTGACTTACAGCTGGTTCTAAGCCCTAGGCTGCGAAAAAGAGAGTTGTCAGGGGCCTTACAGTTTCATTTGATAGCGTCAGGTCCTGCTCACCAGTCTAGGAAGGCAGCAGCCTCTCTTAGGATGAAATCCTAGCTCAGCACTAGAGAGGGGAGATTTGCAAGGATCTCTCTTATGATGTATTTGGGTGTCCGAAAAGGGCATAAGTTCAGCAGGAAAGCAGAGGAGGCAGGAACTCTCAATAGTTAAGCAGTTCATATTTAGTCTTTTGTATGTGCCAGGCACTGTTTCACGTACTGGGGATACAGAAGTAAATGAGGCAGATGAGGACCCTATTCTTGGCAAGATGGCATTCTAGTGGAGGAGACGTAATATAAATGAATACACAAAATAATACACGGCATAATACCAGATAGCGATAATAGCTATGAAGAAAAATTAAGCATCTTAAGGGGATCAAAAATGAGTCTATGTATGAGTGTCTGTGTGTGTGTGTGTGTGTGTGTGTGTGTGTGTGTGTATAGGGTGCTAGCTTAGTTTAAGTGATCAAGAAAGCCTTATTGATGGGGTGACACTTGAGACAGGAACAAAGTAACTCTTAGAGGTTGCAAACTGACAAGATTTGGGTCAACTTCAGACCCCAGACATTAGTTGACTTGATGGCATGCTTGGTTGTCTATTTCACATAAAATCTGGATTTTTGGAATCTCTTGGTGCACCACTGGGCCTGCAGTACTACAGGACAACATGTTACTGTAGCAGGGATATCTGTCATCCTTCAATAAGGTGTGTACTCTCTAACTCACCTGCTTCTCTCATGTACTTTCCCTGTCTAGCCTCTGTGGATATTTGAGTTCATTGATCTTTGCTCTGAGATCAGAAAACGAACAAAAACACAAACTGAGGATTATTTCCACCTCCAAATATTATTAGTAAAGCAGGCTCTGCTGTGTTTTACATATACATTTAGAAGACTACGCTGTAGCCTATTTAGAAAAATGCATCATCTCAGGCAAATAAACATTCTTGATGTAGAGGCTAGGGGAACTCAGAGAAGACAGAAACAGAATGATGAAAAATATCTCCTGCCCTCAAGAAACTCACAGTCAAGTGGGCAAGATGGATATTTGAAGAAAGAATCATAACGCTATGACAGAGTGTTGTGGGGGTACAAAGAGGAAAAGTAGCCCTACTTGGGGGACATGAGGGAATGCTCCCTTCCAAAGATGCTATCATGAAAGTCTGCATTAAAATTGGAGACAGTTTAACTCTGCTGGGAAGTGTGGTGATCATGGAGGTGGGGGAAGCATTCTAGCAGAAAAAAGCATGACTAGGGCATGGAGGTGACAATGAGCAGGGGACTACCCCTCATGACTGGGATTTCCCAACTCCACCCTTACCCCTCATCCCGCCCCCTGCAATGCCATGACTCTCTAGAGTTTGGAAATTTCCTTTCTTGCAATCTCATGTTTATTGAAGGTAAGCAAGAAGCAGGCATCTGCTTTGGGAGAAACATTAGATTTAGTCCCCTGTTCTTGGACAATTTGGGGTGATGCTGAAGAGGAGGTGGGAGACTGCTTTGAGTTTTGCACTTCTCTTCCCTCAAAAGGCTTGTTGACCAGTGGTCCCCAGTACTCTCCACATATCAGTGCAAAGTGTCACCACCAGTGTTCCTGTTATCTACTGCTATATTACAAGATGTTTTTATTATAAGATGTCTTCTAATTTTTATTTTTTTTTTAGAGATGGGGTTTTGCTCTTTGCCCAGGTAGAGTGCAGTGACATCATCATAGCTCACTGCAGCCTCCAACTCCTGCACTTGGACAATCCTCCCACCTCGGCCTCCTGAATAGCTGGGACCACAGGCACATGCCACCACACCTGACTACTTAAAAAAAAATTTTTTTTAAAGATACGGTATCTCGCTATATTGCCCAGGCTAATCTGAAACTCCTGGCCTCCAGCGATCTTCCTATCTCAGCCTCCCAAAGTGCTGCAATTACAGGCATGAACCACTGTGCCCAGCTGACATCCCCAAATTTAATGCCCTAAGTCAATAATTTATTATATCTAGGTTCTGGGCTTACTCAGATGGATCTCCTTTGGGGTCTTCCATGCAGTTTCAGTGTGATAGGGCTGGGACTGGAGGTATCTGAAGTCTCAAGTAGGCTAGATGCCAAGATAGCTTCTTCACTCATATATCTGGTGCTCCAATGCCTCTCCTGTGACAATTGGTCAAAGCAGTCACAAGCCAGCTCAAAGTCAAGGGGATGGAGGAACAGACTCAATCTTTAATGGTAAAGTGTCACGGATGTCCTAGGAAGGAAGAAATTGGTGGCAGCCATGGAAACACGCTGCCCCAAGCAGCATATGGGGGCATCCTTCCAGTGCCCAGGCAAATTCTGACAATTTCAGGTCATTGAAGAGAGTTCCAAGGGTTGAGACTTCTAGGATTATTCCCTGTGGAGGATTTTAGGAGTTGTTACCCTGAAAGAATGAGATGTCACTGTATTTATCTATTTAACCATCTATTTATTCTAACTCATGCATATACATAAATCTATATTTGTTTCTATATAGTATATATATATTTACCAAATCATTAGTACATTTGGAGACCTCCCACTTAAATGCAGCACAACAGGGTTCTTCCTAGCATTCCCCTTTTGCTTATTTGTAACTTCTTTCTCTGATAATGGGAAATCTGGCCCTCATTATCTATCTATCTATCTATCTATCTATCATCTACCCATCTACCTACCTACCTATCTATATCTTTCTGTTTTTATTTGTTCAATTCTAGTATACATGTAAAGTAATTTCAAAATTGTTAATATGTACCCCTGTGGGAAACAGATTTACCAACTTGGGTACAATGTTTACATACAGTTCTTTTTGCATTTAGCCTTATGTTGTCTAGTCAAAACACTGTTTTTCAAAGTTATTTATAAAATACTTCTAAACTTTTTTTCAGAATGACTGCAGCATTTTGCATTTCCATCAGCAATAAATGAGTGTTTCAGTTGCTCTGAATCTATGTCAGCACTTGGTATTGAAGATTTTTAGCCATTTTAATAAGTGTATTGTGGTATCTCATTGGGGTTTAATCTACATTCGTCTAATGACTACTGATCGTGGACACCTTTTCTTATCCTTATTTGCCACATATATATCTTCTTTCATGAAATGCTCAATCTGGTCATTTGCCCACTTAAAAATTTTGAATTTTGTTTAATTGTTTTGTATTATTGAGTTATGAGAGTCATTTATACATTTTAGATACATGTCCTTTAAAAGATATATGATTTGCAAATATTTTCCACAGTCTGTGGCTCTTCTTTTCATTTCCTTAAAGTACTTTTTATAGAGCAAAAGTTTTAAATTTTGATAAAATTCAATTTATCAATTTTTTATTTTATGTACTATTTTTTAAATTCAAAAATCTAAATATTTTGCCAAATTCAAGATCATACTGATTTTCTCCTGTTTTTTCCTAGAACATTTATAAGTTTACAATTCAGTCTATGATTGATTTTTAGTTAATTTATTATAAGGGGTGAGATGTGTAGAGGATTTTTCTTTTCTTGTTTAGTCACATGGATTTCCAGTTGTCCCAGAATCCTTAGTTGAAAAGACTACCCTTTCTCCATTGAATTGCCTTTGCACTTTTGTCAAAAATTAGTTGACTATGTGGATTTATTTCTGGATACTTTAGTCTCTTCCATGGATTTATGTGTCTATCTTTTCACCACTACTACATTATTTTGTTTATTGTAACTTTTGGGGGGGGATCATACATATTTTAAAATTTTGTTTATTTTAAACTGACCAAACAAGTAGATATTTCTCATGTACAACATATTGTTTTGAAATATGCATACCTTGAAATGGCTAATTTGAAGTTAATTAACATAGGCATTACCTCACATATTTATCATTTTTTGATAGTGAGAATACTTATAATCTACTCTCTTAGCAATTTTCAAAAATAGAAAACATTGTTATTAACTATAGTCACCACGTGTTATAACAGATGTCTTGAATTTATTCCTCCTAACTGAAATTTTGTACCCTTTGAAAACATTTCCCCAACCCACATCCCCACTTCAGCTCCATGTACCACTATTATACTCTATATTCCTATGAATTCTACTTTCTTAGATTGCGCATATAGTGAGATCATGTGGTTTTGTCTTTCTGTGTTCGGCTTATTTCAGTTAACACAACATCCTCCAGGTTCATCTATGTTGCAAATGGAAGGTTTCCTTCCTTGTTAAGGCTGAATAGTATTCCATTGTTTATATATACCAACCATTCCTCCATTAATGGACACATAGGTTGATTCCATTTCTTGCCTATTTTGAATAATACTGCAATGAACATAGAAGTGCAGATCTCTTCCACATACTGATTTCATTTCTTTTGGATATATATACCCAGTAGTGGAATTGCTGGATCATATGGCAGTTCTATTTTTAACTTTTTGAGGATTCTCCATACTGTTTTCCATAATGGCTTTACTAATTTACATTCCTACTATCAGTCTATAGTTCCCTTTGGTCCACATCCCTATCAACCCTTGTTATCTTTGTCTTTTGGGTAATAGCTGTTCTAATAGGTATGAGGCGATATCTCACTGTAGTTCTAATTTGCATTTTTCTGATGATTGATGTTGAGTAGTTTTTCATATACCTGTTGATCATTTGTATGTTTTTTTTTTTGAGAAATGTCTATTCAGATCTGTTGCCCATTTTTAATTGGGTTATCTGTTTTCTTACTATTGAGTTGCTTGAGTTCCTTATATATTTTGGATATTAACCCTTATTAGATGGATGATTTACAAATATTTTCTCCCATTTTCATAGATTGTTCACTCTGTTGACTGTTTCCTTGTCTGTGCAAAAGCTTTAGTTTGATGTGATCCCATCTGTCTATTTTTGCTTTTGTTGCCTGTGCTTTGGGGTTCATATTCAAAAAATTATTGCCCAGAAAAATGTCATGGAGTTTTCCCCCTTTATTTTCTTCTAGTAGTTTTATAGTTTTGGGTCTTACATTTAGGTCTTTAATCCATTTTGAGTGTATTGTAGCTTTATAGTATATTCTAAAATCAAATAGTATGAGTCTTCCAAAGTTTTGAATCAGCTTGTTGATGTCTATAAAAACTCTGGAGGAATTTTTATTACAATTACATTGAATCTATAGGTCAATTTTGGGAGAATTGATTTCTTGATTATGTTGAGTCTTTTGATTCAAGAACATGGTATATATCTTCATTTATTTAAATGGATTTTTCCCCCAGTGTTTTGTAGTTTTCAACATAGAGATTCTGCATACATTTTGTTAGATATATACCTATGTATTTCTTTTGTTTGATACATTTAAAAAATTTTTAAAGTTTAGTTATTTGGTGCAAGTATATAGAATATAATTGGCTTTTTAATATTGACTTTGAATTCTTTGACCTTGGTAAACTCACCAGTTCCAGGAGGATTTATTTTTTATTCATTTGTAAATTCTTTGGGATTTTTCAACATACACAATCATGTCATCTATGTCTAGAGGTAGTTTCATTTCTTCTTTTCTAATCTGTAGGCCTTATATTTTTTCTTTTATCTTATTGCATTGGCTAAGACTTCCAGTATGAATAGTGACAGATGACATACTTTCTTTGTTCTGATCTTGGGGGAAAGCATTTACTTTTTCATAATTACATATAATGTTAACTATAATCTTTTGCAGATGTCATTTATCAGGTTAAGGAAGTTCTGTTCTATTCCTTCTTTCTTGGGAGTTTTTTTGTTTTTATTAATCATGAATTGATATTGAATTTCATTAAATAATTTTCTTTGTCTATTGAGATGAACATATAAATTTTATTCTTTATTCTGTTAATGTGGTAGAGTGCATGGATTGCTTTCAAATGTTAGAAAAAACCTTGCATTCCTGGGATAAGCTCCACTTGGTAATGATGTATTATCCTTTTCATATTTTGCTGGTTTTGATTTGCTAATTTTTTGAGGATTTTGCTGTAGGTTTATGAGAAATATTTGTCTATGGTTTTTTTTCTTGTAATATCTTCATCTGGTTGTAGTACAGTAATGCTGGACTTATAAAATGAGTTGGGAAGTGTTTACTTCTTTTCTATTTTTTGAAAGAGATAAAGTCTTAAACCTAACTCTGTTTTACATTTATTCAAGAAGTATTTTTTTGGTATACTTCTAACATATTCTAAATTTTTCAAGAATGAAATTTGTTTGCACACTGATGTATGTATTCAGAATATTACCTAGACTTGTTCATCATTTTGGAAAATCATGTCATTGACAGCAGTGCTACTTGTGGCATTTGAGCCACCCACACAACACATCTGTATCTATCTTCTTTTATAGAAGTTACACTTATAATGATTCTGTCTATAGGTGTAAAGGGCATCTTATATTTTCTAGTGTAGTCATGCCTGAACTTTGGATGTTAAAATATATTATTTTGTTATGTTTACTATTTTATATACTGTTTCTTTATGGCTTAGTTTCCATTTATTTCTCTTTTACATTATGATTAGGACATTATTGATTATTTTTTGAGCTTATATGTAAAAGCGATTTAATTTTATTTAACATTACTAAAAGACACTATGCAAAAAATATTTTCTAAAGAGGTTATTGAGTAAAACAAGGTTGATAATCATCAAGATAGGCCCCTATAGGCCATTTTAAGGACTTTGGTTTTTATTCTAAGTATGAAGGGAAGCCTTTGCAGTTCCATAAACAGAGACTTGAAATGATATGTCATACTTTTTTAAAAAGATTATTCTAGCTATTTTTATGAAGAATAAGTCACAGAAGCAGCAAGCATAGAAGCAGAGAGAGCATAAAGAAATAATTGCAATAAGCTAGGTGATAGATGTTCATGGCTTATAGCAGTGGATCAAGGTGGAAGTAATGAAAAGTATCAGGGTGTGCACATATTTCTAATGTATGCACAAAAGTACTTGCTGTTGAATTGGTTGTGGGGAGGGAAAGAAAGGTCAAGGTTGATGCCAAAATTATTTTCTTTTTGTCTGAGCAACTGAAAATGGAATTCTCATTTATTAAGATAGGAAATTATGCAAGAGGAATGCAATTTTAGGCTTTTCATTTTGAGATGCCCATTTGACATTCAACTGGAGATATTTGGTGGGCAGTCAACTTGGCATTTATGTCTGGAGTTCAAGGGAGAGACACAGGTTGGAGATATAGAGTTGAGAAATGTTAGCACTATGTTTCTAATGATATCTTCCCCTCCATTTTTTTCTGTTTTCTCTTTCTGAAATTCTTATTAATCAGATTTTAAAACTCTTAGATTGAGCTTTTTAATCTCTATCTTTGCTTTCATATTTCTGGTTTCTTACCTTTTTATGCATCAGTTTTCTGAGGAATTTCATTGACTTTTCTTTTCATTTGTTTATTTGTTTATTTATCTATTTTTAAAATAATCGTTTAATTTTTCAATTTTTTTGCTTTTGATTATCCCTCTAAAATTCAGCTCTGGTTTTGTCAATTCAAGATTTCCCGAAGATATTAATTGGTATCTTTAACATTTTCCTCTGTTACCTAAATTATCTTTCTTTTGAGTTTCAGTGAGTGAGTGAGTTTGTGTTTAGGGAGTTTTCTTCATATATCTAGTGATCTTTGATTGCCATGTGTATAAGTAAAACATTAGAAATCTTTTCAGAAGCTGGGTTATAGGCTGAATTATATTCCCCCGAAATTTACATGTTGAATTCTTAACCCCTAGTACCTAAGAATATGATAATATTTGGAGATAGGGTTTTAAAGAGGTAATTAAGTTAAGTTGAGATCTTTAGGGTGGGCAGTAATCCTATAAGATGGATGTCCTTATAGGAAGAGGAGATTAGGACATCCATGCAGAGAGAAGACCATGTAAGACACAGGGAGAAGACAGCCATCTGAAAGGACTATTCCATCTATAAGGACTATATATCAACCTGTAATGACTGTCCCATCTGTCACATCTTATAAGGACTGCAAGGAGAGAGGACTCAGAAGAAATCAACTACGCTGATACATTGATCTTGTACTTCCAGTCTTCATAACTGTGAGAAAATAAATTTCTATTGTTTAAGTCACTTAATTTCTATTGTTACAGAAGCCCTAGCAAACCATTATAATACAGAGGTCTTCAACACGAGGCTTTCTTTTGTTTTTGGTGATTTTCTAGAGAACTGGCTGTTTCATCGGTGGCTATTCCTTTCCCTGACAAACACACTTACATGCAATTTCAGTAGGTAGTGGTCATTCAATATCTCTAGAAATGAACCCTTCAACTTCCTTCCTGGAGGTAGACACCTAACTATGTAAAGGCTTGAAGGTCTAGCCATTCAGAATGCAGTTTTTTCAAGTGACTATTCCCTTGCTCTCTTTGGCATCTTGTAGCTCACTTCCACCTTCTGCTGTGCTTGGTGCTTCTAAGTACAATCTTGCCCTTTCACTTGGAGAATTCCAACTGTCAGTGATGGTGAGTAGAGGCATTTGCCTGCTGGCATCTCTCCACGGGGGTGAGGGAGGTGGTATATGAATACACATCTAGAATTTCAAGCCATCGATATGCCTTTTTTTTTAAGTCTTATCGCTTGCAATGTGGTATGGTGGTTGCTCCTGAGTTCTCTAGGGCAAGTAAGTTCACTTCTCATTGGTACTGCTTCAGTGTCTGTTTTATGTTGAAGCTATTTCCTCCATCACATCAGTCACCACTCCAACATCTGCTTTACAGCTTCCAAAAATGTGAACAAGCCTCTCCTTTCTTTTCTGGGTTATATCTTTTTTATTCTTTTGCTGCTTTTATTGCAGCATAAGTCTGAGAGGAGATAAAGGAATATATTCATTCTCTCATTTTTTAGCTGCCTAGACAACTTTTGAAAAAGGAGAAAGATTATGTGATTATAAAAATATTTTTTCTCACTAAAAATTAGAGTTAATAATGCAAATAAAAGTCTGATAACTATTTTAAAAAGTTGCTTCAATTAGGTCAGCAAATTGGGTTAGCTGTACTTACTCTCTTTTCATTTCTGTTTTCTCTCCTATCAAATACTGGAATAGGATTACTGGTTCCCTAATCTAGGTGGTTATTAAAATCAAGTAGGGTACTTTTTTAGTATATAATCCAGATCCCTAGGACACAGGCCCAGAGATTCAGATTCTGTAGGTCTGGGGTGGAAAGCACGAGGCCAAATCACCTCTTAGGGCTCTAAGCACTTAAATATACTGTGAGCCTGAGAATTTCATGTCTATTGCTTGGTTATTTTTTAGCTGGGAACTCTTTTATGAATCACAACTATTCTAAAGATTTGGACAATTGCAGACCCTTTTAGAGCCTTAAACTGAACTTCAATATTGCATGAGAATAGATTACAAATTGACAAGTGGAAGCATACAGTTGATTTAGCAGCTGGGAGGGCCAAGATGTGATGTGAGGAGAGGATGATGTGTAATTTGAGAAAAAAATATTAAAATATGTTTTTATATTTGAAAAGTAAACCATCCCTTTTCTTATGATAACTTAAAAAATTAAATGCAATAGTTTGTTTTTATCTGACACTATATGCAGGAAATAGAATTTAGTTTCTGCACACACAAAGCTCACTGCTCATGGTAGGGGTGGAGGGAATGATGTCATGAGATTTTCAGGTTTATCCAAAGGGGTCATGGGTTTAAAAAAGTTGGAAAGCACTGCAGTAGTGAAATGGATTCGTTTCTGAAGAAAAGTGAGAAAATAAAACCATTAAGTCCAACTGTCACTCTTCCAACTGAATGTTGAAACCACTTGGGAAAAAACTTGAGTGAGGTTTACAGTCATAAGCGACTTTGGTGTTTTTGAGGTTTGCCTGTGAATCGCCGTTTAGCTATACCACATGCTTCCTAAAGATGTGATTATTTGACATGTTTTAAAACTTTAAAAAATGTTAAGTTGCCTGTCACACTAGGCTAACTTATGAAAAGATTCCTGTTCATTTGAATTAGTGGATTTGTGTGCTGTATTATGGTTTGTGAACAGAAGATTCAGGAGATTGGAATTTCCTTTCTACTTTCACAATAATGTGGTGTATGAAGTGGAACAGATCACTTAGTATTTTATCTTTAAGGCTCTGTATACCATATATTATATGCAAGGGGGATTTGGCTCAAAATTTGTCACTCATGGACTGAGAGGCTCATTTGATTGACTGACTTGGCCAGCTAGGTAAGTGTCTTCTTCTTCCTTGTTTATACTGATGATGAATATGGACATATAATCCAAAGTAGTATTGTTATTTACTGTAGTAATGGTATGACAGTAGTAATATAGTATTGTAGGAGTAGTCTTACTCCAGAAGACTCCTTAATGTAAGATGTAAAACTGATTAAGGAGACTAGAACATTAATACTAAAAGCAGTGGATCTAGAGACAACTTTTTCTTTTTTTTTTGAGGCAGAGTCTTGCTCTGTCTCCGAAGCTAGAGTGCAGTGGCATCATCATAGCTCACTGCAACCTCAAATTCTTGAGGTTGGGTGATCTTCCTGCCTTAGCCTCCTGAGTAGCTGGGACTACAGGTATGCACCATCATGCCTGGCTAATTTTTCTATTTTTGGTAGAGATGGGGTCTTGCTCTCTTGTTCAGGCTGGTTTCAAACTCCTGGCTTCAAGCGAATCTCCTGCCTTGGCCTCCCAAAGTGCTAGGATTACAGGCATGAGCCACTGTGCCCTGCCTGGATAGCTTATTTTGAGTGCTCGTTATCCCAGCTCTGTGGACTTGGTCAGGATGGTTTAAGATTTGCAAGCCTTTGTTTTTTTTGTTTGAAAAATTGAGACCATAATAGCTACCTGATACAATTGTTTTCAGAACTAAAGGAAATAATATTTTCAAGCACTAAGCACCATGCTTGGCATTTTGTCCTGAAGATAATTACAATATTGTAAAATTTTAAGCAAAAGAATATGATTAGATTTATGCTTTAGTAGAAAGTATGAGGGATGAGTTGGAGGCTCCTAAAACTGGAAGTCAAGAGATTTGAAGCAGGGAGACAGGTGACGAACTTATTATAATAATACAGCTGAAAAATGACACAATCTAAAATAAAGTGGAAGGAGAGGGACTGGAGAGGATGAGACCTACTTGAGTGACAAGAGAGTGAGTTTCTTGAGAGTAAGGCCTGTGTCTTGTTCATCTTTGTGTTCCTTGCACACAATGCTAGGCATGGAGTAATTGCTGAGAAAATATTTCTTATCTCATCATAAAATTGACTC
Organism: Cheirogaleus medius; assembly: GCA_008086735.1. Classification (NCBI taxonomy): domain Eukaryota; kingdom Metazoa; phylum Chordata; class Mammalia; order Primates; family Cheirogaleidae; genus Cheirogaleus; species Cheirogaleus medius. Next base: position 7,759,278 of record VBSM01000813.1, on the reverse strand, counting down.
AATTTGATTGTCTAGCACCAAAAAAATAATAGGGTAAGAAATTTTATAATTCTGATATTTTTATTCTCTCATGTTTCTTGTTACTCTTAACTCTCTCCTTCCTTTTCTCTACCCCCGATTTGGGGAGCTAGGTATTTTGCCTTCTTTCTTTTTTTTTTTGAGAAAGAAGGTGCCATAAGAAAGAAAGTAAACTTTAAAATGTGGTAAATCCCATAACTTTCATTTTTTTCAAAAGTGCCTAGGCCTATTAGATGAATACATGATGAATCAGAGGCAATATCTTCTTCACAGAGATGAACAAAGATTCCCCATCCTGAAGGCTGGAGAGATTCATTGGGGATACCATGAGACCTGATGGCTTCTGGGGTAATAGGGGTTGGCTGAGGGCTGAGGAAACTGGATGCATCTGGAGGTAGGAGAGCAGTGGAGACCTGTGTCTCTGTGTCTGAGTGGTGTCTGGGCTGGGGGTAGGCGGGGGGCAAGCCCCAGAATCCCACTGCTAGCCTAATGAAGGAGCCTAACTGCTGCCTGTGTGGCATGAGCCTCACGGAGTTTCTTGTGCTGTGGCATGACATTGATGCAGGAGACGGTTCTAGGGCCTGAACACGCAGCAGAGTTTTCCACACCTCAGAGCAGGGAACCACAGATTTTTTTCCTGGCACAAGTGTGACTCCGAGGACAATCAGGTTCTTAAAGAGGCCTCGATGATGGGAACAACAGAGTGGAGTGGAAGGAGGCCATACGACGGCACTGCCCTGCCAATAACCACTGAGCAGAGTCTAGAAGGGAACCAGGACATCTGAGGGGATGACAGCGTGCACACCCACTGAAAACCCTATGCTCTCTCCCACGCCATCCCTAAAACCTTGATGCTATGAGTACTGCAAATCTACGGCCCCCAAATTCTGATGCAACTCTGGGAGAAGCTAAATGTGAATGAACTCAGATTAGGCTTCTGCCACCCAATAGCATGGGAACTTACAGTATAAACTGAATTCATTTATAGAAAAATAGAGGAAGAAAAATGAAATTTTCTCGTTTTGTCAACTGAGATTCAAACTCCCTATACGAATGAGCTTTTTAAACACATTAATAGAAGTAGAGTGTCATCGACTGTAAGTTGCTGCATGAATAAATTCTATTTTGTACAGGTCAGAACACACATGAAATATAAGTTCAACCTGGAAATCCAGTTTTCAAGAGTCTTGACAAATTGGAGGCTGATAAGGATGGAAAAGTAATAACAATCACACAATACGAGAAATAGTACAAGGATCTGGTATCCTTAGGTGAGACTCTAGCAGTTTCTCTTAGTATTCAAAGGGGATACTGAAGACTCAAGTAGAGCTACTGCTCACCTTTATGTAGTGTTTATTGTCTTCCGGGCGTGGTCTAAAGTACTTCATACCAGTTAATTCTTGCTTCTCACAACAACCCAGAGCATAGATGCTATTTTTATCACCACCATTTACCAGGTGAAGAAATGGAGGTGCAAAGAAGTTAAGTGATTCTCCCAAGTGCATACAGTTGTTGAGTGGCAGAGCCAGGATTCAAACTCGACTTCTTCCAGGGTTCATTGCCTCACTTTGCTCTTTGTCAGGTTCTGAATTCGTGTAACAAAAAACTTCTTTACAGTTAGTTCAGAAATGGAATGCTGGCTCCAGAAGCAGTGATTTCACTGGGGGTCGGTTAGGGAGGTGTCATGGACAGGATGCAGAGATTTGAGATTCTGATTAAGGTGGACATTAGACAGAATGACTCTGAGATCTATGATTTTGAACTTCTAGAAAGCTGGTATTTTCTTGACATTTAATTTGTTGGTTAAAAGTTTAAAAATCTGGTTTAAAATAGGTTTTGTCCCCACTTGCGTGGCATGCGCAACTGACTTAACTCAAAAGAAAAAAAATACTGCAATAAAAATCTAGCTCAGGTTATGCAGCACTCATTCTATATACATGTTCTTGATTAGAAATATTCCATTAAAATTTGGAAGATTTTAGTAAGTGGAAATATTTTATTTATGAAGCTACAAATCTAATTGAGGATGATGAAATTATTTTCAGATTCTTCTATTCATTTATATTATGTTCTTCATTTATATTATATTATATTCATTTATATTATATTCTGTTATGTGTGTGTATGTGTGTGACTTTATTTCCTAATTGTTAATTCTGTTGGCTGTATTTCCTGGGGTTGATTTTCCCTGCATGTTTTAGAATTTGAGTTTGAGAGCTCATCTTGAGTGATCTTCTACCCATCTCCCTTTTTCTTGTTTGTGCTCATACCTATCTGTCTGATATACATGGGATAATCATGGTGATTCAGTCTTCTATATCCCATTATGATATTGGGAATGTCACATTTGGTGGCCCATGAAGACCTATGTCTTAGGAATGTCAAGAATTTATAGTACTTCTAAAATGCATTGGGAAAGTGAATGTGTATAATTAGATGAGCCCAGACTCTAACTTGTTTTACATATATACTGATTTTTTTCAAGTGTGCAACTACATAAAAATCAAGTGAAGATTATACTTTGGTTTAGACTGAACTTTATCAAATTGACTTGCCATTTTGGAATATCACATAACTTACTGACAGTCACTGCACTTAAGCTTTTGAGTTGTCAATACTGCACATCCCACTATTCTGCATTTGTAGCCGTCTTGTTCATGGTCATTGCTACACAGAGAGGCAGATATGTAACAATTTCACTATACCTTTAGTGTGACTGTAACAAGCATTTACATACTGAAATTATAAATTTCTTTCTTTCTGTTGCTCCTTTATATTACGGTTATAGCATTATATTAATGTTTTAAAATCTATGTATAGGTAAGAGTTAATTTATTATAAATTTCATTCAGAGTAGAATAAGAGACATTATAGAATACTTAATATAAAATGGAGGTTTGGAGATTTAAAGAACTTTCATTTTGCTTTGAGTTTCTATAACCTCCCAAACCTCAAAATGAAACCAAGCCAAAACCTCCCAATTTTAAAATCAGGGGCTTCCTTGAATCTTGACTCAGGTTTACTAAAAGAATATATGACACTTCACAAAAGTGGGTGGGAGCAAAAGTTTCTGTGGAGGGCAGTGTGAAGCAAATATCAGGTTTAGGAAAAACCATTATTATAATAAAATTTTACTTTCTCAGAATATTTTCAGAAACTTTCTATTTACATGGGCATATTCTAAAAAGCAAATTAAACAAGTGCTGCGATAAGATTATTATATGCATTTACATTAGACTATGTATATATTTTATCCTTCTTTAATTTTCTTATCTAGATGACTCAATATCAGAAGGCAAATCTAGCTTCAAAATAATAGAGATGAGAAAAAAAGATGGTCTTCCTTTTTTCAACATTGCTTTGGGCCTAAGGGATATCTATTCAGTGGATGCTCTGTTTGCCTTTCTTTTGTTTCCCTCTGTGGAATATCTTTTCTCTATTTATCTCCATACTTTCAAATCCTATGTTGTATATCTGAAAAAAGAAATGGACAAAAATAATTTATGACAAAAGAGAACTGAAGCCTAATGAATAAAGATTCATCTTGTCAGATAATAAAATGTGTAGAGTGGTAGTGAATAAAATAGTGGTAAACTAATAGATACAGATAGAGCAGATATTCTAGAAATAGACTCCAGTATCTGAAAAATTATCATGATAAAAGTTATATCAGAAATGAGTAGAGAAGGATTATTTCTAAAAGGGTGATTACACAATAGATAAAACTTTGGGGGAAAATTAAACTCTTAATACATATTTTGCGTCAAAACAAATTTAACAAAATTAAAAAGTTTTTAAATATAAAAACAACAGAAAATATAGATAATTAGTGCTATGATCTCAAAGAGGGAAATAACTCTATAAGCAAAAAGAGAAAGCAAAACCAATGGAGGAAATCACAAAAGAATAGGTTGATCAAATTAACTACTTTAAATTTTGTTTTTTAATATTAGCAAGAGTAATGCCAACTTTTGTCAGTGCTTAGATTATGCTAGTGTAGTGGTCTCCAGACATTCTGAAAGCGCATCTCTAACGTAGGAACATGGTTGCTGCTTACAGAGGCCTGGGCTGTACAAGGGTATGATAACTAAGAGAATGGCATTCATGTTGTAGACATGTTTATTATTTTGAAACATTTTTATATTCTTATTATAATGTTTTTAGGTTTCAAAGATAGGCTATTTATATATTTATTAAGACAATTCTCTGGCCAATCAAGTAAAATGTCTTTCATAATAGAGTAGATAGATATTTTGCTTTAACTTATCAAGAAAGGAATCAGTTGAACAAAGATTTTTGTTGACGTAACAATTAACAATGTTTCTAACACTGGAAGCCACTTTTCATTCATGTGTTCCTTAGAAAATACCTTAAAAGAAAAAAAATCCCCATTTGGCAAAATTTAATTAAATTGTGTATTTCATTTTGTGGTTCATAGCATTGCCATTAGTTTCTTTTACTAAAATGATGCTGTGGAGTTTCCAATTTAAGTCCAATACTATTTTCATATGACATGAATCACCATATAATAAGTAATATTCATTTACATTACCACAAAATAATCTAATTATAGCAATTATTTGTTGGTTGTTGTACCAATTTTATCATAAAATTTTAATTGCTGTTAAAGTTTAATGGCTCATTACATAAATATAATTTAACAATTTTACACATTCTAAGGTAAATGTACTAAACAATGAGATGATTTCTGCCCAGATATTTGAAAGCTAATAAAATAATGTATCAAGATCAGAAAAACTGACAATGTGAACTCACTAAACAATAAAATGAAAGAAAGTTATTTTAATCATTGAATGCCAGAGATAAAAAGGAAAGGAGATAGCTGGTCTCAGCAGAATCTATAATGTACAGACACTTCACCAAGGGGGCAATGGTTGAGTTTATCCTTTACTTCCACGTCAATAAGAGTGGATTAATTCCTTAAAAAAATAGACACAGAAAAAAAAACCACATGTAGAATCCATTAAATAAAATACACTTTTTATTGATCTAGTTATATGTCCGTGTAATTTGAATATTAAACAACAGAACTCTCTTATAGAGATTATCCATCTCAAATAAGACAAGAGAAAGCTCAGACAGGAAGTTATTAAAAACTTCTTACACAAGAATTATGCCAAATGGTGAAAAAAATTCTATCTCTCTTTACTTTTTTTTTTTTTAAAGACACATTGTTCTTAAAAAGTTTATTTAATTTGCAAACTCTTAAAGGATAGGGAAAGAAAACAAGTGAATAAAGAGAATGAATACAAAGATTGGCAGATTTTATCACCGAATTTTGGTAAAACAGAAATAAAGTGAAATGTACCAAAAATATTTTATTAAGTATTTAAAATTAAAATTTGTTTTGTAAAAAAAAGTATAATTTTTATTACAGGAAATAAATTATTTGAAGATGAGAAAATATTAACATGCTATTTGTGAATGCATAAGTAATTAAATTTGTAGTGATATAGTTTAGCATTCAGAGAATAATCTACAAAATTTAGTAAGAATGAGGTTTTCTTCATTTGGTAGAAACCATAGCAAAATTTGATAACATTATGATAGACACATGCATAATACAAACATCAATGAGAAAAATAACATTATACATTATTTAGGGGATAATATAAAACCAAATAATTAAGATTATAGCAGATGGAGTCAATGAGATCACTCCATAAGGTGAACAATGCTCATTATTATTCAATTATTTTGAATACAACTAATGGTGTGCTAGTAAACTGGCTGTCTTAAAAAAGGGGGATAAAAGCCCTGATTATTTGTGGCATTTGCCAATTTTTGTGATGTAAACATTCTCAGTAAGGAGGATTGCAAGCTCCCAATGGTTTCATAACTGGCTCCCCAAATTCCTGAATATTTAACAATAGCTGTTCACCAACCATGCAAACTGGCTTCTACACACACAGTCTAAGCCATGTAGAACAGAAGATAATCATTGTTAGATGTTAATTTCAAAACTGAAGTGTATATTTCTACCTGTGGGTGGGATGATTTTGCCTAGTCAATTATATAATTAAAGAAGGATTATACATATTTTTAGTAGATCACTTACAAAGACAAGATTTGGAAATTTAAATTCTGGCCACAATAGTAGCATAAATGTGCATGGAAACATAACAAATTCTAACAGATGATCATTGAAAATGATAGAATACCCTATATTCTGCTTTCTGTGTATTTTTTAAACTTGGAGGAAATGAGACAGCAAAAATCTCTTTGACAACACAGAATAGTTTTTTATACTACATAAACTATACAAATACTTTTTAATCTCAATCAAAATTGAAGAATATTGGAAACATACTTACCAAATATAAATGTTTAGTTTTTGTTGATTTGTAACAGAAATGCAATTAACAAAAGACACCGTGTTACTAAAAACACATATGGAGGCAGGTTAAAAATTCTTTTAGAATTTTTTACGGTATTAATAAAGATATAAATTCTAGAACAGAAGTCATATACTTAAAAAAACCTTTTAAGTATTTGTTAATACTAATTTATCATATTTAAAAAGTATTAATGTTATAAACAAAATGTTGCAGAAACTGAAATTTAAAAGACATAAAATCCTTATAACTTCAATGATTAAAAAACAAATTATGATTCATATGAAAAATAGATTATTGTTGCTAAAGAAATTTCAATCTCGTCATTGATGTGAACGTCTCTGTTGTAGACAAAAACTAAAAGTAGGAAGACCAGTTTTGACTAGGAATCCGACAACCTATCTCTGATACAAAACCAAAGTCTCAAAATTAAATTATTTTGTTCTTTATCACATGCAATAATATCACCTTTAAGGAAATATTTATGATACTAAAAGAATATCATGCCTGTTTCAGTGTTCAAGAGAACGTCATTTAAAGAAATATGAATACTATGAACTACTACAACAACATAAAAAGTAACAATTGGTGTCTACTGATGACTATAATAGAGAATATGATATTGATGGGTCATGAGTATTTGAGGAACTGAAATCTTTAAGCTGTTTCCTAGAATCTAGATTGATTTCTTCTGAATTGTATTGCAATTTCAATATTGAAATGCTGCAGCAATAATTTACTGGATGTATTTCCAAATACTCTTCTAGCGCTAAAGTTATGTGTAACTTTGCCAAGTTGCCAATAGAGAGTGTAGAGTTTCAAAATTAAAATGTGCTTAAAACTACTTAAAGTCTTAAGAAAACCAGCAAATTAATCTGAGATGATTTCTATAGAAAATGAGATATGGGAACATGTAAGCATTGAAACTATCATGAAGAATTTTATTTCCATAAAACAACTATTAAAAATATGTTCTGACTTTAATGGTTGTAATTATTTGTTTAAAATTTACATTTTCTATTATGTTATGTTCAATAATCTTATTTTTGCAGTTTATACAGAACACTTTTGTACTTGATGTAGAAATAATATACTAATTAATAAACCTTTTACTTGAAGAAGGAGCACCATTTCTAATTGTGTGGGCCAGCAATATTCCTGATTATGCATATTTATTTATAAGTTATATCATGTATGACCATATATAAAAATCACACACAAATGTGTATATATATATATATATATTAACACCTTAACTGCCATGTGAGTTGTATTTAACTCATGCTAATTTTGAACCCAGGGCCTGGTGAAGCATATGTAACTCATTTTAATTGTTATGCCCAGCCTCTTGGCAAAACTGACAAGCTTTTAAGGTAGCTGATAAGAAGTAGAGCGTTAGCTCTGCTATCTTCTGGTTTTCATTTATGTTTGCATTGATACTAGTATATTCAATCTACAGTTATTTGCGGGAAATTTTCTAGACATATGTTCATTTTTGAGGAGTAGTTTAAATAAAGTTGGGTACTATAATCTATAAATCTATTTTTTTTTTTAGGAACATATAAATGGCAACACACTGAAATCCTCTAAAAAGAAGGAAGACAGGAGGGCAGCACCATCAACTCTTCAAGTGTCAGCCTGTCAGTCCTGGGACACCTCCTATACCTGATATGGGATCCAGGCAAAGGCCCCAGGGTTCATGTCTATATTAAGTATTGGTAAAGTTTGATTTCTATATTTTTAAAAGACAAAATAAACATGAAGAGACATTTTAATAAATTTTTCTCTGCTTCCCCCTAGTGAACCACATGTATAATGCCAGAATTATGTGCCGTGTTCAACACCAAACAGACGACTGGAAATTCCCCCAAACCAGGAAGGGCATCAGGATGCTGAGCTGCCACAGTGATGATGAATGTTCATTATGATTATGTATTATGTGCATTATCACTGAATATGTTACCCCCAAAACCCCAGCAGATTTTACTACTTGCAAATTAAAAATTTTGGAGTGCTTTTGCATATAAAAATATAATGCTGTAGGACAAACTGAGAGTTTTACAACAAATATGAGAGGAGATAGGTTAATGTCTTGTATTCTTACAATTAACAAACAATATTTAAAGACATCTTTTAAATAAAATTTCAAAACTGCCAGAGACAGTTTTTTTTAAAAGTCACAAGGCCTGAATAAATGATTTACAGAAACTCCCAAAGTGCAGTACTTCTTACATTGGGCTTCTTTTTTCTTTTTTCTGACACCACTGGTAGCTGTAGTCAGCTTCTCCTCTTCAGAGTTTTTCCAGGAGTGAATCAAATACAGGTACTTGTGTCCACCAAACTTCAGAGGACCCTGGCCAGGCTATCCAAGTAGTTTTCTTGAATCCCCTAGCTGGGATCCAGGTGAGAATGAAGCACGCTTCCCGTAGACATGGAGTGGAGCACTTCACCGGGTAAGACAGGGTTTCTCGACTTCAGCACTATTGACATTTGAGGCTGGATAATTTTTTGTTGTGAGAGGCTGTCCTGTGTGTTTTAGGATGGTAAGCGGTATCTTTGGCCTCTACCTACAAGATGCTAGTAACATCACCTCTTAGTTGTGACAATAAAAAATATCTCCAAATATTGCCAAATATCCCCAGTGGGGCAAAATTGCCTCCATTTGAAAGCCACTGACCTAAAGACATCCTTTCTACAAACCTTCCTACTTCCTAATGACTTCACCTTCTCTTTTTTAGGATGAAGGTGGCAAAAGAGCACCCCAAATGGAAATCCTGTGTACATGGTCTAGTAGCTTGGCTTTAGAATGTGTGAACACTTGGCACCCTGTAAAACCCCAACCAACCATAAGAAAGGAAGAGTTGTATTTAACACCGTATTCCACATAAAATAATTAAAACTACCCAAGTGATAGAAGAGATATGAAAGCACAGCAAATTATTGAGAGACTATCTTTGGATGATAGAATCATTGGTGATTTTTTCTTCATTTTAATTTTGATATTTTATGCAATGGATTAATGGATTTGTAGTACATGTTTAAAAATAATTAAGAAAAGATTAAGACCAAACAAATCCTACCAACTTTCAAGACCTAATTCAAATGCCTTCTCTATGGTGCCTTTCCAAATTATCAATCTAGAAATACTTTCATATTCTTCTGTAACAGTGGCAGCTGACTTCTATTGAGTGGTATAAACCTGTACATGAATTACCTTATTTAATCTTCACAGTCACTCCGTTAAATAGGGGTTCTGTAATTCCTGTTTAGCAGATGAAGAAACTGAGTCTGGAGAAAGAAAGAAATTGCCTAACTTGCTTAATATTACAAAGCTATTAAATGGTCAAGCTATCATGTAAACTTGAGTATGTTTCTTCAGTCCATTTCCTGTCTCCCGTTGTATTGGTCACCAGGCACCCCGGACTTAGTGGTGTTTTTAGTGAACTTAACCATTACTAAGACATTTTTACTTTGTCTGCATGATATTCCCCAACTAAATTATAAACAGCTTCTTTTAGGGAATAGGTTATTGAACTTTCATTAAATATCTTCATGGGCCAGACACAGTAGTTCATGCCTGTAATTCCAGCACTTTGGGAGGCTGAGATTGGAGGATCACTTGAGCCCAAGAATTCAAGACCAGTCTGGGCAATATAGCAAGACCTTGTCTCTACAAAAAATTAAAAAATTAGCTGAGGGCTGAGTGCAGTGGCTCACACCTATAATCCTAGCACTCTGGGAGGCTGAGGCAGGATTGCTTGAACCCAGGAGTTTGGGGTTGCAGTGAGCTATGATGACACCACTGCACTCTAGAGTAAGACCATGTCTCAAAAAAAAAAATCTTCATGGAGGGTCACATGGTAGGTGGAACGTTGAAATAGTGCCTTGGTAGAAGGTGGCGGACACTTTTTCTCTATAAACATAAGACTAATCCATAGTTTCCACCATCATCATTTAGCATCATATTGCAATGGCAATATCATAAGTTATGAAGATTATCTGACATGTGAATACTGACCTGAAGATATATATTCTACTGCCTAAATATTAGTCTCATTTATATTCAAGCAAAGGGAGAGAGAATCAATGAATATGACTGTGAAGACAGACATTGCTAGACAGGCTGACTTGATATTAGGACAAAAGTATCATGTAAATTCAGCATCTCAATTGCACCAAACTATCTTAAATGCATTCTCAATGTAATAGAAATGACAGAGCCCATGCTGATTAAAAGGAAGAGCTAACCACTGAGGAGGCACAGGGCTGAGGGGGACTCATGCCAAATCACTAGGGTTAAGGAATCAAAAGCAAGTGGGGTCCCACTAGGCAGTGGGGATGAGGCTCCCCTGATATAATGAGGCTTGGGTTTTAGTGGCTCAACAACTGGCAGAGTAGAGTGAACAGGCTGCCAATTTTCAACCCTATAAAGATGTAGAGCTGGTATAAGAGGCACTGATATATGTGCCATGTAATAGTCCTTCATTTCTATAATTGTGGCCAAAATATAAACACATCTAGTCTTTTCTACTTGAAAACTAATGAAAACAGCATAGTTAATGGTAAATCTCAAAGGGGAAGACTTTGAGTCTTTGAACACTGCACCACCAGTGTTCAAAAATGAGGTCTATGGACCAATAGCATCAGCATCATCTGGGACTTAATGGAAATGTAAATTCTTGGTTCCTTCCCCAGACCCGATGAATCAGAATCTTTGGGGTTGGGATCTAGAAATCTGCAAGATAACCTACACTCTAGATGATTCTTATGCATGCCAAAGTTTGAGAGGCACTGATCTATACCACCCCCACACATTCACTGTCCTCACAACAGAAAAAGCCACTGCAAAAATCTCTGCATGAATCCACTTAAAATGAGTTTCCAACATTGTGCTATCGAAGACAGTAGCCACTAGCCACATGTGACTATTGAGCACTTGAAATGTTGCTGGTCCAAATAAACGTGCTCTAAGTGTAAAATGCACACTGGATTTCAAAGGCTGGGTATCAAAAAAGAAATTAAAATACCTCATTAATAATTTCTACATTGATTAAATATTGAAATGATAATATTTCAGATATATCAGGTTGCATAAAATGTATTACTAAATTTAATTTCACTTGTGTCTTTTTACATTTTTTAGTAAGACAACTAGGACACTTACATTTAAATATGTGGCTTGAATTATATTTCTATTAGATAGCACTGTCCTAACTAATCTCCTTAAAGGATGGTTTTTTTCCTACTCTATATTTCCTAGTTCTAAACTAGCCAGGGCTTGTTTGAAATAATAACAAGAACAGCAAAAACAAACATTTGTTTTATGATAATAGTATCAACAAAAACTGATATTTTTTGTCATCAATAACCAATTTGAGTTGACCACTGCCAGTTAATGCCAAAGTATTCAAACCTTAATGGTAATCTGCACAAGGACAGCAAAAACAAACATTTTTTAATGTGTAATATGTGCCATACCCTATAGTTAGCATCTTGCACAAAGCATTTCATTTAACACAGAAATCACAATTCTATGAGGTAACTACTGTTATTATCCCCATTTTAATGATTAGGAAACTGAGAATCATAGACTTCAAATAACTTGCTCAAGGCTAACAGGTGGTATGTGACAAACACAGAATTCAACTCATGGCCATCTGATCCCAAAGCCCAGGCTTTTATATATTTCCCTATACTTCTTCCCCTTGTACAATGTCCTGAAAAAAATGTCATTTGTTTTCAATGACATTTCTGTACAAAACCATGAGTGTATTATTAAAGTCTATATCAAGTGGAACCAGATCATTAGAAAAAATAATGACAGAAGCAACCGCATGTGTAATGTGCGAATCCACAGGAGTTTAACATATAAATCCATTAAGGAAGCTAGAAAAAATCTTGCTCAGCTTTGCATCTGATCTTTGGGTGACCTTTCCAGTAGTTGTTGATAATAACTCTTAAGGGTTGTTACATGACTAAGAAAACTCTCCAAACTTGTTGGCAGCATCTAGATCAGAAAAAAAAAACAAGAAAAAGCAACAAATTTATAGCCCTGTGAGATCACTCCATATTATATCCTACCAGCTTCAAGGCTCTAAACCAACCTATTCACAGATAGGCTACTAAAGGTAGAGTAGATTCTTTCATAGACAATCCTATTCCCTAGGAGATCTATGATGAAAACAAAACTTTTTAAAACATAAGCAGACCCATCATCAGTCTTTGTTTCAATGCCTGGAAGAGGAGCCAGGAAGCTTACCACCAATACACCAGTCATTAAATATGAAATGTCCAGTTTCGAATCAAAAGTTTAGTTTATTATATCTCAAACAAGAAGCAGTACAATTAATCAAAGTATGCGCCTAAACTATCAACACAGTTTTGCCATCTTAGTGGTAGCTTGTTTATGCCAGCAGTGAAGAAGCCTGGAGAGCAAGTGGTGATGAAATCATGAAAGGTGTTTTCCACAGCTTGTTGAGAATTGAATATTTTTCCTTGCAAGAAGTGGTCCAAAGCCTGGAAGAAGTGGTAGTCAGTTGATGCAAAGTCTGGTGAATACAATAGATGACAGAGAGTTTCCAAGTCCAGCCTCTGTAGTGTGAGCAGAGTTTGTGAAACATGTGGCCAAGCTTTGTCTTGTAAGAAGATTGGCCCTTCTCTATGGACCAGCGTTGGCTGCTTCATTGCAAGCTTCCTAGTCATTTCATCCAATTGGTTGTAGTCGACATCCGCTGTCATTGATTGACTAGGTATTATGAAGCTATAGTGGATAACACCAACACTGGACCACCAAACAGACACCATTAGCTTTTTTGAATGAATATTCGGTTTTGGACTGTGTTTCGGCACTTCAGCTTTATCCAACCATTGTGCCGAACACTTGCAATTGTCAGAAAGAATCCATTTTTCATCACATGTAACAATATAGTGTAGAAATGGTCTCTCTTCATGTCGTGACAGCAAAGGCAAATTTTGACACAGTATCTCTTCTAACACTCCTTTAATTCATGTAGCACCCATCTATTGAGCTTCTTTACCTTGCCAATTTGTTTCAAGTGGTCCAATATCATTGGAATAGTAATGTAAAACCTTGCTGCTAACTGACGTGTAGGTTGAGGTGGATTCGCTTCCACTACAGCTTTCAGCTCATCATTATCCACGTTGTTCTCAGGTTGCCCATGTGGCTCATTTTCAAGATTAAAATAACCAGAATGGAATTTCTCAAACCATTGAAATATTGTGCATTCATTATCTACATCCTTCCCAAACACTTAGTTGGTATTTCCAGCTGTCTGTGCTACATTAGTTTCACTATGGAACTCATATTCAAAAATAACATGAATTTTTGACTTATCCATGGTTTCACAAAAATTGCCCTAAAAAAAATTGAAAGGTAATCTCAAGCCAAACCATGCATTTGAAAGACTGAGAATGTACCTTCACCATAAAAATAAAATAAGAAGTGTCGAAGTGAAATGCCACAGATATCAACTGTCAAACAGTACTGACGGAAATCGGACATTTCATACTTAATAACTAATATTATGTCAATATTTGTTAGTGTTGGTAGAATGTATCACCAGGGTGAGCCCCCAAATCAGGTAGATACAGAGCAACAGAGACATCTAACAGCCTGTTTGCATAAATCCTCATAGATGAGTAAAGCATGTTTTCCATTATCCATGAAATAAGTGAATGAAAAATCAGAACATGGAACTAGGGCAGAAGGAAGAAGATCAGAAGCAGTGGCTAAATTTGCAGTGGTGTACCTTATGGCACCTAAATCTGTAAGCCTCCTCATCAACTGGGATAGATTTGATTTCTCATGATCAATAGCAACATTTGTTTTTGTCAGTTCTATATTAAAAATTTTTGGTTAATAATAGTATCAACAAAAAACTGATTTTTTTTGTCACCAATAACTAACTTGAGTTGACCACTGCCAGTTAATGCCAAAGTATTCACAACCTTAATAGTGATCTTCACAGAGATCTGGGAATGATCTCAGTGGCTTTGGGATCAAGTCTCCTGTGGGTTTTAGAACCAACAGGACCCTTTCTACGAAAAGTATATCTGCAAGCGGACAAGAGAATTTTATTAATTGGAATTTCTAGGATGGTGTCTGTCTTCTCCAAAATATTTGTTGTTTCCAAAGTTACAACTCCAGTTTCTGAGGTCATAGATAAGACATTTAAAACCAATGAAAATTCCACTACTTTGCTTATAGAATCCCCATCCTATATACATTGGCAGCACCATCACCAATCAATAAAATAGGCCCAACCTCTTCAAAATCAGCAGAGGTCAACTGCAAGAATATAATCTTCAAAGTTACTTCATTACTACATCATCCATGAAGGTTTCTCTTTGCAGTAAAGGCTGACTGCCTAGGCATTTTTTGGAGACCCATCCAGCAGGGTTGGGAGTAAGGGTGGGAAATGACAGTAGCTACATGCATATAAAGCATTTTTGCAGCTTATCCTCAGGTGACTTTGTGGAAGCTGTTGCCTGTGGACTTTTATGAGCTTTTTTTTCAGCAAGTCCTTAGGAAAGCCAAATTTCAATTGCCACTTAGAGTTCCCAGAGCTTAAATATGCCAACTCTTATATTCTCATAACTCACTCAGAATCTCATCCAACATAAAATGCAAGGGACTAATGTCTAATGACAGTTTTTTCCACCTGGGAAGTACTAGCTTTCATGTGCTTGAAAAGTTCAAGATGAAGAGGGAACAAGGCTTTCCTCTTGATAGCAGAAACTTATGGAAATGTGACTTCCCCCTGGTCTAGCCAGCGGTAAAAAGCATCAGCACAGCTCTAGCCTTATACACAAATTAAAACCATCAGCTCAGCCTGACTGTGATGTGGCCATAACATTTCACCACATTAAATGTGTGATAACTGTGCACAGGCAGGTAATGTGATCTGACAGTGTCACCATGGAGCTGTCATGTCTGAATTGTTTTCTCAATCCCAGAATGCTGATGTCCATCATGAATCCTTATTCCAGTCTAAATTTATTGTGATGGTAATAATATATGTAATGATGGAAGACTCCAAAGCAGGAGAAGCAAATTAATATTTATTGAGTACTCACTATTTATCTGTGGCTGACAGACCCTAAGTTGATCCCCAATGATTTCCCACTTCCTGATGTCTACTTCTTTGTGTAGTCTCCTCCTCTTGAACATGTTCAGGAACTGGGACTTGCTTCTAACCAATACAATGTCAAAAAGGATGGGATATCACTCCCTTGATTAGGTTACATTATAAGGTAAAGGTGACAGGAGTCCTTCCTGTGACGATAGTTTGTTATACAAGACTCCTTCTTAGTGGAGATTCCCCTTGCTTAAGTGATGAAGTGAGCAGACACGCTGAGGAAGCCCATGTGGTAAAAAGCTACTCAAGGAGTGTTCTATATCATCTCCTAGAAAGCCCAGTGGAATTGAGACTTGGGTGCTCACAGTAACAACCTGCTCCTTAACAAATTCTGTTATGGTTTTCTTACCTTCCTTGTCTCATTTCCAAACTGTCACTAGTGATTCTTGGAATCTCCTCTCAAATAAATGGTTTGAATTTAATTTCCTTTTCTCAGGGTCTGCTTCTGGGTGAACACAACTAAAGAGGTAGGGAAACTTCAGGTTAGATGAAAATTTATTAGAAACCTTATCAAGAAAGACAGAAACAAGCACAGACATTGTTTTGAAGAGCACTCCTAAGAATGTTCTAGGCAAAGTGCATAAAAAATGAGAAATAAACTGATGAGAAACTGCTGGTTGTATTTGTCAAACTCAATATTTACTAGCCAAGGTTTGGTGAATAATTTTACCCCCAAATACTTTAATACTGGGGAGACAATATGCTGGGGAGTGGACACTAAGTATTCTTCCACTGGATAGATATCTCCCCTTGTGTGAAATCACACATTAGCATTCTGATTTATTCATCAGTCTTTTGAGTTTGGTTAGTGTGAGTCAATTTCAAAAGTCCTGTCAACTCTGGCAGGAATCACTGTGACTAAAGAATCAGACTCTGGAACCTGCCACCCCAGAAGGCTCTGTCTGGGCGGGCAAGCAGATCCCTTTTATATATTTGTCATTTGCCTCAACAATTTTCATGATGCACTAGTTCTTCAGGAAAAAAAGCATATTCTGGCATTGAATTTTGAAAGAAATTAATTGCTTATAAGTGGCACTAGATAACACAATAATCAATTGTCAAACTTCCGAAAAATTCAAGGATAGCATATTTGACTGTAGCAGAGTGAAGGTATTTCTGTTGGGGCAAAGCTAAGGAGGTCATGGTGATAGCCTTTTTGAACTAGGAGCACTGATTCTCAACAGTTTCCAAAGTATCCATGCAGACCTCAGTAACTTTCACAAAAATTTCTTCACCACACATTGTCTGCAGACTGAATAAATAGATCTCAAGCAGATATGCATGGATTTTTTTACAGGTATAGGGACATGTTTTTGGTTATAATACTTTTGAATTCATAGTGGTAGTTTTTGATCACTATGTATTTTCTTAATTAATGATTACTAAATAAAAGTGCTGTCATTTAGGGAAGGCCTTGATAATTTTTTAGGCTTAATAAAGAAGCTTAATGTATTAGATTAGGAGTCATGATTGAGACAACAAGATGGGCAGCATGTTCCTTTGATTGTCTTTCCTAAGAATCCATTTTTAACTGGTTTTTGAAAGGTGAGATAGAAGAAGTAGAAAGTTTAATATGACCTTCTCTGGTGGCTCTTGAATTTAGAGCTTCTGAGCTTTTGCCTAAAGTGAACCCCTGTGCTGTATGGTAAGGTTGACATTCTGTTATGTAAATTTTTAAGTCTGGCCAATATTCTTCCTTGTCTGGGCCTGTTTTGTGACCTGTGCAAGTAGTATTAGGATGAACAACGGCTCTACCTAAAGCTCATCCCAGGATTCTGGTCAAGACAGAGTAATTTCCCCATAAGATATGGAAGAGGACAGCTCAACCCCAGGAGGCAGTCTTGGTTCCACTCTGACGTCTCCAGGAGATTTCTCTGGAGTTCTAGAGTCTGCACACTCAATGAAAACTTACTTCTCTAGGCCCACAGATATAAATGTATGTCAGGAGTTCTCAACACTCATTAAAATAATGATCTTCCTCATTACTATCATGCTTCCTTTACAATTTCATATATATTTTCTCTTGGTCCTTTCTGAAACCCTGTGAAGTGAGAAAAGTAAGATTATCCTATTTTACAGGTAAGATAAACACCCTGTCTCAAATAGGTCCCCTTTTTTTCAAGGTCACTTAGCAGAGTCATGACAAAGACCTCTTCTGAAACCAACCTAGGAGACAATTTCATAAAATAATGTTCAGTTGTGCACCACATAATGACATTTCAGTCAAGAATATACATATACGATGGTGGTCCTGTAAGGTTACTACACTGTATTTCTACTGTACCTTTTTGATATTTAGATATGGTTAAATACACAAATACCTACAATTGTATCACGATTACCTATAGTATTCACTCTAGCAACATGCTGTATATGTTTGTAGCACAGAAATAATAGGCTAGACCATACCACCTGTGTGTGTAGTAGGCTCTACCATCTAGATTTGTGTGTGTATTTTCTACGATGTTTGCACAACAGTGAAATTGCCTAACAACACATTTCTCAGAATGCGTCCCCGTCATTGAGCAATGCATGAATGTAGTTGCCTTTCGAGAATCACAGAATCTTTCTCTAAATCAGAATTTGCACTCAAGCTGTATTCCTATATACCTTTAAAACAGCACACATGCCACATAAAATGTAATACTCAACAAATCATATTTGGCAATCCAGGAGTTAAAATAGAAAAACAATATTTGAATTTAAATTCTCATTATTTAGTATAATTTTGAATACATTTCTATGGACAAGATACTTTATATAGATTAATCACTTTTATAATCACCACTATCTTATGAGGCATTACTATCTCATTTTTAAGATGGGAAAACAGGCTCAGAGAGTTTAATTGATTTGTTCAGTCTCACTCACTTAGAATGCTGGTAGGGGAGGGATTTGAAATTTGCCTGGTACCCTTTTCTTAGTCTACTCTTCCTACCCAATGCCTAAATATTTCCCTCAAGAAAACCTGTATGTTTCTTGGATCATTATTTATCCTTTGTCTCCTACACCTAGTATATGAATATTTAGGATCTTAGACTCCCAAATTTCAGTTCATTCACCAGGCACCCCTTGAAATGTTCCATGAAAGGTCCCAATGGATCACAGACAGACAGGAGTCAAGGCTGGACTTACTCATCAGGCCCTTCTTGCTAACCCACTAAATATCTCATTACCATTGACTAGCTGGATGTCAGCATGTCACACATTATTCCAAGAGCAGAGCAAAAGCCCCTCAGGTTGGCAGATAATCAAGAAACAGTGTTATGAGAGTTGACATCTTATGTATAATTATTTTAAAAATCTGTTCTTGGGCCGGGCGCGGTGGCTCACGCCTGTAATCCTAGCACTCTGGGAGGCCGAGGCGGGTGGATAGCTCAAGGTCAGGAGTTCGAAACCAGCCTGACCAAGAGCGAGACCCCGTCTCTAAAAAAAAAAAAAAAAAAAAAAAATCTGTTCTTTTCTGTCCCTTCAACCCCAGATGGGCAAGTTGGTTCTACCAAGTTGCTCAGTCAAACTATGATGAGAACATCACTTAAACAAGGTTCCAGTTGCCCTTATTTTTTTTTAAGTAACTTTATTCAAGGGTTATATTGTGAGGGTATATGGTCAAAAGAGCATAAGATAAATAACTGAGTGTAAAATAGGTAACTCTGGGACTTCTTTGGGAACTCCCCTTAAAGTTTTTGGGCCCCAGCTCTTATACTGTTTCATATCAATGTCTATCAGTATAGAGTTTTGTTGCTGGGATGGTAAATGTGGAAAGTGGACAGTCACAACAGAAATTGAATACAAAATTTTAAGCTTATTACAACTTTGAGAGATACCTAGCTAAGTTTTTCAATGGAAGAATTCAAACATGGGGCTGGCTAAGTATTTTCCCCCAAAATATTGTTAGAGATACAATCCCATGTTCTCCAAGAATGTGGGATCCGTGAGTGCTACGTGGTCAAGGTGGAGAAGGGAGTGTACATGCTCTAGGGCCTTTAGGAAGCTGGCCCGGCTCCTGCCCTGGGTATGCCGCTTCAAGACTTTAGGCAGGCTCTCTATCCCCCAAAAACTACTTCACAGGGTGGTTGGTTGAATTATAAGGATTACTTTGATTTCCTGGATACGAATAACTCCATTCAGTATATGATATATGATTAACTAAGGGGCAGTTTGGAGAGAAAATGGAAATAAGAACACGTAAAATGGACACCTTGATCGTAATACTCATCTTTATTTCAGAAACATAAAATGTGAAAAAAATGAACAATAAATCTCTAACACAACACTTCTCAATGTGTGGCCTGAAGACCCCTTGTACATGCATGTTCCTGGGCCCCACCCTAGAATTGGAGGATGGGGAGAAGGAGCTGAAATCTTCCCTTCTAAAGCCTGCTCAGATACAATTTTTATATACCCCCTAGGAAAAATTAAACTATCTCCTCCAAACACATTTTATACAGATGATCTTAGTTTAAAATAAACATCAAAGAGAAAATCCACAGATGCATACACTGAAGGGAGTGTGTGGAAGGTGAGCGGCTCACTGCTTTGCTCTCAGCCTGCGGTGGTGATTCTAGGGGGTGGTAGCCGTGTGAATCCCTCCTTGCCTTCCTGTGGGACGGCTGCAGGGGAAGACAATTGGGACCAGCAGTCAGAGCCACATCTCTTAACGTCCCAGTGACCCCAGTATTGTCACTTGTCCTCCTTGAACCTCGGCTTCCTCTTCTGGCATGTGAGCTACTGTTTGATCCCTATGGTGACATGACAGTGAAGAACTGAGGAAACTTGATCTCTAAAGAATTAGGTCACTCCCACAGAAGAAGGGCTGCAACCTGGATTTTTGGACTGTGAGCCCAGTGCTGTTTCCTCTGCATCATTCCAGAGTCTGTGCATTTGTATGACTCAGGCCTTCTTTAGGAAGTTGAGAGCAGAGACTTCTAGGTCTGGGGTGAACCAATGGTCCTGGTTTACCTGGGACTGAGGGGGTTCCTGGGACATGAGACTTCCAGCTTTAGACCAGGAAAATCTTGGGCAAACAAGGAAAAATTGGTCACTATAGCTGATTACCATTTTTTGCAATGGTTCTCTACTGTGACTGTGGTACAGAATCACCTGGATGGCTTTAAATACAATCACCTGGATGACTTTAAGTAGAATCACCTGGATAGCTTTAAATAGAATCACCTGTATGGCTTTAAAAAGACCCATCCCAGGAAATTAAATCTGAATCTCTAGGAGTATCTATAGTACTTTTTAAAAAAATTTCTGAAGGTTATTTTGATGTATAGGAAAGCTTGAGAACTACTGATTTAGAATACCATATCAATGACCCTATTCCTTCAGCAGCCCATACGAAAGGGATAAGCTTACACAATTGTTCACAATCAAGATGGAGAAAGTGACTCAACAAAGTCTTACTGAGAGGCGTGTTGGAGAAGGTTGCTTTCCTCAAGGATGAACAGCTGGAGCGAGCTCTCAATTGACTAAACCAACCAATTGTAGTGCCAGGGGCAGCTCCAAGGACCACAGTGCCAGCTACAGTCCCAGGACTTGTGCAGGGAGACAGATGCTGGTCCTGGAAAGCCACTTTCCTTAGGTTGGCATCCAGTCCCACCGGCTTGCCTCAAGGAGGAGGCAGAGAATGCCAATATGGTGTGATGAAAACAAATCTCTGTGGGGTGGGAGTTTTCTTCTAACTACTGAATAAAATAAGGGCATTCCAAGAGGTTTAATGGATCTGACTTTTTAAAAAAAAAAGTTAAAGATTTTGGAAAGCCTCAAAAAATCATTTCTGAATTAAGCTTCGGAAGATATAGGGATTATCACTTAATGATCATGACACCCTACTGGCTTTGTGTTTCTTGATCCTGTTGCATTCTGCAACATCAGTTGTCCTCTGAGAACAGACCAGAGTTGAGAATAACTTCTCAGCTATGTATTTAAAAACTGCACATCTGAGTTAACTGGTGCCTATACTGTGACATAATTTCCCCCCAGCCAGTTCTGATGGCCAAAAATGCCACTCAAAGAATTTGTATCAGTCTGCATAGTGTTACTTTTTGATCACTGTTGGTTTTTTTTTTTTTTTTGGTTATAAAAACAATAGTGTTGAATACAAGTTTGAGCAAATAAAAGAAAAGAAAATCCAACAATTACTTCCCAACAATTATTTTCATTTTTGTGTTTCTGTGCCTACCTTATTTTCAAAGGACAATAACCAAATAAGAAGATAAGAAGAAGCCAGAATTTAATACTTCATAAACTTCTCTAGAGTAAGTTGGTTTTATAAGCTTGGAATTGATAGAAGAAATGACAAAGAAAAAGGCTGACCAATTTAATTATATAAAATTTAAATCTTTCTGAATGCGTTGTGTGTTAGTGTGTGTTAGACATGGTTAAGTAGCACTTAGAATCTCGTCCCACCTCCTTTTCATGTGCCTTCCTGTATTTCAGGGGTTGAAAGGTAAAATTGGACATTTCCCAGGCTCCTTTGCAGGTACAGTGGTAGATTCAAAATAGATTAATTTATTAATGCATTCCTGCAAGGATTTAAAGTTGGAAGTGAGGCAGATACTGCTGTTGGCTGTTTTGGGTTTTAGGTACGGCTGTGGAAATGGGAGGTCTGAGGCATTCCAGTGTCTAGTCCCCACCTTTGTGGTAGTCAGGAGACATTTGTGCTACAATGGTAGTGACTTCTAATCCTTCCATCTCAGCTGCAGTGGCGTGTTCTTCCTGATGGTGGCAGATGGAGCAACTTTTAAGGACCAGTTCTGTGATGTTTCAGGAGTCATTTGTAGGGGCCCTGACTAGAACCTGCTCTTAAAGAATTTCCAGGGATTTTATATGCATCTAATTCTCCGTGTCAAATTCCTTTTGCTTAAAATATTTAGAGTAGATTCTGTTCTCTGCACTGAAGTATGAAGTATTGGTAAGAAAAAAATAACCTTAAAAATATAAAAACAGAAAAAGTTAACAAAATGAACAATTAGTTCACATGGGAGGAAACACAAATAAATATAAAGCATGTGAAGTAAATCTCCTCTTAGGAACTACCCTCTGGCAGACTCACCCACGTGAATGAGATGAAAGCAGCACAGACACATGCGGTCCTACTAGCTCACCACAAGTGCTTAGTTGTCCTGTATAACTCCCTTCTTCAGAAACTTGACAATGGAAAGGAAATCTCTTTGATATTTTTCCTGGTAGCCAAAATGAAGATGTGTAAAACTTTTGCTTGTGGACTGAGACACAGAGAAAGCTGGTTTGTAGTGAGAAAGAAAATTAAGCAAAGGAACAGAAAGGAATGGAAAGAAGCAGAGATAATAAAGTGATAGAGAGAGTAAGAGAGATCCCCTGGTTCCAGTTTGTTCCTGAGGCCCAGGAATAAATTTCTTACTCTGCTTAAGCATAACATGCTTTGGTTGCTTATAAATAACAGTAACAATAATTCCAATCAATATCTTTTCAATAACAGGAAATGGACTGAAAGATCATTCATTCAACAAATTTTTATTGGGCATTTTGTGAAAAGGAATTGAGGAATAGGACTTTGAATGAGACCCTGCCTTCATATTCATGGAACATACAGCTGAGTTGGGAAGAGATGCTTAACAAGTAATTTAAGGAAATACAGGTTTTCTTAAGAGTACACACCAGGATTCACGAGTCCTTGCTAAATCATTTAGAATCAATGACCAGACAAAATAATAATTTCTTCATTTATGGTTGGGGAAATCTCTTTCAAGTGTTTGTGATGCTTTTTGTTCTCTCTTTAGGCAGAGCACTCTTCTACTACTATCATCACATACTGAAGTCAAAAACTTCTCGGATGAAAAGATGGAGAGACTAACAGCAGAGTCTGAGACTCAAAGTTGTGATGTTGGGCCCATCATGGAATGTTTCCTGTTTGCTCCACCAATAGGAACTTTTTATCCCTTGTCGTACATAGGTGTCCTTCCTGCCAGTGACAAACATTAAGTGACCCAAAAAACGAAAGTCAGAAGCACATAAACACTGAAAATTGTGAGATTTCTAATACACATAGTCATGATTCCTCCTGCATGGCCTTGCTCTGATTTCAAAATCTACATTCATAAATATTTATCAACACTTCCCTCTATGAGAACTCACACTAAGAAGATTTTGGCGGGCAGGTGGGGGAGGAGGGGATGGGCATATACACACATAATGAGTACAATGTGCACCAACTGAGGGATGGACACGCTTGAAGCTCTGACTCGAGGGGGGAGGGGGGCAAGGGCACTATACGTAACCTTATCATTTGTACCACCATAATATGCTGAAAAAAATTTTAAAAAAAGATTTGGGAAAAAGATATAAATATGGTTACATGGTCAAATATTTTTAGGTTTCTAAAAAAAAAACACGTTTTTTTAAAAGATGCTAGAAGATTTCCTGTGATTTCCAGGCCTGGCTACCAGCTGACCACCACTTTGACCTGTTATAAGCTAAGGACTCTAATACTGGGACAATCTGTATCCAGGAGAAATGCATCTGGAATCAGGAAGACTGATGGCATCCTGACTCAAGTTTCATGATCTTCTAGGCCTATTTCCTTATCTGTAAAATGATGTGTTCCAGCTCTATCCCGTGCTTCTCTGTTGACCAAGAGCTCTGACCAGAAGAATAAAAATGCAAAAGCACAAACTGAAGATGGAAAGTGAGTATTTTGTGCAATAGCTGTATTGCCGGCAGACTCCAAATTGGTGTGAAACCCTGAACTTGAGGGAGCGGAAGATAAGCCAGGCTCAGCTCACACCAACAAACATGTTATAGCCAGAGGATGCTTCACCCTGGTTAAATACCAGATGAATTAAAGGCCGTTGCCAGCAGCTGTGAAGAATGTCACTGGGATGCTGTCTGATTGCCCAATGAGCGCTATGAGTGAAGAGTGTCGGCTCCTACGGGAAGGTCAGCCGCATTTCCAATGGTTCAACTGCAGGGTTTGGCTGGAGGCACCCACAGACACACAGGTGCCGGGAAATGTCTCTTCCTTGCAGTGTGCACGGGGACAGGCCAACTCCGCACTGTCAGATGAAGTGTAGCATAGTTAGCCTGGGCCACAACGGGAAAAGACCATGAATGTAGGGCAGGCAATGGGCTCTGGGGAGCAGAGGAGTGACCCTGTGTTACGACTTCTTTTTCTTTCTTCTTCTTACTCTTCTTTTTTTCACAAGAGAAGACTGATTGTACTGTCACCCTAGCTACTAATTTTTATTCTAAACTTTATTTAAAAAAAAAACAGTACTGGCCCAACTTAGTTTTCAAATCATGTTTCTTGGAATCCTGGCAGAAAATAGATGTGTCAATTGCCTGAAGGGCTGTCAGGTGGGGACTGGCAGGTGGGCTCAATGTTCCTTGTCTCAACTGAGATGCTCTATTTTCATTGTTTCTCTTTTTTATTGTATAAATTTAAGATATATAACATGATATTTGATATACATATGCATAGTGCAATGATTACTACAATTAAGCAATTTAACATACCCATCATCTCACCTGGCTAACTTTTTGGTGGTAACAGTCACTGTTTAACATATCAAGCTTAAATGTAATGAAATGATTATGAAATGATTCCATTGCTCAAAATAAATAATAAGTAAAATTTCAGACCAGTAGATCAGAGCTTCTCATTTCAGTATGTATACGAATCACCTGGGGACTTTGCTGAAATGCAGATTCTGATTCAGCAGGTCTGGGGTGAGGCCTGAGATTCTGCCTTTATAACCAGCTCCCAGCTGATGCTCAGGCTGCTGGTCCATGGACCCCACTTTGAGAAACAAGGTACTAGATGACCTTTCTGGAGGAACAACTCATGATACTCACATTGTTCTTAGGATTTTACTGCTCATTCTTATATTTGTTTTTGTTGTTGAGTTTTGAGTATTTATTACTTTTATTTATTTTTAAACAGCTTAATTGAGATTTAATTTACATGTTATACAATTCATCCTTTTAAACTGTACAATTCAGAGGGTTTTAGTACATTCACAGAATTGGACAACCATCACAATTATCTAATTTTAGAGCATTTCATTGCCCTGAAAAGAAATCTGTGGTGGTTAATTTTATGTGTCAACTTAACTGAGCCATGGGGTGCCCAGATATTTGGTCAACCATTATTCTGGGTGTTTTAAGGTGTTTTTGATGATATTAGCATTTAAAGTGGTAGAGTGAGTAAAACTAATTGCCCTCTCTAGTGTAGGTGGGTCTCATCCAATCAGGTGAAGGCCTGAATAGATGAAAAGGCTGACTTTCCCCTGAGAAAGAGACAGAGAAGTCCTTTTACTTGACTTCCTTTAAACTGGGACGTCAGCTTTTCCCTGTCTTCAGATTTGAACTGAAACATAGGCTCTTTTTGGTTCTTGAGCCTGCTTGCCTGTGGACTAGAACCACATCATTGGCTCTCCATGTTCCCAGGCCTTCAAACTTGAACTGGAACTACTCTGTCAACTCTTCTGGGTCTCCAGCTTGCTGCCTCATCCTGCCGATCTTGGAACTTACCAGCCTCCATAATCATATTAGCCAATTCCTTTTAATCTATCTAGCTATCTGTCTCTCCTATTGGCTCTGTTTCTCTGAAGAACCCTGACTAATGCAAACTCCCTAACCATTAGCAATCACTCCCCATTACCTGTTCTTACCAGCCCCTGACAACCACTGATCTATTTTCTGCCTCTATGGATTCTTTTCTGGACATTTCAAATAAATGGAATCATAAAACACATAACCTTTTGAGAATTCTTCCACTCAGCATAATGCTTTAGGGTTTATTATATTGTAGCATATAACATATATTGCCCATGCTTTGCAGCCCTTTCCAACCCAGCTTCAGATCTTGCCAGTGGCCCCGGCAGAGGAACAGGCTTTGTTGAGTACTGTATCTCCAGAACCAAGAACAGTGCCTGGGTTTTTTTGTTTGTTTGTTTGTTTGTTTTTTGAGACAGAATCTCACTCTGTTGCCTGAGCTAGAGTGACATGGCATCAGCCTAGCTCACAGCAACCTCAAACTCCTGGGCTGAAGCGATCCTTCTGCCTCAGCCTCCCGAGTAGCTGGGACTACAGGCATGTGCCACCATGCCCGGCTAATTTTTTCTGTTTTTAGTAGAGATGGGGTCTCGCTCTTGCTCAGGCTGATCTCGAACTCCTGTGCTCAAACGATCCACCTGCCTCGGCCTCCCCGAGTGCGGGGATTACAGGTGTGAACCACCACATCCGGCCATGCCTGGGTTTTATTAAGTGTTAAATAATTGTTCAATGAATGTATGAAAGGCAATACCTGCTGACCCAGAAGTACAAGAGTGCAGTTTCAAGGGATTTAGACAGGGAGAGGTGACCAAGTGGTTTAGGCACATGTATAGGGAGTAGTGGGGGAGACATGACTGATTATTTTAACAACTATAGAGTTGTTATCAAGGGAGGGTAGGAGGCATGAACAAGTGGCTTTCCAGTGTACTCATAAACCCAGTTGTCACTTAACCCTTTCTTTACCTGGAATGGTTTTTCAGAGTAACTGGCTTAACTTCAGAACTATACCAAGAAAGTCAAGTTAATTTATGCATTTCAAGTTAAGTTATCCATTGATTATGGGAAACCATTCTAATATTAAAGACTTGATGTGACAATCTTAGAAAATGTGTGATGAATGACAAAAATAACTCTGGAAAAACTAGATCACTTTCTTCTAAATGTAATCCAATTATACCCAGTAAACATCAATTGCAAATCTATGCATAAAGTATTACAGGTTATAAGGATGGACAAGCCAGAGCCTTCCTTTAGAAAGTTTGTAATTTACTCTATAGTCATCAAACTTCTTGGAAATAGTTTTTGAAATTTTTAAAACATTTCTGAAAAAGGAATGACTTATCCATTCCTGATAGACAAAATCTCTTGAATTGTGGGTTAAAAACCCATTTCCATCATTTTTCTTCCAGAAGCTGGAAGAAGCTATAGATGTCTAAATACTATCATTTTACTTTTAGATAAGCATTAAAATATGAGGACTGGAACATTACAATCTTAATCAGGAAATCTGAGTCCCAGTTCTACTGGCTTTTAATTGTGTCCCTGTCCAATTTCTTCTCCATAGCTAGTAGGGGAACATTTCTGTATGTGAATCCAATCACGTCCTTCCCCTGCTAAAAATCTCTCCACGACAATTCACTTTAGCATAGTCACTTCTGCATTTATTCAGTGCTAACAAAATAAACCAGCTGTATGTTATCCCCCAAAGATACACCAGAAATGAAATGACATAGAAAGCTTCAAAATAAAGGGATGAACAGAAACATACTCTAAAATAATAACAAAAGGTACTAGATGTGAAATGTTAAAAACAGTATAAATAGAATTCAAGTAAAAATTTTAATTAAAAATATTTTTAAATTGATAAAAGAGTAAATATGTTTTAAAAAATTAGTCACAAATCTTTAAGCTCCTGCTAACACATCAAGCAAAAACAATTAGAATTTTAAGGACAAATTCATGAAATCATAAGCATAATATGGTCCAATAAATTACCTCTTTAAAAATTTTACAGAAGAATATGAGATGTAAGGTATAATGAATATGAATAAATCAGTAAATATAATAGCATGATTAACTTTAGATATAATATGTATATATAGCCAACAAAAGCAAATTCACATAATTTCCAAATATCCATGGAACAATGGAAAAAATGGCAGAGCATGAACAACAAAGAAAAATCACAACAAATCCTCAAAGAAGAAATCATATGGCTCATATTCTCTGACTACATGTTAAAAAAACCTGGAAACTAACAAGAAAATAAAAGCCAAAAAGACTCATTTACTTTAAAATTGAAAATAATCACACAGAATAGTCTAGTAACTCTTCAGATAAATAAGATGTCAGAACTGAAATTACAAAGTTTTTAGAAATAAATAAGAATAAGAAAACCTTATACAAAAAAAGCTGTGTTTTGTGCCGTTACTCAGAGCACACTCCATAGATTTCGATTTCATTTATTAGAAAACGAGGTAAAGTGACTTCACGGCATTTTATCACAGATGTTTATACATTCTCCTTCTCCAAATCAGATTGAAATGCCAGTAAATGTATTAACACACTATTGATTGATGAGGGAGAGGAGAAAACATTAAGGAGTTTCAATGTATTTTGGAAAGTTAAAAAGCACCTGATTTAACTGAACAGCTTAACTTATTACCTGAGTATCTACAGACAATGATACCAACACGTATGTGAAATTTGCCCTAGAACCTCTATCAGGCTGGGCTCTAAATGACACCACAGAGTGTGGAAGGTGCAACAACTGGGTCATGGGGCTGACACAGGGAAATGGCCTGGAAGTCTCTACACATAGTGGCTGGACACTTAGGTCTTTTCCTCCACTATGCAGCCAAGCAACTTGCTCTCCACACCTGCCCACGTGGCACCAAGAGTACATATTCTAGAGAACTTGAACTATTGACGCCTAAATCTTGAGGACACAAGGAACACTATTAAACGAGAGGTCAGGGGAGTGGAGCAGGATTGAGAACAGGAAGATAAATGGCCTGACGGTGTCCATCAGAATGCCAGCAGTCAGATGAATGACTGACTTCACTCCGGAGGAAGTGAATTCTGGATGCTAATGTTTGAAGGCCCTTCAACAAAAATGTCATTGCATAATCCCTTCACCAGACTCTGACTTATGTACAATGAGAATTGAGTATATGATTAAGGTGTAGAAAATATGGATAATTTAATAATATTATTGCTAGGATAATTGATTATACAGTCAGAAAAACAGTAAAGTAATATCCCTTCCATTCATCACAAACACAAAAAATCCTAGATGAATTTGAAAATGAAATGTATTTAAAAAAACTAATCAACTATTAGGCCCAGATGTAAATGTTTATTATATAATTTCAGCAAGAGTAGAAATGTCATGGAACCCAGAAACCATAAAAGCAAAATTTGATATATTTTACAATAAAAAATAAACAAAAAAGATGTGCTTCCATATGGCAAATACACCATAAAAAGACAGTTGACAGTCTGTCAAAAATATTTGTAGTCCTTATAAGACAAGAAGTAAGCATCAATACTACCTAATGAGCTTGGGAAAATTAACAGGCAAAAATCAAACAACCCAACGGAAATTAAATTGCCAAAGGATATGACAAGAAAAGACATGTGTGAGCATGGTCTTTGAACCAAACAGATGAGTAATGTTTTACTCAGCATTAAAACCAGCCCAAGAAAAAAGCCATAATGCTAATCAGTTCATGACTACCAGCTGAGGAAAAACATACAGCTAATAGAATATGACTCACTTGTGGGAGGTAGCCACCATCATTTTGTAAACACAGTGCCTGGAAAGCTGCTAAAGGTTCTTAATGTTAATGATGCCTAAAATCCCCACCCTCTCTGAAGCCATCCTAAAATGCCATGCACTAGCTAATTCTGTGGAGCGGGAAATTAGCTGTAGAGAAAAGTACCAAGATCCATGGTGCTTCTAGCTTTTTAATATCAGAATAGTGTCCTCTTAGACTTCTATTTTCCATCAAAAGATGCTCACCAAAATTGTAATATATTAAGAATGTAGTTGAGACGCCTCATATGAGGAGCCGGAAGAATTTGGTTTCTTTTTTTTTAATAGACTTTATTTTTTAGAGCAGTTTTAGGTTGACAGCAAAATTGAGCAGAAAGTACAGAGATTTTCCATATGCCCTCTGCCTCCACTGATGCACAGCCTCCCCCATTATCAACATCCTCCCCACCAGAAAATACATTTGATACAATTAATGAACTTACATGGACACACAATTATCACCCAAAGCCCATAGTATACATTAAGTTTCACTCTTGGTGTTGTACATTCTATGGGTTTGGATAAATGTATAACAATATGTATCCACCTTCATAAAATTATACAGAGTAGTTTCATTGCCCTAAAAATCCTTTCTGCTCTACCCAATCATCCCTCCCTCCCCCTTAATCCCTGGCAACCACTGATCTTTTTACTATTTCCACAGGTTTGCTTTTTCCAGAATGTCATATACATTAGCTGGAACCTACAATATGTTTTATTTGTTCTATTTTTTAAAGCCACAATTTACTCCATGTGATTTTGGGAATGTGATTAATTTCCTTAATATCCTTGGACATTGATTTCCTCATCTGCAAAATGGTGACAGGGTACTTGCTCTGCCCACCTGCACCCTGGGAGAGTTGTGAATGTTGAATCATGCAACAGTGCTTTGGAAATGGCTACTCTGTAACAAAAACCACAGGGAAGAGAATAAACACTAGCTTCCAAAGATGAAAAAGTCCTTTCCAAAGACTGAAACTTTGTGGTCTGTTGGAAAAGTTTGGAGAGGATAGGATATCTATTTGTTTCCTGTTTTATACACAGAAAAACTGAAATAAGTTACCTAAATTCTCTATATTTAGGTAACTTAACTCTCTATAATTCTCTATATTTAGGTAACTTACCTAAATTCATACAATGGGTCACTCTTCATTTGTGTATTTTCTCTAGAATATCCTAACAGTACCTATATTCCTTAAAATGATAAAAGGAAGCCAGTGGTTTCATCTTCACTTATAAAATCACATTTTACTCGAAAGTTGTTATGGGCTGAATTGTGTCTCTCCCAAATTCATATGTTGAAGTCTTAACCCCTACTACCCCAGAAGGTGACTGTATTTAGAAACAGGATCTTTAAGGAGGTAATTAACTTCAAATGAGGTTATTAGCGTGAGCCTCCATCCAATATTACTGCTGTCCTTAAAAGAAGAAGAGATTATGACACAGACAAGTTCAGAGGGAAGACCACAGGAAGACACAGGGGAAAATGGCCATCTACAGGCCAAGGAAAGAGGCTTCAGAAGAAACCAAACTTGCTGACACCTTGATTTTGGAACTTCTGGCCTTCAGTATTTCGAGAAAACAAATTTCTATTGTTCCAGCTACCCAGTCTATGGTACTTTGTTATGGCAGTCACAGCAAACTAATACAGAAGGGTTCTTATTGTTTTTGTGAGCTTGGTTTGTAAGGGGATCCCTTTACCAAAGTAAAAGTACATGAACATGGCAATGATATCAATCTGGTTTATAGAATTAGGAACATCTTTCTTTATTGAGAATCAGATTCACACTCTGAAATGGACTTTCTGAGCCCAGAATGTGTAATTTCTGACTAACTGGAGGTGAAGAATATAGAATACATCACCCAGTTGATGGTAATGTTTTCTATAATTACATGTCCTAGTTAAGCACATTCATGGGCTTGGCATATTTTCATAAATCATCAGCTATGTGTGCCCCATTAATAAATAAGTGACATGTAGTGAGATGACAGTGGTACAAGTTAGAAATAGGCTGTCTATGCCCTGGGGGTAGGAACAGAGATAGGGGAGGAACAGAGATAGAGGCTGGGATTAGCCAAACTGTGGAGGAGACACTAACCACGCTGTGGCCAAGCACCACACAATTCTTTCATGTGAACCAAATTGAACTCCTTGGAAGTTTGTAAACTTGAAATGAGTTCTGGATCATGAGCTAGGGAAGAATGCCCATAACAGTGTTCCTTAAATTTAATGTACTTAAGAATTACCTGAGCATCTTGTTAAAATGCTGATTCTGAATTAGGCAAGTCTGATGAGAAAGGGCATAACATTCTACAACAAGCTCTGAGGTAATGCTAATGCTGCACGTTTGGAGACGACACTTTAAGCAGCACGTGATATAGTAGAAGAACAAAAGTGGAAGGCAAGTAGACCACAGAGGCATCAAAAGGAAATTTAGAGCCACTCAGCCTCATTTTGAAATTGAAGAAATACAAATTAAAACAACCAGATAGAATGCTCTTCCTATGCATTTGGCAAAACTCTGAAAATTTGATGATGCATGCTAGCAGGGAGTATGGAGTTTTGTTATGCATCAGTGGTTGCAAGTGCTAATAAATACAACTGTAAAGGTGAGAATTTGGCTTTAGCTACTATAATTGAAAAGATACATTTTTCTAGCCTGGTATTTTGACTTCTGTAAATGTATCCCACAGATATACTCAAATTTATGCAAAATAGTCTATACTTTTGGTAAAACAGTTGTATGTGTGAGTATATTTATATGCTAGAATATGCACAAAATATTTCTGGAAAACTACAAAGGAAAGAAATACCAGCATAACCTCTGACAGAGGAGAATGTTTAAGGAGCCAGGAGTTTGGGATGGGAGGAGATTTACTTCTTACTTTTGTACTGGGTGACTGTTAAAAAATCATATTCATGAATTAATTTGCTTTTAGTTAAGAAGGGGATGGGGTGGGGTGGGAGAGATAATTTAGAAAGGCTCATGAAATATGGGGCAGCATTAGGACCAAGAGGGTGATGCTGCTTTCTTTTCTCTCTGAGGTCCCACCAAGGAAGCAGCCACCATTGTCTGCTCACAGCAGCACTGTCCACCAGTTTCTGGGTTCCTCCCTGCTGCTTGCCCCAGGCTCTTAGTATCTTGGGGTGCCCAGAAGTAATGTTGTGCCTCTGGGGAACTTTAGGTATCAAGGGAAAGAATTTCATGCAAGACAGCTGCAGAAAGGGGGAAATTTATTATAAACGCATATGTGGAATGAATTACAACTGGAACATCTTCACATACCGAAGCTATTCTATTCATAGGAAGCAGACTCGCTGTCTTTCCGAATCTCTTTGTCTCTGAGTCAGCCTTAGCATCTCTCTCTCTCTCTCTCTCTCTCTCTCTCTCTCTCTCTCTCTCTCTCCCCTCTCCTCTCCTCTCCTCTCCTCTCCTCTCCTCTCCATATACATATATGTCAGCACCTTCTTCCCTCCCCACTATTGGGCATTCTCACTCACTCTGGACTCTGTATTTCTTCTTTAGCTTCCGCTATTTGCATTTACTTCCTGTTCACAACGTGGAGCTCCCTATTGTCTTCATAGCTCCGACTCTACAACATATATCTCATGTCTTAATTTCTGATTCCCAAAGGTTTTACAGTTTTTCCAGTGTTTCCTTATTCCAACTCCTGAAAGGGTGGACTCTGACCCCCCTTGACCATATTATGACTCAGTCGGTGTGAATCATTGTGTGGAATGGCCCCTGCACTCCCTGCAGAGGCTGTTAGTCTGCTGGTTCATATACAATGGGGTTCTCTATGGTTTAAACACTATGACTAACATTTCTAAGACAGATTCTATCTCCAAATCCACTTCTTTCTTAAACACCCAGGCTTGACGTCTAGGATGAACAAGACTTGACTGCTTGCAATTCTCCAGTCTTCTGTGGTGTGTCACTTATCTTTCTGTTCATGAAACAGAAAGTCTGACTCTTCTGCAGAACTCGTGCCACTTGCAGACCACAGACAGAATGAGATGGGTATCATCTTTCCATTTACAAAAAGATTTACAAAATGCAGACAGGATCACACCCTGGAGGCTGAGAAAACAGCACTCCTGTGAATTCCTGAAAGAAAAACATACTTTTTTCCAGCTGTGGTTTTTTATAACTCACTAGCTTAGCAAAGTACAGAAAGTAAAGAAATAGAGTGTAACAGCTAGATGTTTTTCAATACTGTATTTGAACAAAACAATTTAGAGCATTCTTTACCCACCCCCTCTTCCATGCATATGCATTACATTTAGCATATATATTCCTTAGGCCAAAAAGAATGCCCACTTTGGCTTAATTCTTTCTGATTTACAACCCTCACTCTATCCACTGCAGAGAAATAGGACTGGGAACCCAAGACTCTGCAAGGAGTCCAGCGCCCGGAGCAGTATCACCAGGCTCCCCTTTATCTGGGAAAAAAAAACCTTGGAGAAAAGTGATGCTTGGTCTCTTTATGCTAATGCTTATGGCATCTCTGCCCTCATGTCCCATGGCACCTGTTCAATATTCTCAAAAAATTAGGGATTCTCAATGGATGAAGGCTTTGGTTGCTTCTGCAAGCACCTTGGGGGAGGCTCTTAAATGAATTGTCTCTGTTCCTGGTAATCACATTTATTTACTGGCCTGATATGACCACCCTTTCAGTTACAACCCTTCTGCCCTTCCTAGGTGGTTTTAGAAATTGTTTTTTAAATAAAATGTGTTTAGATTGGTGGTGGCACAAGATGCAGCATAGGATCCAATTAGCTTTTCAGCTAAACTGGGAGAAGGTTCAACTGAGCATTTAAATGTCAGAAGCAAGTTATATCTCTGCCCCTCCAGGCAGGACAAGTGGGATTTCAGCACAGACTGCTAACACACAGTCTAATTATTAGAAAACCGAAAAGCAGATGAGATGGGCAATGAAGACCATTTAGAGGAACAAAGCCTATTCTCAAACAAAGAGGTCAACCTGCCAGTCTTTTTTCTGAGTTTTGCACATCTGTGAGAACCAATTTGTTCCCAGCTATGCTGGCTGCAAACAAAAATCTTGTGACTACAGTACAGTCACCTCTCCTCTCTGTCCAACACTCTAAATGTAGAGAAATGTAGATGTGGATGTTCTTTCCTTGTCAACACAAGAAAATTATGATGTCAGATTCCACTGTCCAAAATAAAGCCCAACAGTCCTAGAGTTAATACCGACAGTATAATGAATGACTAAAGATTCCAATGAGATCTGTGCAAGATAGAGAGCTTAATCTATGTCCCCATGAACTAGTGTGTTAGCCATTTCCCCCCAGATTTCTAAGAAGGAGCTAGATTTAAAAAATAACAACATTAAAAAAAATCCCAGTTCCTTTCCCTTTCTCCCTCTGTAGTCTTCAATTTTTAACTTATGTTGGTATTGTTGTCATTCTTGTTTTTAATTTTTCCTTATCTTGGTGGTTTTATTTTTAATTTTCTTTAAATTTCTCTAAAGAGAAATACATCAATGAAAAGGCACAAAAACCTTGAAACAAAAGCCAGAAGACCATTTTGGACTTGGAAAGAGAGTATCTACTGAAACCAAGTGGGTGCTGAGGACACAGTGGCTCTCAGAGAAGAATTAATAATGATAACAGAGTTTGATCTGCCTCGGATTTTGTTAATGAAATTCTCCCCTTCCCATAGCCACCAGAAGAAGATGAACTGGAAGTGGTAGCTCACCACAGACTATTCTGTTCTAAATATTTCTCCTCATTTAACCTTTGAAAGACAAGGATGCCCTTTTGCTGGAATGGGACCCTTCCTTCCGGGTCCCCATCCCATTGGAGCCTCAGAGTGCTCAGACCGGATGCGCTCTCCAAGGTCCAAGTTACACTGAATTGGGTCAAATAACAACTGTCTGGGAATCTCATTTGCTTCTAATTTTCAGATTCAGGGGCACAAATAGAAAGAATCCTAAGCTGCCACTTGGATGAGTGAAATGAAAAGGTCTATGTTAGCAATATTATTAATTTAATCCACGTGGGTGGGTTGTGATAGTAGAGAAATAAGCATGAGTGGTTGGGAAGAATCTGTGATGAATAAAAGGCCCCATCCTTGGTGTCAGAAAGACTAGGTTTTACAGCCATCTTTTACTAGCTAAGTACTTTCTTTTAACATAAAATCATTTCACAGCTGGAATATACCTTAAAATATCTTTGAGAGTTTCTTTCTAGCTTTTTCGTTCTATGTCACATCAATCCTTGGGACCAGGGACACTCAAAGAAGGAAGTTACAGGGTTATTAAGTGAGAAAAAAATGGCAGGAAACAGTAACTTATCTCCAACTTACAGCTCTGTGTGCCAGCAGATAGCATTGAGCATTTTACATGAGATCCCAGGATGCTGGTGACATTTCTCCTTTCATCTATTTTATTCAATTTGTTAGCCTTGGGACATCTTTTTAAAACCTCTCTTCTCTTCCTTTTTACATCTCCTATATACCAGCTACCACTTCAATTGTTTTTTCTCACCAAATATGCCCTGATGTGACCCCCACGCATGGTGTGAAAATGAGTTGGTCTGAACAGCCACTGACACAGCAGGAAAATTCCATCATGGCTGGATGGGAGATTTTTTTTTTATCTGATTTTTTTAAAATGTCCTATTAATAATGATGCAAACTAATTTCCTTTCCAGTATTTTTGCTTCCTCAAGCTTCCAAGGTAGTTTCACGAACAAGAAGCTAAAGGTGGAGAGTGCAAGCTCCAAACCCAGAGTGCCTGGGTCTGCCTTGACTCTGCCACTTAACTCGTTATGTGATCTTGGGCAAGTTACCCTAGAAAACGCTGGTTTAGTTTTGCCATCTCTGAAATGAAGATAACAGTACCACTTGAGGGTTGTTGTGAGAATTAAATTAGTTAATTCACGTAATTTAATGCTTGGTTCATAGTAAGCACTTAGGGCAGTTGATCCTTGAACACTGTTGGGGTTGGGGATACTGACCCCCACATGGTTGAAAATAACTTTTGACTCCCCAAAAACTTAACTACTAATAGCCTACTGTTGACTGGAAGCCTTACCTATAACATAAACAGCTGATTAACACATATTTTGTATGTTACATGTATTATACAATATATTCTTACAATATAGTAGAGAAAATAAAATGTTATTTAAAAAAAAAAAGAAGCTAAAGGAAAATGTAGTCTCAGTGTATGCTTTTAGGATTTAGATTTTTTCCCTAAATTTATTTCATCACTAATGGTGGATGCCTTGTAGTATAGGAGAAAAATTCTTTTCTTTTATTTTTTTAGTATACAATTCAGTGATTTTTATTTTATTTTATTTATTTTTCAGCATATTATGGGGGTACAAATGTTAAGGTTACATATATTGCCCTTGCCCCCCTTCCCCCCTTGAGTCAGAGCTTCAAGCGTGTCCATCTCCCAGTTAGGAGAAAAATTCTTAAAGTGGTCTTCTAAAAAGGTTACAGGCTATTCATTTGCTAAATATTTATCAAACAATTATTGTGTACATAGCACTCTGATAGGTACTAGGAAGGAATATGAAAAAATATGCACATAGCAGTGGCAAAGCCTTGTTTCCCATTCAATATCTCTTTTATAATTGTTCTTGTACTCCAACCATTAGCCCATCTATTAGCAAATTATGCCAGCCCTATCTTGATTGTTTATTTATATGTATTCTTTAGAGATGGGGTCTCACTATATTGTTCAGGCTGACATGAACTTCTAGGCTCAAGCGATCCGCCCATCTCAGCCTCCCGAGTAGCTGAGACTATAGGCCTACACCGCCACACCTGGATAGGCCTATCTTTAAAATAGATACTGCAGCAGAGGTTGTTAATAGAAACTGTTAAAAGGACCCATCAATAACAAAATTCCTAAATAAATTATGGTACAATACATGACGGAACACCACCAGTACAAAACAATGAGCTAGATCCACACTCATGGACCTGGAAACATTGCTAGGAAGCTAAAAAAAAACGTTGTAGGACAATATATATGGTAGGATTCTGTTGTTTAAAAGTTATAATGGATGGAGTTGTAGGTGATCTTCATGTTCACTTTGTTATTTTTAAGTCTTTGCAAGAAGTATGTTAACTACAAATTTAATTTATTTAATTAATGATGATAATAGCTAATCTATTTTATCGCTTATGTGTGCCAGACATTGTGATATTTATATAAATATGTAAGTCAGTTCTTACAACAATGTTACAAAATTTGTACTATCATTTTCCTCATTTTTATTTATTTATTTATTTATATTTTAAATTTTTAAAAATTTTTATTATTGTGGGCACATAATAATTATATATATTTATAGGGTACAAATGATGTTTTGATCCAGGCATACACTGTGTATTAATCAAATCAGGGTAACTGAGGTATCCATTACCTCAATTTATAATATTATTTCGTTGTGTCAGGAACATTCCAATTCTACTCTTCTAGTTAGTTTAAAGTATACTCTAACTTATTGTTAACCATAGTCACTTTGTTGTGCTATCAAATATTGTTCATTCTATCTATCTAACTATAATATACTTTATACCCATTAACCATCCCCACTTTATTCCTCCTTTCCTGCTATCCTTTCCAGCCTCTGGTAACCATCATTCTCCTGTCCCCATAGATCAATCGTTTTATTATTGAACTCCTACATAGGAGTGAGAACATACAAGATCTATCTTCGCATGCTTGGCTTATTTCACTTAACGTAATGTTCTCCAGTTCCGTCCATGTTGTTGCAAGTGGCAGGATTTTATCCTTTTATATGAATATATAATATTTAAGAAATCATTTCCCAGACTAATGTCCTGAAGGGTTTCCCCAATGTTTTCTTTTAATAGTTTCATAGTTTCAGGTCTTAGATTTAAGTCTTTAACTCACTTTGATTTTATTTTTGTATAGGGTGAGAAATGAGGGTCTAGTTTCATTAGTTTGCATGTGGATATCCAGTTTTCCCATCACTATTTATTGAAGAGACTGTCCTTTCAACAATGTATGTTCTTAGTAGCTTTGTTGAAGATAAGTTCCTTATAGATGTGTGAATATATTTCTGGGTTCTCTATTCTGTTCCATTGGTCTATGTGTCTGTTTTTATGCCAGTACCATACTGCTTTGGTTACTACAGCTCTGTAGTATAATTTGAAGTCAAGTAATATGATTCCTCCAGTTTTGTTCTTTTTGCTCATGATGGTTTTGGGTAGTCTGGGTCTTTTGTGGTTCCATATAAATTTTAGAATTATTTTTTTCTATTTCTGTGGTGAATGTCATTGGTATTTTGACAGGGATTGCATTGCATCTGTAGATTGCTTTAGGTAGTATGGACATTTTAATAATTATCAATTCTTCCAATCTATAAGCATGGAATATCTTTACATTTTTGGGGGGTGTTCACTATAATTCTTTTTATCAATATTTTATAGTTTTCATTATAGAGATCTTTCACTTCTTTGGTTAAGTTTTTTCCTAGGCATTTTATTTTATTTGTAGCTATTGTAAATGGGATTACTTTCTTGGTTTCATTTTCAGATTGTTTGCTGTTGGCATATATAAATGCTACTGATTTTCGTATGTTGATTTTGTATCCTGCAACTTTACTGAATTTGTTTATGAATTCTCATAGTTTTTTTGTGGAGTCTTTAGGTTTTTCTAGATATAAGGTTATATTATTTGCAAACAAGGATAATTTGACTTCTTCCTTTCCAATTTGGATGCCCTTTATTTCCTTCTCTTGTCTGATTGCTCTAGCTGAAATTCCAGTACTATGGAAGTAGTATGAAGCAGTGGTGAAAGTGGGCATCTTTGTATTGTTCTAGGTCTTAGAAGAAAGTTTTTTAGTTTTTCCTCATTTAGTATGATACTAGCTGTGGGTCTGTCATATATGGCTTTTATCATGTTGAGGTAGTTCCTTTTATCCCCAGTTTTTTTGGAGTTTTTGTGATAAAGAGATGTTGAATTCTATCGAATGCTTTTTCAGCATCAATTGAAATGATCATGGTTTTTGTGTTGCTTTAATATGTTGTTGAATTTAGTTTGCTAGCATTTTTTGAGAAATTTCACATTTATGTTCATCAGAGATATTGGCCTATAGTTTTCCTTTTTTGTTGTGTCTTTGTCTAGTTTTAGTATCTGAGTGATATAAGCCTCATAGAATGAGTCTGGGAGTTTTTCCTTCTCCTCTATTTTTTAATAGTTTAAGTAAGATTGGTATTACTTTTTCTTTTAATGTTTGGTAGAATTCAAGAGTGAAGACATCAGGTCCTGGGCTTTTCTTTGTTGGGAGACTTTCTCATTTTTAGATGAAGTAACTGAGATTTAGGGAGGTTAAGTAACTGGCTGAAAAGCACATACCTAGTAAATAATAAAGCAAGGCTTCAAACTTATGTTTTTGTACTCTGGTTTCTGAATCCTTTGACCACATATTGATTGTACATTTTTCATTCTAGTAATAGGTCTGAAAGTAGAAAGTATAGTTTTTAATTAATTAATTTATTCATTCGTCCACCCATTCCTTGCTGTCATTCAATATATATGTTAAATACTTACCGTGAGGCCTTACCATGTCTCAGGCTCTGTATACTAGATATACTAATTAGAGAACTATACATGAGGTGATTATAAAGAATAAGTTATTGAAGAAGAGAGTGTGAATGTCTTTCATCTGTATTCAGAGAGAGATTTTCTGAATAGGTCCTTAGGGATGCTTATCTTTGCTGGTATTATAGTATTTTGAGCAACTTTTCCCCCAACTAAATCTCTCTAGCACTACCTTCTGACTTCAAATCACAGAATCCAATACTTGCAGGTGCTTACAAAATATACTGCCTGAGTTCCAGTTGAGATTATGACCACCAGTGAAATCATGCCATACCTTGACACATAGCACAAAAAGTAAACAATCTCAACACCTACGTGACAGCTGCCATACTAGGCAAACCAAAGTCCCTAATGTGGAATTTTCAAGAAGCAATTGAAATGAAGTCTACATAATTTCCTTACCAATCAAAAAGCTGACTTCCACCTCCATCTCCCTCCCACCTCAATGCCTTCTTCTGTTTTGTCCCAAAAGCTCTGAAGTATTATAGCTTTACAAATGTCCTGGTTTTATTTTCTTGTTATGTAGGAAAGACAGAATGAGATCCTTTGTGGACATGCAAGGAAATTCTCAATTACATTTTATTCTTTTAATGGAAATTACATGGTTCCTTTTCTTTGAATATTTTTCAGTTGGGTTAAAGGGTGCTGGCATTGAAAATGTTCTTACACTGAAAAAATAGTTTTTGCCAGGAGGGTTTGTACCAGTTTGAAAAATAATGGAATGTGCTTCCAAATAAACAAATGTGTCACAAGAACTAGAAGCCAAGAGTCTAAAACCAAAAAAAAAAAAAAGTAAAGAAAGAAAGAAAGAAACTCATCCTTAACATCTGTTTAAGTATATGTCAGTACTTGAAGCAAAAAATTAAACCGCACTGGTTATAGCTGTCTAGGCTCTCACAATGTGACATATGCTTTGATAGGTCCAACTGGAAAGCAGGACCCAGGAAGAGTCAGTATTGAGCTTGTAGCCAGTGATTCTTTGGATTATCAGAATTTGGCTTTAAGTTTCAAAATGTGCTCTCAAATCTCCTGATTAAATTGTCTTACTACAGATAACCAGAGGGTGATACATATAGTTTTAAAATATGAAAGGTCTTTAAAAAATCTTTAATCTATGAAATTGTGTTAAAAATGAGAAAACTGAGACACATAAAGGCTAATGAATTTGACTAATATCCAACAGCTAGGTAGTGGCAGAACTCAGACCAGAACATAGGCCCCATGACTGAGAAAATGTATTCTTTCCTCTATGTTTGCACAACTTTTATGCAGGTAAGAAAAGTGGGTAAAGAATGAAGCTTGAAAAGCAGGCTAATCTCTCTTTTTTTCCATGTGTACCTGAATACTCTTGAACCTGCCATATACTCCAACATACATATAAAAATTATACCAAGTAATAAAAGATGTGATATGTGACAAACTTTAAAAGATATGCAAAATTAGGACATGGCCACTGAAACTTTGAAGATTAAATGAGATACATAAAAAAAAACTTAACATAGATCTTGGCACCTACATAGAGCTTAATAAATACAAAAATTACCTGGAACATAAAGGGGAAGTCAATCAAGCTTCAAAATCATGCAGATATGAGTTGGCATATTAGTTCCTAACTTACTAGAACTTGCCTAACATATCAACATTAAGTCTCAATTTTCTTATCTGTAAAATGGGGCTAGCATTAGGACCTATTCAGAAGGTTTGTGAGCATATGTGTATGAAACACCTTGCTCTGGACCTACCTTGTAATATTTGGTCTAGTCTAGCTGTTCCAGCATCAACGAGTTATGCCAGGTCCTTTCCCCCCCAAAAAGTCCTACCGTAAGCCTGATTTTCATGGAAGAAGATGGTATCTCATCAAGACAACCCCATTCAAATCTCTCTCTTTTCTCTCTATTCTTTTGGTCACCAATTTGACAGCCACCATTGGCTTTGTGGGTAGGGCCGAGATACATGGGAGGAATTCAGTAAACTCTAGTGGTTTCCCCTCAGCAATTGCACTGCAAGAAAATATTTGGAATTAAAGAGTAAAGTAGGTCACTAATGAAAAGAAACTATTATAGAAAGCTGACAGTTTGGTAGGTAGCTAGCTATGGTGTGATGCTCACCTGTGTAAAACAATGGTGGAGAAGAGCAGATAGGACAAGATGAGACAATGTTGATAGCTATTCTAAGTCTACTAGGCCAGTAACATTATTTGTAGCAAACTGAGATATAAAGTGAGAAATCAATGAGCATTTGCTGATGATATTGGATAATAATACAGTAAAAACCAGCAGTAATTAAGGGGTTTTTTGGTTTTTTTTTTGAGACAGAGTCTTACTCTGTTGCCTGGGTAGAATGCCATGGCATCAGCCTAGCTCACAGCAACCTCAAACTCCTGGTCTCAAGCAATCGTTCTGCCTCAGCCTCCCGAGTAGCTCAGAATACAGGCATGTGCCACCATGCCTGGCTAATTTTTTCTATATATTTTTACTCGTCCAGCTAATTTCTTTCTATTTTTTTTTTTTAGTAGAGACAAAGTCTCACTCTTGCTCAGGCTAGTCTTGAACTCCTGAGCTCAAACGATCCACCTGCTTCAGCCACCCAGAGTGCTAAGATTATAGGTGTGAGCCACCGCGCCAGGCCAGTGATTAAAGATTAATGCAGTATACAAAGACCGATTTGGGGACTTACCTGACTTAGCCAAATGTTGTCAAATAGAATTATTGTGGAGCCTACAATAGTGAGTTACAAAAAAATCATTTCAACTTTAAAAAAAATTTTTGAGATAATAGTAGATTCATACGCAATTATAAGAAATAGCATGGAGAGACCCCATGTAGCCTTTACCAAGTCTCCTCAAATGGTAACAACTTGCAAAGCTATGGAATAATATCGTACCTAGGATATTGACATTGATACAGTCAAGATATAGAATAGTTCCATTGCCACAAGGATCCTTCGTCTTGTCCTCTCATAGCCACATCCACCTCCTTCCTGGCCCCATTCCTTGCTTAGCCCCTGGCAACCACTAATCTGTTCTCCATTTTTATAATTTTATCATTTTAAAATGTTATATAAATGGAAACATACAGTATGTAAACTTTGGGGATTGGCTGTTTTTTCCCACTCAACACAATTCTTTGGATTTTCATCCAGGTTATTGTGTGAATTGATAGTTCATTCCTATTTATTGCTGAGTAGTATTCTGTGTTATACATGTATCAGTTTGGTCAACCACTCCCCTGTTGAAGGAGACCTGAGTTGTTTTCAGTGTGAGGCTATTATGAATTAAACTGCTAGAAATATTTGTGTGTAGGTTTTTATGTGAACATAAGTCTTTGTTTCTCTGGAAAATTGCCCATGTGTGCAATTGCTGGATCATATAGTAGTTATATATTTGATTTTTTTTCACATAAATGACCAAACTATTTTCCAGAGTGGCTGAATAATTTTACTTCCCTGCAAGCAATGTATGAGTCATCCGGTTTCTCTGTCCACATCCTGCCAGTATTTGGCATTATCATTATTTTAGCCATTCTGATAGGTGTGCAGTGATATCTCATTGTGGTTTTAATTTGCATTTCCTTAATTGCTAATGATGTTGAACATCCTTTCATATGCATATTTGCCACCTGTATGTCTTCTTTGGTGGAAATGTGTCTTCATGTCTTTTTCCCATGTTCTGGTTGAATTGCTTGCATTTTTACTGTTGAGTTTTGAGAGTAATTTATGTTCGAGATACTAGCCTTTGTCTGATATATGGCTTACAAATATATTCTCCTAAATTGTAGCTTTTGTTTTTATTCTATTAATAGAGTTTTTTGCTGAGGGAAAGTTTTAAATTTTGATGAGGTCCAATTCATTAATTTTTTCCTTTTGGATCATGCTTTTGGTGTCCAGTCTAAGAATTCCATCTACTCTTGGATCCCAAAGATTTTCTCCTATGTTTTATTCCTAAAAGTTTTATAGTTTTATATTTAAGTTTATTATTAGTTTGAGTTAATTTTTTATTAGGCATGAGGTTTAGGTAAACATTTATTTTTTTTGCCTATGGATGTCTAACTGCTCTAGCTCCACTTGCTGAAAAGGCTAATCTTCCTCCATTAAGTTGTTCTTGTGCCTTTGGGGGAAAAAATCAGTCTGGCATATTTGCTTGGGTTCTCTTCTCTTTCTGGGTTTTATATTTTGTCCCATTGATCAATGAGTCTATTCCTCTGTCAATTTAGTTTGGGAAGAATTGACATCTTTACTATGTCAAATCTTTCAATTTGTAAACAGGGTGTATTCTCCATTTATTCAGATCTTCTTTGATTTCTTTCAACAGAATTTTATAATTTTCAGCATATAAATCTTATAGATGTTTTGTTAAGTTTATATCAAAATATTTCATTTTCTTGGAGTGGTCATAAATGATATTGTGTTTAAATTTTGCTTTCCACATGTTCATTGTTAGTAAGTAAAAATGTGATTGATTTT
This sequence comes from Cheirogaleus medius, assembly GCA_008086735.1. Classification (NCBI taxonomy): domain Eukaryota; kingdom Metazoa; phylum Chordata; class Mammalia; order Primates; family Cheirogaleidae; genus Cheirogaleus; species Cheirogaleus medius. The sequence continues at coordinate 7,714,315 of VBSM01000813.1, read as the reverse complement.
TAAGTGTTGATCTTATAAATTGATCTTTTAAGAATCATGTTTTCTAACACGTATTTGTTAGTATTCCATTCTGTGTAAATTGCATCATACCTTGGGGAATATTAAGGTGTAGTTAATCTTTACATTTACAGCAAGTCCAGGCAACTTATATTTTGATTGTGTTCTTACCACTCAACTTACTGCTAGCAAAGTTTCAAGAAGTGAAAACTATAAGATATGATTTTATTCTGCTGATTATACAGGTTATACAGCATGTCTGAAGCACTGATGAGAAGTTTTGCAAAGGGACAGGAAGAAAATATTGAGTAAAATGAGTCTGATGAGTACAGCAGGGTGGGAGGGTCCCAGGCCTAGGTTTTGGGATACCTGGATTCTAATCGCCCTCCAGATTTTTTCTGTAGCTCAGGAAAGCCTCTGAATGACTTCTTCATCTGTAAATGGTTCATATCACACAAGTACGTTTTGTTTCCCAGCAACATATTTTAGAATCCAATGAGATTATACTCATGGACACACTTTGGAAACATAGAAATGCTGCACCAACATAAGGTTAGAAGATTTTCTCTCCTCCGGTGATTTAAATAATTAAGAGCCATTTTCCACTTGGAAAATGCTTTTACGTTTGAGTATCAAGGTGAAGTGTGTATTATCAAGGTAGCCCATCTACAAACAGCCATGTTTCTGGGGAGCGGGAGTTAATTACATCACACCATGTATGAGTGAGTGTCCTTCCATCCAGGCCAACTGGGCATTATTACAAGTAGAAGTAATTGCCCTGCCTTTCATCACTCGCCTAAATCATTAGAACACAAGATTATTAAACTAAGACCCTACCAATTTAGCTGCTCAATGATGGAGTCTATTAGACCATCTGCTACCTTATCAACACCAGGCACAGCAAGTCCAGGCAACTTTATACCCAACATGTAGCATCATACTGCTTCCAACTGGTCCATATACTATTTTTAAGTGATTGTTATTTAATTGCTAAGGCTAACAAGCAATCCAACGACTGCTTCTCAGCTGTCAGTAAGTCTTGCCAAAAGTGGACTGTTCGGTTCAGAAAGAGCCACTGCACAGCATAAGTTTATTTCAAATCATGTTATTCAGGCTAGAGTCTAGAAAGATTATTTCAGGAGGGCGTGAGTCTTAAAGACACAGGATTGTGACCTCATCTTCCTTTCTGTTCATCAAATTCTCTTAGGATGTGAAGGCTCAGTTGTTTTAAGAAGGTAAATAGCAGCTGAGAAATGAGGAGTATAGAAAATATGTGTGTTTATATTTGCCTCTTCTATCTGCCCTACCTCTTATCTCTCCCTGAAGGCAGAAGGAATTTCTATATTGTTCCACTATCATAGCCGGCACCTGGTAAGTCCTTAATAAATATTTCATAAATAAATGAATGTTGCCTGAATAAATATAGAGGTACACACACACATATATAGGGAATGAGGAAAGAGATTATATGCACACAGAGTTTGATAAGAGGATGAGTAAAGGTTTGCAGGAAACTCTAGACAGTTTAGTCACTTTCATTTCTTTCAGGTACTTCTGAGAACTAGAAAAACTGGAAGACATGACCTGATGCGTTGGAGAACTGACACACTGGCAAAGCATTGTGAAGAAAAAACAATAATGTTTTGGGCAAAAAATGGAATGGAGGATTTGCCATTCCTCTTTTCCCAAATAAATTCTGGTCTACCATTCTTGAATGACACAGCTACTCCATGAACTCCTAACCCCTGGAGTAATATGGCCTAACATATCTACTGGCACTTAACCATACATTGCTTGATAGTGGTATTTCACTTTTCACCTAAGTGTATGACATCATTATAAGCTCTTCAAAAGCAAGCCCAAAGTTGCATGTGTACTTTTTCACTGCACCTGGCTAAATATATAGCCCATATTGACCACTGCCGACTGACTGAGAGAAGGGCCTGTGTTCTATCTCCTCAGCAAGTTGACAGGGAGGGAACATGTGTCTCTAGACCACTTTCCATTAGGTTTTTCAAAGGTTCAAGGGAGTAAATCCACAAATTTTCAAAGATTCCCTTCTGATTCCCTTCAAAGAATTAACGGATAACAAAGGCCTCTCCTTTAAGAAAATTTCCCTAATATTACTTTAGTCAGATTGCTTAGTAGGCAAAATTTATTTTAAACATTTGAAAAGAGCAAAGGTGTAATAGAAAGAGTGAGTTCTTTGAAGTTAGACAAACTGAGATCAAATCCAGCCTCATTCCTTATTACCCTGTGAACAAAGGTAAGTTATTTAACCTCTAAATGTTTTGCTTTCCTCTTCTATAAAATGGTGATGATGAAGTGGCTGTGAGAATTAAATGAATGTGAAATTATTTAAGACAATGCCTGACACTTTGGTGAGTACCAATAAATGGAGATAATTATCAACTTTGGCCTCTCTGATCTTTGAATTCCTCTTCTGAAAAAGAGGATGACAGTAATATTCATCTCCATATGGTAATTGTAGGGATTGAATGTTCACCCCAGAAGGGGCAGTGAAAGGGGTGGTGGTATGTGAAAGTTATTGTCTTGAGGATACATTTCACTCCATGATAATTAATTTAAAGTATTATATTCCACATTAAAGCAAACACACACCTATATTTAAATAGAAAGAAAAATATGCATGAGTTCATATTAAAAGACAAATTTCAGAACAAATTTCTGGTTTGCTCTAGGATGCTTAGGGCTACCTTTTAGACCTTAGAGAATTATGCTCACACCACTCTGTTCTCAAAGTAATTTGGAGGAACAGTTTGAAAAACACTGTAGGAAAATGATGGTAAACCATAAAACACCAAAAAATATGAATTGAAGTGATGCATCCTGTGTCTGCTAATCTTTCTCAGTATGACCAAGGGCCAGGTGTCAGACATACATAGACTAAAACAAGTTTAAATTTGCTCTGCTATATTCTTAGCATAAGCCCATCCATCCCCACCCTTGTTAGTTTCCTTACCTCCAACAGCTCCTCCCACAAAAGGCTGTTCCACTTCCCTTGAGAGACTGAGAAACTCTTTGAGGACTGATTGGCATTGTGGATTTAACTCTCCCAAGGGGACATTTAGGTGGATTTCAGCAAGTTTCTGGAGGTTTTCAAGTGAATCCCATTCTCTGTGTTCTCCCTTCATAGAAAGTGGCAATTCTCAGGCCAAACACTAAGTTATGCTCTTAGCACTCATAGGAGTATCAGACTTTATATAGCATAGAAGGTTTTTCTAACTGTTAACCTGATAACTTGATGCTTAATTTTCTTAACAACTCTTCCTATGTATATCTGAAAGTCACACATTATTGGAAAATGTTTGTGTTGGGAAAGTTATTTGTTGCAAAACTATTATACACCCTGTCACCATAATAACAACCAACAAAAAATCCTCCTGAAACCAGTGAGTGGACCTGTAGTAAGCCAATAGTTATAAATAGTCTCTGGGTAAAATTGGGCTACTATACCTGTAGATTCTAGTTAATGCACATAGTAGACAATCAGGGTTGGGTGGATTTATTTGATCTTTCAACAAATATTTGCTGAGGGCCTATAATAGGCCACACATTGGGCAAGGAATTGGATGGACAGATGGATGAATGGGTAGATGGCGGATGTGTAGATGAATGGATGGATGGGTGGATGGATTTGTGATGGCTATATCAATGGAGAGATGGCTCTCTGAAATGTATGACAGTTAACACCTGATTCAAACTAAACACAATAACCCTAGAAAAGATCAAGGGTGCAGAGCGTATTGCTTACTAAGGAATAAGGTCAGATCTATAACTATTGGAGTACACACTATTTCAGATATAATTTGGGCTCTGAGTGGAATTTCCTGGGTGTTTGTGATAGTTAATCATAGGAAGGGTTACAAGTAATTTCAAATGTACTGGGTGAAAGCTTTTCTTTGATTATACCCCCAAAATACAGATGCCTTTAATCCTACTTGGAGTAAATGCTTGGGTCTTCCCCTGTTAGAGACTCTCCAAAGCCTCTCATATTGGAGCAGAGCCAACTTTTGAAGATAAAGTAAAGCTGAAATTTCACGGTATATTTTAATTTATATTTTCAGTTTTTATAAGCTGTCCCCAAACTGCTTTTGAAAAAAATGTTTCTCTTAATTATTTGCCTATTCATGTCCATGTAGTATATCCATTAAAAATGTCAGCTTCCCAAAGATAAGGACTTTCTGGCTATCTTGTTTGTAGTAACATCCTCACAACGTAGTCCAGTGCCTGGAACTTTTGTTGAGTGAATGAATGAATGACACAGGTTAAGTTTCATCACTGCTGTTGTGATATTATAATTTGCTACACATTGGACCCTATCTTGCCAATTATAACTTGTTTCATCTTTGCAGCTCCACTTTAGCCTTGATAATAATGTAAATTCAAACATAAAAGTAAAACAGGAGAAACAAGGAAACTGGATTGAAGTTAATGTTAACTGTATTCAAATAAAATCAGAAAAAGCCATTGTACCACACTGGTCTCTTCTTTCTCTTTGGCCACATAGTCACAGTGGCCTAACATGTTTAAAGATCAAGTTATTTCTTACTACTTCATCAGATTAAGTTAGATTACTTTTCTTGAAGAGGTGTGAATATTCTTCCTCTTTTTCTAATCTGGGAAGTTCTGGGCAGAAATATCTGCCTTTTAGTATAAATTCAAATGCAAGTAGATATTCTCTCCTGGTAATGTCCAAGCCTTGAAATGAAACAAATTACCCATTTTCTCAGTTACAAGTGTAAGGAGAACATTCTAGAATCAGAAAGAAATAGTCCTAGTTAATATTTTTTCCCCCAAGTCTTGTTAGTGTCTCTGGCCTTGGTATTGTATAATTTTCACCCATCAAGACAATGGCTAAAATAATGCCGGGATCCAATTATTCAGAAAATGTCAAATTAATTCTATCCTTCTAAAAATATTGACCAGCTTGCTAGATATTTACCACACTTTACTCATTTGTTCCTTTAAAATGGCACTTAGACATTATTTTCAATGAATAATAATCAGAATCTTAACAATATCCTTTCCATCCTCTCCCCAGCATATTAAGATTGCCCAGTGCTGCTATTTTTTAATTCAGCCAAGTGTCTTCCAAAGCCCTGGATTGAAGGACTCATATGCAAGTATAAGACCAGAAGAAAATACCCATCTATACCATTGAAAGCTGACTTGCCAGGGTACGTGTAAGTCTAGCCTGTCTTGAGGCAATACTTTATTTTGAGCTGGAATATTTTCCAAAGCAAGGGAAAAGATGGCTAATGCATCATTTGGGACCAGAAGTGTCCTTCTAAAGTTGAAGAAGTACCTGGAAGATCCTGTCTGTTATAAACTAAATTGTGCTCTCGTTCTCCTCTTCCCAGATTCATATGTTGAAGTCCTCATTTTGCAGATGGGGCCTTGAAGAGATAATCAAGGTCAAATGAAGTCATATGGGTGGGCCCTACTCCAATATGACTGATGTCCTTGTAAGGATAGAAGATTAGGGTAGACACACGCAGAGAAAGAGCATGTGACTGGAGACATAGACAGAAGATGGCCATGTACAAGCCAACAAGAGGGGCCCTCAGAAGAAACCAAACATGCTGATGCCTTATCTTGGACTCCTATCCTCCAGAATCGTGAGAAAACAAATTTCTGTTGTTTAAACCACCCAGTCTGTGGCCTTCATTTTGGCAGCTCTAGCAAACTAATATAGTGTTTCAGAAAATCTGGAGAAGAGATGCCTGATTTGGACAAAGGGGAAGACTAAGAAAAACTGAGGTTCTTTCAATCTCTGAGGTGGTAGAAGTCTGTGAAATATGACTAGAGATAGTTGCCAGCATAAAAAAATCAGAAGAGTAGACTTCAATGAAGACGAGGAACCTTTCCTTTTGGCCCTACTTATATTCAGGTGAAAACTAGATTGATTTCTTCTTTGTTCCCCAAACAGCTTGCATTAGCAACTGGCCACTGCCAAGCTTGGGCTGGGAGGGAAGAAGGCTTTATCAGTATGCAGATGAGGTGCTTGGGGCAGGCTGCTAAACCAAACACCCTTGTGTCAGCAGCCTTTAACCTGACGTAGGAATTCAGCCTCATTTCTGGCCAGCAAATCAATTCACCCAGAGAGAAACCTTGGGGATAAAATTCACACACCATCAGGAATTCAAAACCTTACCTCCTGCAAGACTGGCTTCCAACAATTTGGAATAATAATACACCCCAACACAAAGACCCAAAGCAACAAAGACCATCTCAGACTGCTTAAACACACTTAAAAAGCTCTAAGCAGATGGTCAGCTCCATCCCAAACTGAACAGGCTGCAGTGGACCTATCAAATGCCATGTTAGCACAACGCTTTCATCTTTATTCCAAACTCTAACACTTGCTAAGGATTACCAATGTCAGGCAAGCTCCATTTTCATTTTCATTTGGAGAAAGATATGAATTAGTCCCCTCCCTCAAATTTAGGTAAATAACTGTCTTAAAATCCATAAGCAGTAGCATTTTGTATATGTAAAATACTTTGTACTTTCTCCCCTCAGGGCTATACCTAGTGTACTTGACACCCTGAGTGGATCATTTTTAATGCCTCCTCCTCTATACAACAAAATTTCCAGCAAAAATCATGAAATTAAATGGATTATGGTCAGAAAATAAATGAAAACAGTAAAAGTTTTTCTTTTATTGAGCTTTGTATATCTAGTTACATTAGTGAAAAAGAATAATAAAATATCAAAGTTAAAAACAAAGAAAGGAATGAATTAATACTTTTTAATTAAATGCAAAAAATCCAAGGTAGGTAACTATGAAATCATAACACTAATTTCACATTGGAGTTTCTTGATTCATTTCTTAGTTAATTAACTAACACTAAGGAAGAAATATCAACTTTAAAGATATTCAAATTATTTAAGATATTTCATGTATAAACTAAAATTTACACTTACCAAATGAAATATTACACCTTACAGTTCACATCCTGGTTCACTATTTTAAGTTTTAAACACAAGTAAAAGCTTCAAGTGATCATAAAGACAAAAATGAAGTAACTTGAGTTCTGTTTCTTCATCTTTATTATTGTTTATTTTGGAATTGAAGACTCAAACTGTGCTTGAAGCAAACTTGAACGAGTCAGAACCATTGGGAACTCAATTCTGAAACAAATATATGTAGTTGAGTCCACAGGTTTCAGAAGCCAACCATAAAACTGGGACTCTTCCAAATTAACTTCCATGTAGATTACAAAGGGTAATAAAAATATGCTAATTTGAAGATTACACATACAGCAATTGTCTAGAACATAGACTCCAAAAGTTTGTGGGGAGGTAGGATATTAATTATATCACTCATAAGTTTAAAATTGTTGGTGGATTGTAATAATATTATACAAAACATATTCAGTTGTGATTTATGATTTTTGGACGATGCACTCCTATAGTGCCTGTATTTGCGAAGTCCGTTCCCAACACCCCACTCTTAGTATTCTGTTGACTCCTCTTCCCCACCAAAGTTAGGTACACATTAAGAGGCCCGAAGTGTTCTGCTTTGTTCCCACTGACTCCATCCTTTAGCCTAGAGAGCTGTGCCTCACTAAGCCACAGAAATGTTTTGACTTTCACCAGAGCTGCTAAGATTTTGAGAGCAGGGATTATATCTCTCCCTTCTTTATACCTCTCATGGCATACATGCCAATTAAATAACTGAATAAACCAATTTATACAAGATTTACTAATTTTTATTAAATGTACACATAACATCCTGGATAGTGATTCCATGCATATTTTATTTGAAAATAGTTATATCAAATTTTTAATATTAGAAGTCTTAGGTAGATGATGGATCTTACGAAGAAAAGCTTGAACAGAAGAAATCAGACATTAAAAAGTACATACTAAATAATTTCATTTAAATAAACTACAGAAACAAATAAACTAGGGAAACTATTCTAAGCTGCTAGGTGTTGGGACAGTTACCCATCATCCTGGGCAAAGCAGGGAGGTTGTGTTATGACTAAGCGGGAGTATAAGGGGTGTTTGGGAGAATCTAGTAATGTTTGGTTTCTTGATCTGGATGATGTCTGTATTGATATGTTCACTTTGTGAAAATTCCACAAGTGAACATTTATGATATGTGCACTTTTTAATAGGTATATAATACTTCAATAAAAAGATTTTTTTTTGTATAAGAAAAAAATTACAGAAAATGCATTAGGTATTAAAGAGGATAGATATATTTAGACCACATATAGGAAATAGATGATAAAACCTTTCATAGTTACGTATCTTTAATCTCTGTAACCTCCCACAATCCCTTAAAGCCACAGGGTTTTGTCAGTTTATTTAGACTAGTTATTAATAACTCCAGAACTAAAAGCAACTTTTAAAAATGTGCTCAACAACAGTTTGAGTTCCAAACTCACTCATCCTTTTTTTTTTTTTTTTTTAGAATCAGGATCTTGCTCTGTTGTCCAGACCAGAGTGCAGTAGTGCAGTGGTATGATCATAGCCCACTGCAGCCTCAAACTCCTGCGCTCAAGTGATCCTCCTGTCTCAGCCTCTCAAGTAGCTAAGAATAACAGGCATGTGCCACCAGGTCCAGCTAACTTTTTTTTTTTTTTTTTTTACTTTTTTGTAGAAATGGAGCCTTGCTATGTTGCCCAGGCTGGTCTTGAAATCCTGGCCTCAAGTGATCCTCCTGCCTCGACCTACCAAAGTACTGGGATTACAGGCATGAGCCACCATGCCCAGCCTATCTTCTTTTATATTTACATACCAGACTGACTCTGGAATGGTCTCTTGTCAGTGCTTTAATCATTCTTTTCTCTTGGTGCTTCTTCTCCTCCCTCTTGGCTTTTTTCACTTCCCTCCTTACACGAGCCTTTCTGCTTCCAGAATATTAATGTCAATATTTTCTTTCAGGCAACCTGAAAGAGGAAAATTTTCTCACTTTGTCCTCAAACCAAGTCAGCTGATTGCCTGTACATTCTTCTAGATTCCACCAAGGTTTATCAGTGATGCCCTTGAGTGTCTGAATCAACTGAACACCTTCATTTTCATTTTCATCTCTTTTCCTCTGAAAACTCCCAAACCCCTTGATTTTCCGTAAATCATACTATTTTTCCTGAAAGGAGGATGATTTGTGAAGGAAGACAATCTGTGAGGGAAAATTCCCATGGCCTGTAGGTAAAATGAAAAGGCATTTAGGGCATGAGAAAAGAAAAGGAAGAGAGGAATGAACAACAACAGCAAGTAGGTGAACCACAGTGAGTCACAAGTTTGCCGCAATTTAGCCCAATAGTAACAGAAAAACATTACTTACTGGAGTTTCTCAGAATCTGATGACAACAACAGTAATAAGAGTAGTATAAACAATTGCTATTATTTATCGAGAGCCTACTATATGCCAGGCACTAGGCTAACCACTCTGTTTTAGTCTTGGTTGATTGGCACAATAACAATAAGCCAATGATGTAGGTGTTTTCATCCCCATTTTACAAATGAGGAAACTGAGATTCAACCAAGTATGAATACAGTTTTCATCTGATGGTCTTTATCACCACACAATCTGGCAAATACAGCCCAGAAAATGAAGGACAGCTGTATCACAGAGTGAGCCACAAATTCCAGAAAACACTTGAGAAACATCATTAGTTTCAATCATGAGTGGCCCATGTTCATGTTATAGAGATGATGATCAATCTTTTGCATTTATCATATTTCATTGAAATTGTTTGGGTACCTTTAAACTTCTGTGATGTTAGTTACTGGATTTTATCCATCTTTGTATCTGTGTCATCTTGCCGTGTGCCTGACACATCAATAACAATGGAGGTTATTACAGGAAATGATTCTCAAGATTTTTATCTTTTGGCTTAACAAAATCAAATAGAGAACCACTCCTCCCATTTCAATTAATCCACAATGAACAGCAAATCCTCACATTCTTTTATCCCCAATCAGGTTGAAACTAGTACCCACAAAACCAATAACCAAAATAAATAGCAATGATTTTCAAACTCTTTGCCAAACACCTAGGTGGCTTTTTGTAGGGGATTCCTTTCTGTTTATACATTGTTTCTGGGGACAGTTTAATTTATTCAAACACTCTGGCACTATCCAAACTCCAAATTGCCTTCTTTTTTATAAGTAGTTTTTATACCAATATAAAGTTTTATAAAACATCTTGCGGTTTGAATAAGAGCAAAAAAAAGGCAAGGTCATTGAGGGTTTTGTTTTTTGTTTTCGTTTTCTAAATAAAGAAAGAGATGAGCAGCCTTACATGAGGTCATTTCCACAAAATAGATTAGTTGCAGTGAATTGATATTATGGCATGGGAGGTTGTGTTCACATACAAGGAAAAAACATTGTTGGCAAAAAAGTGATGAATAGAACCTGAGACAGGCTATTTATTGATAAAGGCTATCATATCTCGTCTGGGGTCAGAATAAGGTGACTACATCAGATATTCTAAGGAGATTTCATTCAAAATTCAAATTCCATAAGAACTCACTGTATGGCAGATGTAGTAGAAATAATAACTGACTGTAAGTTATCCTTTCAGTTATACCTTGATATTAATTAGGGAAATCTCAGTTCTGGACAGCAATACTGTTAGAACATTTACTGACTTAGCTTTGGTCCCTTGGTACAATCATAATCTTACACACAAAATATCAGACAAGCTTCTGCATGAATCAAACAGATACAGGGACTTTTCTTTGAGAATGGGGCAGCATTTAGTGTCTTGGTGCCCAGACAGTGGAGTAAGCGTGGGGCACAATTAATACAATATTTTTCATGGTTCTTTCTGATCTTTCCTCATCAACCAACGGAAGAATGAACTAGGACTAAGAACACATTACCTAAAAATGTCTTCCAGCCTAGCCTAACAATTGAAAAAAAATGCTCTTATGATACATTCCTTTCCATATCCATGTGCCTTGGAGGCAACAGTACCCCTGGGATCTACACCGAGCAAGGCTCTCTTGTTGGTAACAGGAGATGGCTCTTGCCTCTAGAGGACACACTCCCAGAATTGCTCTTTCTCACTCAGCATACTTTAAGGGCCAAAATGTATCCAAGACTGGGATTATATTAATAACTGCCCTACCAATAGCCCCTCCAGGGAATAGCCACAAGTATTAACATGCTTACAAAGATATCCAAAGAGAAAATGGTTGTAAAATTTGTCCCAGCTCTCAAGTTACTCAGATACAGAAATGAAAGTAATAGCTGTCAGTGCTCTTACTATGAAGAGTTCATGATCAAGAGAGTAAAATATTCTCTAGTTTTATGGGAGCCTTAAGTCTGGAAACATAGGTGAAAGAATATACATAATAAATGTTTTATTAGAATTACATTACAAAAATTATATAATCAATGGAATTGTATAATATCCTCGATATGTTGTCCCTTTTTAGCAATCTAGATCTCAATGCTTTGTACAAAATTGCAACGAGCATCGCACATGAATACAGTATTTCCATCAGTCCCTATATGCACATCTGGAAAGCAATGCCTCAGCAGTTTGTGCCTCTAATTTTCACTTAATAAACCTGTGCCTTTAGCATACCCCAGAATAAGTAAATAAAAGGATTCAGATCTAATAAGCATGCAGTCCACTTCACAGGACCATGTGGTCCAAACCAGTTCTGCAAATTATCCTCTACCCAGTCCTTCACCACTCTGGTTTTAGAAAATGTTGTACTATCCTATTGGATCCATTCTGGTGACTTCACCTAGCCTGTCAACCTAGAATTTAGAGATTTTTCTTTATTTTGTAAGGGTGGCAGGGGCTAGTCTTACATAGGAATTTTGTCTGATGAACAATCTAGTTATTATTCCATAGCCAAAACATCACCTGTGCTGCTTCTTCACATGCATTTATTTCACAGATATTATTGAATGCCTAAATATGCTAGACCACACTATTCTGGGTTCTTGGGTCACATCCATAAACAAAACTGAACCCTGGTCTTTGTTAAACTTACATTCTAACAAAGAGATAAAAACAATAAACAATGAACATAATAAGTATATAATATAGTATATTAGGAGATGACAAGCAATGGTAGGAAAAACGAAAGCAGGGTAAGGAGGTTTCATTAGTATCTAGATATGGCACACAATGAGAAAAATAAAAACAAAGACAAAATGACATGGTCAATCTATACTAATATTTGGGTATGGTTGAGTTTCAAGAGAAAATGTAGTTGAAAACAGAAATTTCCATTGGAAAATTGGAGAGAAAACATCAACCACAATATCTTTTTATGCCAAATAAGTCTTTGCCTTTATCACATGGAGAATTCACAGGAGGTTTAGGTTTATCACTATAGTTGATTCATGCCATTCTGAGCAAACAAACAGCATTGTACTTAATTAGTCTACGTTCATTTTTGACTTGAAATGTTGGAACACTCGAGATACCTTGGATTTGCTGACAGGTAGTTGACTCTACAAGCCACATAAACTAACAATTCTAACAAGATTCAAGTGAAATGTAGAAGTGTCCAGTTTAATGAGTTGCCATTGATTGTACATTGATTTCCAGAAAGAAATGGCTGGCCTTTGGCTGGCTGTTTGGTGAAGCACGCTTATGAGAGTTAAGGACCCAATTCCAGCTTCTAATTACATGAGGAAATGCTATTTGAACATAATGTATTTCCCAGGACATCTTTGCGTACACCATCATCCCTCCTCCCTAAACACAAACTGTCACACCCTGACACCCTCCATGCTCAAATCCATAATCTATGACTCCCACTGACTGACCCAGAAACAATGAGAGTGCTCCCTTGGAAGAAGGCATGAGGGGTGGAGTGACCATTGAGTATACTCTGATTTTTAAAAAAACTGTCATATGGCGAGATAGTAGGTTTCAATGCTGTCACCTATTCAGTCAGCCCAGATGAACTAGAATCACCATTTCAGTTATATCATAGCTCCAGGCAAGAACATGTCACCCCCTTTATTTCCAGCTTCCAACAAGCTGCTTAGGCAGATGCTAAATGTGGTCCTCCCTGCCACGTTGGGTAGAGTGGCCTTTGTGTGGGTTAATTGAGCCCCCACTCCATTTAATAGGCTGTTGAAGTCTTATTGAAACAGAGCTAGTGCCGCAGGTTAAATACATTGCAGTGCTCTTGCTAATCCTCTCATTAACAGGGCTGGAAAGCTTGTTGGGAGCTGTGAGTTTGCATATATTAACAGGGAGCTCTTCACTCAAGTGCTATCAATAAAACGACAAAGCCAGTTTGCAAATAGTGAAATCAACAGTGACACAAAGCTAGATACCTTTAAAAAAATAAACAGCTTAATAACTGATAAATCTTATATTCACACTTGAGAGAAGAGAAAGATAAGCTGGGAAGAGATGTCTTTTATTAGGTCAGACTTAAGACAAAAATGAGACTGATGTCAAACCACTGCTGAGGCGAGCAGATGAAGTTGAACTGAGACATGATGTTAATGAGCCACACAGGCTAGGCCCACTTTTAGATGTACCCAAGATGGCACAGTATGTTGTTTTTCTTTTCTTTTCTTGTCTTTTCTTTTTTTTTTTTTTTTTTACAAGGGGGTAAAAAATAAAATAAAATCCTGGCAACAGCAGAAATAGGAAAGATGGAGGACTGTAGAGTTGCCACCTCTCCTAGGAAAAATTATGCCGACATAACCATTTCAGAAAATGTGTGGCATCAGAAGCAAACCTCCAATGCTGGGACAGCTCTGTGCCCGCAGAGAAGTAGGGGCCAGGGGACCTGTGAAAAACGGGGAGGGTCACAAGTGTATTCAGTCAAAGACTGCCCATTGTCAGTTTGTATGTCATACAAGAAAATGGAAAGAAGATTTGGGGAGGAAAGTATCAGTAGATGGAGATGGTGTCAAAAAGGGCTAATACGTGTGGCTTGAAGACAAGGATTGTTGTCAAATGACCTGATCTGTTAGCCACCCTTGATGTTTAATGAAAAGACAAACAAATGCTCTATGATGTCAAGCAGCAAAATGGCGTTCTTATGGCTGAATAGATTCTCAGGATATGGAATAAAATGGTATCTACATTTTAGAAAACAAAAGACTCTCCCCATGCCACTTGGTCAAATGGCAAGAGTTTACACCAGACACTAAGAATAAATAAATAAATAAATAATAGATGAGGAGTAGCAAGTAATGACACTTTTCCTAGAACTGTTGAATAACAGGGTCATTTTGCCACGCACCCTCCCTACCCTCCACCTTCTGCCTTTTGTGTGGAAAGAACATCCAGGTTTCAAAGCAAATTAAGTGTCATTGATCCAAGAGTTTCTAACCTTTAAGAGGTCCTCAACTTCAGAATTTTGTTTTAGCAAATGTGCTTTGGACCAGCTGTCCAAAATTCTGTGAATAATGAGCCATGTTTAAAGGACTATGTTGGATAATTCTCCGCCAGGTTGGCTACCATGCTATTGCTAACTAGCTGCGTGACCCCAGGCAAACCACTCACTCTCTCAGGACCTAAGTGTCCTTGTGTGTACTATGGATGAATTATACTAGAGGAAGTCTAAGATCCCTTCTAGATCTCAAATTCTGTGATTAAAATAATAGAAGGACAACCATAAAGAAAATAATTGGTAGATTTTATTTTTAAAAAATGAATGATCAACACAACTGACTTGTGGTAATGGTTGAAAAGTGGAGAGAGAATAAATGGTCTTTGGTAATTGACTTATATTTGACTGAATCAATTATTAGTTTTCAGAAGAAGGGGCTGGGCCATATATGTTTCCAACACCATGATAGGGCCTCACACAAATTGGGCATTAAATGTGTACTTATTATTATTATTTCAGAGACTATTTCACATGACCTTCCATTAACAGTGGAAACTAATATTTAAAAGAAACCTCTCCCATTTCCAGTTTATCAGTAGATTTAATGATTGTTTTATCTCTTACTTTCTACATAAAACCAGTTGTAAAGTCTTTTTAATCTCTCTCTAAAGGAATATCAAATCCTCCCTTGCTTTCTTTTCCTACTGCTATTGCCTTTCTCACTGTTCTTCTTACGGGTCTTTTTTGCAATACATCTTTTACATAACAGGCAGTTTAATTTTTCTAATGCCCACATTCAAATATATTATTTACCACCTTGCAACAGTTAATGAATCGCCATCATGTGGTAGATCAATTATAGACCCTTCACCTGCCATCCAAAGCTTTCATAATCCGACTCTCACTAACGATTTTAGTTGTATTCTCTCTTACTAAACTCTAAAACGTGCTTTATACTGAGTGGAGGTGCTTAACTTCCCTCTGCTTTCCCATTGCTGGACCTCTACCAACCCAAATGCACACAAGTTTCCAGCACAGTTCACACAGTACCTTAACTTCTCACCCAGTTACACCACAGGTTGCAAACTTTAATAAGGCGGGGACAGTGTCATTATTTTTGGGTTGCCTGGAGGTACTTTGCAAAAAGTCTTCACCTAAAAAAAGAGCAATAAAGATTTATTGAATTAGGTGGAATGATTTGTCAAAAATACCCATAAATGTCCCCGTGTGAGTTCTAAGCTGCTATTTAAAGAAATTCTTTTAAAATGAGGATAACTAACTATGATTCATTCTTTGATACCTTGGAATTCCCATGCTAGATTTTCTTTAAGAGGGTTCATACATGTGGGTAGGCAAATAACCTTACATTGAAAAAGAGGACATCCAAGTTCTCAAGATGGTTAGTAATATAGCCAAGTAACATAGCTAGTTACTGACAGACCTAGAACTAGAAGGGCTGAGTTTTCCTGACTTAAAGCATGGTTCAGTATCAGGATCACCTGGGAGTTTGTTAATAATGCAGAGTCTCAGGTCCCATCCAAGACTTACTGAGTCAGAATCTGCATTTTAACAAGATCCCTAGGTGCATCATGTGCACGTTAAAGTTTGAGAAGCTCTGCTCACAGACCATACTGCTAGAAAAGAGAGTTTTGTTGAGGTTTTCAGGGATCAAAATGTTTGTTGTAATCAAATCTAACAGACTAATATATTTTCAACAATTCACACCTGTCATGGAAGTGGTCTAAGATAAAAAAACAAAACCAAAAAAGAAGTACATTGTTAGCATGCATTCTTATTTGTTCAGGACCAATAATTATTTTTGAGGTCAAAACAAAACCTCCTTCCACCAGCTCAATTCAGTTAAGTCAAAGGAATGAATACAATTACCTTTTCTTTCTATTTTGCCTAAATAGTTATTATTTAGTTTAGCACAGCAATTTTTAAGACTGCACTAAAAACCTATGGGCCACTTTAAAATTTCAGTTACTGGAATCAAGTGCCCTGTATCTCAAATCCCGTTCTTTATTAGGTATAAAAAATATGACTTCTCTTTAGCAAAATTGGGGTATATTCTAGTCTATAATCATATTGCCAGATTTATAAAGCACTGTTTATACCACTTATTGTATGAAATTAAACACATGGGGAATCTCACATCCAAACAATGAACATGACCAACTGAATGAAAGTAGAAGACTGTGAATTCAAATTTGTTCTCTCCTCTCTTCCCTTCTCCTCACCTCTCTTGTACTTTTCTTTAGAAAACACGATTTGTCAGGGAGTTTCCTTGGAGAAGCACCTTGTCATTTCACCATTCTTTAAGACAACTGTGGAATCCAAGAGGGAAATTCTGCCTTAAGAATTCCCCAGTATCAAGTTGCCCCAAGTTGAAACTGATCACATTTATCAAACACTATAGAAGTGCTAATGGTATGCGTTGTTATCCACAGTTAATGCAATCAAGGGAACACCTTCGGTACCCTGGCATGTGTGTGTGTGTGGGGGGGGGGGAGGTGATGGTGTGCAAGAGCAGGAGAGATTATAGCATAGGCTAGTGTGAACTTTTCTCTTTCTGAAGAAAGACATGAGGATTTTCTGTGTCAATTGGTTGGGGTGGTAACAGTTCCTGATAAATCCTCTCTCAATGTTCAATGAAAATGTACATGAAAATGCAGGAAGAGAGGGAAGAGACTAAAACACTTCTTAAAGGGGAAAAATGCAAGGCTATGTACTACAGTGAGGGGAGAATTTTTATTAACTGTAGTTTTCGTGGGGTTGGCCAAAGAAATATAATTCTGAAATATCTACATTTTATCTTCTGAAGCAAAAGCAATACTGCATGTATGGGCTGGAGCAGTAAAGACAAAAGGGATGGGGAAGTTAAACAAACCTGCTCTCCTTCTTCAGCCCAAGGATGTAAACACAGCACTGAACTCAGCCTTAGGCACAGCCTTCCCTTCTTCTCCAACAGCATGGCAGTTATTTTCTTCCTTTATCAATAAATGACTTTTAAAACAGATTCTCGGCCCAGTTAGTTTTACAGGACTACCTTTTTCCTAAAGTTCAAAATATAGAAAATATCTATGTTACAATTATCTGTGCTGTAGTATGATTTAAAAAAAAAGAAAAATAAAAAGGAAAGAAGAAAAAGAAAAGAAACCTTGTTCCATTTAGCATTATAAAGATGCCAACACTGGTACAAAATTGGGCAAGAATCTCCCCATCTCCCCACACCCCTCCTTCAAAAAGAACACTATAAATAAATCTCATATATGACTAAGAAAGAAAAAATACCAAATATAATGATATCAGATGAAACTAAGATAATTGCAGTAGTTATAGGTTTTTAGTATTCTCAGCAAACTATTTCATCCTAAGCATCACAGATTTAATACTGCTTTCCCTAGGAAGCACACTGAAATACTATTGGAAGGTAGAGAAGAGAAACGGGAGTGAGCAGAGGGAGATATTGACTTGTGATAAAGGCACCAAAACATCCTCAGCAGGGCCTCCAGGGACCTCTGAAGCTAGAACAGCCCTAAGCTTGGATGAGATGGTCCAGCCTTTTTATTCGTATATCAGTCAGTATTTGGATGTGGGCCACCCTGAGAAGGGACATGATCTTAGATGAGGCAACTCTCACACTTGCTTCTGAGAAAGAAGAATTTCTTTATTCTAGATTTGTTGGAGTTGGTCTGCTGGTAGCCATGTTTCCTATCACATGGGAGGGGCTGTCTGTCCTGATACAGAATGCAAGTGACACCAGAGGGAGAGAAAGAGGATGACAGAAAGATCTCAGGTCCACAGGCTACTACCTGCAATCCCTGAGGTCTGATTGCTTTAGCTTTTTCTTGAATTTTCTGAGATATTCCAATATCTTTTCCAGCAATATAAGTGAAGAAAACCCCCACTTCCCTTAAGGTAATGTGAGCTGAGTTTTTATTATTTGACTCCTATACAATACCAGGTTAACTCAGTTAGCAAACTTAAGTAAGGAAACTGTTACTTACTTACACAACTGTTGGTTAATACTAAGTATGAATATAAAATGAACCATAATAAACAATATCATGGGGGGGAAGAAAAGCACTGAAGTTGTATATAAAAAGACTAACCCACTGTGATGGTTAATTTTAGATGTCAGCTTGACTGGGTTAAGGGATACCCACATAGCTTGTAAAGCATTATTTCTCGGTATGAATGTGGAAATATTTCTGTAAGAGATTGGCATTTGACCCAGCAGACTAAACAAGGAAGATCTGCCCTTATGCAATATGGGCAGGCACCATCCAATCCAACAAGGACCTGGGTGGAACAAAAAGGCACAGGAAAAGCAAATTCTCTTTCTCTCTTCTACACTGGGGCAGCCTTATTTTCCTGCCCATGGGCATAAGGACTCCAGGTTCTCTGGCCTTTGGCCTCTAGGACTTGCACCAGCACTTCCTCAAGTTCTCAGGCCTTCAGTCTCAGATTGAGAGTTACGTTGTTGGCTTCCCTAGTTCTGAAGACTTTGGACTTGGACTGAGCCTCACTATCAGCTTCCCTGTTTCTTTAGCTTACAGATGGCCTATATTTGGACTTGTCATCCACCATAATCATGTGAGCCAATTCTCCTAACAAATCCCATCTCATATATCTACAGATATATGTTGTATTGTTTCTGTCTCTCTGAAGAACTTTGTATATCCACTATTACCAATTAAAGTCTACCCCAGGAATGCAAAGATGGTTTAATATTAGGAAAAATTTGTTAATATGACCTACTGAATCACACCAATATTTAAATAAGAAATTATATAAGACCATCTTAATAGAAGGGAGTGGCAGGCTGAATAATGAGCCACTCAAAATGTCCATGCCCTGATTTCTGAAATTTGTGAATATGTACTTTATATGGGAAAAGGGAATTTAAGGATGTAAGTTATAGATCTTGAGATGGGGAGATCATCCTGAATTATTCAGGTGGGCCCCATGTAATCACAAGGGTACTTTTAAGAGGGAGGCAGAAGAGTTAGAGAGAGAGAAGGCCATGGAGGTAGGGAAGCAGAGATTGGTGTGATATGCTTAGAAGAGGAGGAAGGAGCCACAAACTGAGGGGTGTAGGAGGTCTCTGAAGTTAGAAAAGGCAAGAGAATAGATTCTCCCGTCAGAATCTCCATAAGAAACTGGCCCTGCCAACACTTTTTCTTTAGCCCTGTTAAAAGAAAAACTTTAGACAAATTATACTTAATAGAGTTTAATTGAGCAAAGAATGCTTCACAAATCTGGAAGCCCCCAGAACCAGCATAAGTTCAGAGTAACTCTGAGGCCGTCACATGGTCAGATAACATTTATGGACAGAAAAAGGAAAGTGACACATAGTGGGGTACGGAAACAGCTGGATTGATTACAGCTTGGCATCTGCCTTACTTAAACATGGTTTGAATAGTTGGCCCCCTGTGATTGGCCAAAACTCTGTGATTTGGTACAAGTGTAGACTATAGTTTGTTTATACACCCAGTTAGGTTACAATTCACTATGCACAGAGAAATCTTTAGGTTGAACTTAAAATGTATAAGGAAGTGAATTTGGGATAAATTTAGCCCAGGGACACTGATTTTGAATGCTGAACTCCAGACATTAAGAAAATAAATTTGTGTCATTTTAAGCCACCAAATTTGTGGTAACTTGTTATAGCAGCAACCAGAAATTAATACAGAGGGAAATGACAATAACATTTCATATTCAATGTTGATTTTTTAAAAATTTAGTAAAGGACACTTTTTTAGCATAACAAAAGTCAACAACCTACTTTAAGTAGCAATACATAATGGTGTCATGATTATTTTTTAAATATTGCTTTGGAAGTTTTAGCAAATGCAGTAAGAAGTGAAATAGAAATGTAGGTATATCCATTGAAAACGAAGAAAAGTGCTCCTGTTTTTAGAAAATACAAGAGCGTGAACTAAGAAAACATTAGAACTACTGGTTACTTTATACTTCAGAAGCACAAAAAACTCTGAAGTCAGACTTTTTTGCAGAAGTTTGGTGTCCACACTCATTTGTCAGTAAAACCTGAATTTAATGGATGTCAGCCTCTTTATAGTCTTGATTTATCCTTTTTAAAACATTAATGTCAGTTTATCAGTATATCAGTACATTGATTATGGGCTCTTGCCTTAAACTCTGCTGTGGATATCCACAGTGCAATATTGCCTTTCCAAAAATTTAAACTTTGAGATTTTAAAATATATCTATGTCTCAGGGTTTGTTAGGAATTGAGGGCCTATAATAATGCAATTTAATAATGTAACAAGAAATAGGAAAATAAACATATAAAATAATTTAACATTTAAAAAATCAGATAAACATGATATTAAAAAATATTCCATTTATACAAATGAATAAAATACCTAAGTATCCTCTCTCAGCAAGAAATGTGTGGGGTCCCTGTGAAAAAATGCACAAAATTACTGAGACATAAAATAATATATATAATTGGAGAAACATATTGTGTCTATGTAGGTAGGCTGAATATTGTGAAAATCTGCATTTCCCTTACAAAATATATAAATGTAATGCCATCCTAAATAAAATCTCAATATAATTTAATTTAGTACTTGATTTTTTAAAAAACCCTGCAGCCTCTCTTTTCTGCCTCCACACTGCTCATAGGCATTACATAAACCGCTCAGCAATGCCTTTCCTTCCATAAGGTGATTCTCAACTGAGCACTTTAATCTCTGCAGAGGGAGGGGGATATAGCCTGATTTCTGATATGCTCTATTCTGGGGATTTAAGGCTTTGGGACTGGGAACCAAGCTGGGATCATTCTCAAATTCAGCCAATATAATAAAGATGCGTAAATTAACTTTTCAAAAAACTTGGCAAATAATAATAAAACTGGATTATTAAAAACACTATAAAATTACAATTAAATCAATGTGTTACTAATTTAAAGATAGGTCAATCAATGAAATAGAGTGAATTATTTAAAACCAAATCCTAGAATAAATAAAAGTATATAGTAAAGTAGGCATTGCAAATCAATAGGCAAGGAAAATATTATTCAACAACAATTTGGGGATTACTGAGGGGAAAACCTGGTATGACCTTTGCTTATGCCATGCACATGAATAAAGAGTAAAAAGAAGCCAACAAATATGTTTAAAAATCTCTGTGTGGAGTAAAGTGAATATTTTTTAAATCTTGCATGGGAAAAATTTATCAAATGGAAAATAGCAATGAATTGAACCTTTTGGGATCAAATGAATTAAGAAGTAAATAACAAAATGCAAAAATACAAAAAATAAAAAAAGTGACAGATATTTCAGACAAATAGTTAATGTCTTCAAAATGTACAATTCATACAAATCATTTTACTAAGGTCTCAAAAGAAAAATAATGAGGATGGGACCTCACAATTCACACTTGGTGGGATTCAAATTGGGTTTTCAAAGGCTACATCAGGAAATGATTAAGATAAAATTCACTTATTCCTTTCTTCCATGAAAGATTATTTTGTCATACATTTGAGTCCCATGAGTATAAGGAGAAAACCCACAATTTTTCAATGAATCAATACCTAAGAAGGCAATAAGAAGATAGTAATTAACTTAAATAAAAGTTTAAGTATTACTTATTATGTGCACAGCATGTGCTGGGATTTCTGAGGTATATAAAAGGTACATAAGATAAGCCTTTAAGTTAAACCTAACAATTAACATGAAGTTAACAAATGGCATTCTCATTTCATGAACAAATATGAGGTCACTTGGGCTGGGTGGATTACATGATAGGACAACAATGGGAGGCAAAGAGTAACAATTTTTGCAACAAAGTCTTCACTATCTTTCAATTAATGCTGAGAAAGAAAATGCATTTTGAAAGTCTTTATTTTGTCTACTTTAAAGGCAGTCTTACAGAATAGAAAGTCTAGTGATCAGAAAATTGGGATTTAGTTTTTTGTTTTATTTAAAGAATAACAATAACTTTTATTATATAATAGCATTTGACTCTGCAGGAGAAATAAGCTTGAGATAGGAATACACTTCATTAAATTCTTTTCAAAAAAATGAAAAATGAGGCAAAAAAATTGTTATTTCCTATTTAATGATTTCTGGTCTATAAAGGATAAAATGAACGAAGTTAATAGATGACATTGAGATTAACCAGCAGGATGACAATGGACAAGTCACTTAAAAGTTCTAGATATCAGATGGCCTCATCAGTTATTTGACAATAATAATCCTTAGTATGTCTTCAGCCCCTGGAGGCTTGCTATTGGTGTACTCTTCCAATCCCTTCTTATTCTAAAATTTGTGACATGTTTTTAGAGACTATCTCATCCAAACAGAGACAACGGAGGGAGGAAGTAACGTTTCCTCATGCCCCTTTGGACTACTTCCTTCCCTCCTCTCTCTGTTCCCTATCCTCAGGCAGCCACTGATCTGCTTTCTATCACTGTAGATTAATTGACATTTCCAACAATTTTGTATAAATGGACTTTCATATTGTATGTACTGTATTCTTTTGTTTGGCTTATCTTTCGGCATAATTGTTTTAAGATTCGTCCATGTCATAATGTATATTGATGGTTCTCTTTTTATTGCTGAGTAGTGTTCCATTGTATGGATACACCAAAGTTTGTCTATCCATTCATCTGTTGCTAAGTATTTGAGTTATTGCAGTTTTTTTGCTATTATAAATAAAACTATCAGTATTAGAATATAAAAGAAAAGATATGGTCTGAATGTTTATGTCTCCTAAAATTCATATCTTGAAATCCTAATCCCCAAGGTGAAGGTATTGGGATATAGGGCCTTTGGGAAGTGATTAAGTCATGAGGGTGGAGACCTCCTGAATGAGATTAGTGCCCTTACTAAAGAGGCCCAAGAGAAATCCCTTCCACCATGTGAGGACACATCAAAATAGTGGTTCCAGTTTATTTTAAAGTGACATGTAAACCAGAAAATTGGCTCTCATGGACACTGAATCTGCTAGCTCCTTGATCTTGGACTTTCCAGCCTCTAGATCTGTGAGAAATAAATTTCCGTTATTTATAAACCACCTAGTTTATGATATTTTGTTATAACAGCCTGAACAGACTAAGACAGGAAGTCATAAATAAGATCATTCACTATAACACCTCAGAACTGAAACTTCCAATAGAATGTAAGCTTCAAGAGAATTGTGATTTTATTCCCTTATGTATTTTCAGTACTTAGGATACCTGGCTTACAGTAAAAACTAAAGAATTTTTTTTTTTGAAAAAGGAAAAAAGAAAGGAAGAAAGAAAATAAATGTGTTTCTAGATTTAAAACGTCTGATCATTGCCCAGCAAGAAAAAGAAAAATAGCCCCATCCCAAGGCATATCATCAGAACATTTCACAATACTGGAGATAAAGAAAAGACCCCACAGAAGACTCTACAGACTTCCAGAGAAAAGGAAAAAAATTAGTATACTACATGCAGAAATGAGAGGTCAGAGTGAGTTCGGAATTTTTAAGAGCAACACTAAAAACCAGAAGATTGGAGAAATCTTTTCAACCTTCTTAAGGAAAATGATTTCTACCCCCAAAGAAAAATATTCCACCCCCAGGAAATAGTGAAACTATCAATCAAATATACAGGAAAATGCACACATTTTCAGATATAAGCTCTCAAAAATTTACTTTTTTATTATAAAACATCTTTTCTTATGATTCCACTGAAAAATATCTTACCCCAAAGTGAGAGCATAAATCACAAAAGAGAAAGACATAGGATAAAAGAAATTGAGGATTCGGCTCAGAAGAGAGGTGAAGGGAGATCCCAGGTTGATAACTGTGCAGGAGACGACAGCCACTCCACACAGTATCATCAGGTCAGGAGGTTCTTCCAGTTCTGCATTTCTATAAAAATGAGAAATCAGTAAGTACCCAACACATCTAAGTATTTTAAGAGGAGATTTAAGTAATTAATGGAGTGAGTGAAGATTGGATGAGTGTTTTTTCAATCAACCAACAACAAATAAGACTATTATTAACCATAGGAAAAATAAAATATTCTACAGGGAAATAAAAGTTAGCACAGTATACTCCAAGACTCAGCTATGAAAGGAGTTTACAGTCATGTGAACACTGTAATATAACCAAAAGTACAATAGAGCAGTATACAAAGATAAGAAGGCTTCGGGAGTGGGTAGGGCTATAGGGGGGCAAAGGACACCTAAATCTTTTTCTTCTTTAGAGAGAGCCAATAGAGAATAGACCTAAAACTGAAACATCAAGGTGTAGCAATATAAGCATATTATTTAGAGATATGGAGTTAAAACATCTAATAAAAAACAAACTCAGCTCGGTCTCACTTCAAACTGTGTTTTTTCCACTACTGCACACAGTGTGGAGGTCCCCGTGCTCCTCCTGGCCATGGCAAAAAGTAATCCAGAGGGCCAGGCGTGGTGGCTCACGCCTGTAATCCTAGCACTCTGGGAGGCTGAGACCCGTGGATCGCTCAAGGTCAGGAGTTTGAGACCAGCCTGAGCAAGAGCGAGACCCCATCTCTACTAAAAAAATAGAAAGAAATTAATTGGTCAACTAAAATCATATAGAAAAAAGTAGCCGGGCATGGTGGCGCATGCTTGTAGTCCCAGCTACTTGGGAGGCTGAGGCAGGAGGATAGCTTGAGCCCAGGAGTTGGAGGTTGCTGTGAGCTAGGCTGACGCCAGGGCACTCTAGCCCAGGCAACCAAGTGAGACTCTGTCTCAATAAAAAAAAAAAAAAAAAGTAATCCAGCATTCAAATAGTCAGACGTGAGCCCCTGGGAGAGTGGTGCAATGGAGTGCACTGACATAAGGAGGAAGGGGCAAATATTTACTGAGAACTGGTGACATGCCCAGCTCTGTGCTGGGTTCTCTCTATTTGGTTTTCTCATTTAATCTTGTTTGCTTGAAAGAATAAATAACACTTGTCTATGAACACCTTAGCCTGAAATATAGAGTAGAAAGATATTAATCAATCCTTGGTCTGTTTATTTTAACATGACATGTGTTCAATATGGCAACTTGGACCCAAGCTATTGTATGAATTTTATGTTATAAACATCTGCACAGTGTTTACAATTTTATTGGAACACTTAGATTCCAGGAAAAGTGTTAGAGGACAGTGTTCATGTTGATACCTTCTAAGCACTGTTTTACTACTTTATTTATAAGATTAATTTTATATTTGTACATTCTCATTTTTAATTTAGTCCAGTGGCTAAATCATAGAAGGGTTTATTATTATGAAATATGGCTTAAAAATATATAAAAGCAATGCTATACAAGGCATAAAAAAGGGAAAATTTGGTTAGCTCAAAAGGTTCCAACTTTTGAATCCTACTTAATGATATACTCCATAGATTCTGGGCTTAAATGCACTAAAATCCTTAATTATATTTTATCTATTCATCAAATATTAGCATGTTTTTTAATCCCTGGGTTTTATATGCCAATCTAGTTTTCATTTTCTTTAAAGCAACACTTCTGAGTTCATTGTAAGAAACAAAGAATACCAGTCAAACTGAAAATCATAAAACACTTAAGGGGTGTGGATTTTCCCAACAACTTTAATGGGGGCTGTTAAAGAATCTAGTTTTCATCATTTCACTGCATTTTAATCTTGCTTTGAAGCCCACATTACTCCACCCAGTTCCTGTCACTACATGAGAATCATAAAATATAGATGGTAAAAATTACGAAGTTGGGCATCTATCTTTTTACTATCCAATGACAAAAAATGAAATACACTTCAGCAATACAAAAACATGGACTGATGGATATACACACACTTACCAACTGTTTCAAGACAAATTTCAAAATAAAAACAGAGAACATCTATCCATGCAGGCCGTAATGATGCACCAGGAACTTTAAAAAGTATAGTTAATTCATGTTAGGCAAACACAAATCTGGAAAACTGAGTTTCTTTACTTTTGAAAAATAATGTTTTTGTGAATACATACTTATTAATTCAAAAGACTTTACAATCTTCATTGAATCTCTTTGTTTTTGAGATGAATGACCTGAGGCATAAGGAGGATAAGCAGTTTTCCCAAAGTCGCATGATCCTTATTGAAGAAAGTGACTTTTAAGTCAGCAAATACCTAATATTTTGTTTGTTTGATTGTTCATTCCTTCAAAAATATTTTTTGAGCACCTGCCATAGGCCTGACACAGGAATACAGAAATGAAAAAAAAATAATAATAAAAAGAAAGAAGGAAAGAAAAGAAAATCTCTTCATTCAGGAAGCTAATAGTCTTGGTGGCAAAGAAAAAAAATCAAAGACCACAAAGTCTTGGCTGAAAATGAAGGAGGGCAAGATAATAGAAGGGGAAGGTAGGTTGGTTAGGCGAATCATGGTAAAAATGAAGTTAGAAATGGAGCCATGGTGTCAGATCATAAAGGACTTTATAGGCCATGTTAGGACTTTATATTAATATTTTATTTTAAGTATAACAGGAAGCTTGTAGAGGGTTCTGAGCATGAGTGTGGCAGGATGAGTTCTATTATATTATGTTGCCTTTTTCAAACAATAGCTTATGTATGGCACTGAATGTTTGGTTTACTTAATACTCTGGCTATAATTTCCTTTACTTTATTTCAAAAACTTATGTCTACCTTTTATTTTTAAAGACATGGTAAACCATATGTTCAGCAGAAACCACCTATTTCAATGAAGTTGATGCTTTGCAAGCAAACCAGGCAAATTTGCTAGGTATGAGGGCCAGATGTTCCATTTCTTTGTCTGAAGATCTAGGTTCCTTCCTCAAGATTTCTCTCTCCCATGGACCTAAATCCTGTTTTCTTTTTTTATATATCTTTTTTTTT